>CAJHNH020000901.1:271894-314864 GCA_905116865.2 Candidula unifasciata
AAGTGTTTTTAAGATACCACCTCCAGTTCTGGCTGATGTAATGACTGGAGTCGCTGTGGCGTAGCGGCTAGACGCTCGCCGCGGATCGGAAGGTCGTGGGTTCGCTCCCTGGCGGAGCCAGACATTTTCAAAAATGACCTTGGCTCCCAGGTCGACCCAGCCTTGAGTGGGTACCGGGTGCAATCCCGGGAAGTAGAGGCGGCCGGCGTGATGCTGACCACATCACCCATCTTGTGCCGTTGGTCTATAAAAATATAGGTTCAACCCTATATGCCCTATACGCCTAAAGGCGTTGAAAAGGGTCTACTTGCTTTTTACTCGATGTAATGACGGGTGGCCCCGGCATGGTTTTCTTGTTTCGCGGGTTTCAACAAGAACAAAAACAAAGATAAAAAAAAATACTTAAGCGAACTTACTAAAGGCTTTAAAAATACTGTTTTTATTATACATCTTTTTCTTCACATAGGCTACGCCGTGCGGGATTGATAGTCGTGTCTATCCGCAACTTTCTGTTTCGTGTATTTTCAGGTCTGACATGGTTGATCTCCTATGCCATGATGTCAGACAGCCCATCTTCTCTCTCAGTCTCCCTCTGCCTCTTCCCCGTCTAGCCTTCCCACTGTCGCGATGTACGCCTGTCTTCTTTATCTCATGACATGACCAAACAATATAGACTGTCTCCTAGTGATGGATACAAGCAGTGAGGAGCTAAACAGTTTTCAACACTAGTCTGCACTTTAAGTGTGCTAAGCAGAGGATGCCCCAACAGATACAATGGCTAGGATAACTCATTCAGAATGCGCACTGCTCTTTCAGCAAGTAATCGCAATCTACTGTATTTTGCAAAGAAAAAAAAAGTCCCAATGCATTTGATGTCACTTAAACAAATATATTTATAAAAAGTCGTGTGTAGGGCTATTTGTAAGTAAAGAACGATTCTCTGTGCCTCTAGACCTATTGGGCATATATGGCTAGACCTAAATTTTATATACCAGTCGGCACTTCGTAGGTGGTGTCGTCAGCACTACACCGGCCACCTTTGCTTCCTAGCACTGCACCTAGTACCCACTTAAGGCCAGGTCGACGGGAGGCACGGTCATTAGGACCATCTGAGCCTATGGATTTAGCCCGCCGGGTTAGTACAGTGGAAACGAGCGGTGCCGTTTAGGAAGTATCATTTTTGGCCTCTGGCAGAAAAAATATCTATCACCTTGCCGAGGGTTTAAACTCCGGTCACCCATATAAAAGGCCAGTGTTCTTAGCGTAGACCAGCTGCTCCTCTATAACCATTTAATCCATTATAATCAACGCTTAATCTATGCGATATTAAATAACTTAAATTATTAGACAAACGTGAATATCCACTATCACAAAGCAAAAAACTATAAATAAATGCTACTAAACATGTGTAGGTAGAAGGCCAACCGCGAATGTGATACAAGACATTGACGATGCATTGGTAATGAAAGCTGGAGAATTGGCTAGACAGAGAGACTTTTAGGCATGCCGTGATGAGAGCGACGTTCTGTGATGGATCTACTCACTGATGTGATATATAAATATATGTATGTATATCCCATTCATAACCCAGAAGGGACGAACAGGACAGCGTTGATTAAATTACTTCTTCTGTTCTCCAACCTGCAATGGAGCAAATGTCCTTCCACCAACTCCCAAGTCGTTCTATTCTTCGCTATCGCAAGCAGCTCTCATAATATCTCCCCATAGGTTCAACTCCACTCTCTAGCTACCGTCTTCACGTGTTTTGTTTTTTTTAATCTTCCTTTATTTCTATGTCCGTGTGGGTTTCAGTGCAAAGACATTCCAATGAAATTGGTCTCCGGTTTTCTCAACGTATGTCCTATCCACCGCCAGCGTTTTTTTTTTCTTCAAACATTGGCCCACTGGAACTTGAGTTCTCCCTAAAGCTCTACATTATCATACAATTTAATTCCCTCTATTCTGTGCGGGCACCAGTTAATAAATGTTAAGAGTTTGTTAGTAATTACCTTAGTTGCTCTCCATGTTTCCGCCCCCATACAACAGTACTGATTTGACGCTGGAGTTAGAAATCTAAAGTTTAGTCCTAGTTTTAATTTTATTTTGACCTACACAAATTCTCTACTGCTATGAAAGCTTCTCTTGCCTTTTATATTCGTATTTTATTATCTCTAACGTTCCCACATCTTTATCTACATTACTGCTTTATCTACATTACTGCTTTATCTACATTACTGCTTAGAAAGATGTACGACTCCACGTCTTGAAGCGTGATACCATTAAGAGATGAAATTACTACTACATGTTCAATTATCTTTTATGCACCTTTTTGCCATGTTACATTATGACCCCACTTTCAACGGATCTACTGAATACATATCTCTTCCTTATACAAGATTGTATACCCTTGGCAGAAATCCGGTCTCTCTGCATGGATGGGAAGTCAACTGCTGGTACTCCGTGATTTCAACCGCTGGGTTGTCCTGCTCGTCGTCTGCTACATCACCACCTTCCTGACTGAGGTCACCAGTAACACGGCCATCGCGACGCACTTTGATGCCCATCCTGTTAGAGATGGTCAGTATCCCAAAAGAGCAAACTGCACAACGCAACAAGCTTTGATTAAAAAAAAATGCTATTCCAATTCAAATTCTAGTTGTCCAACAAAAGTTCCAAATGTGATCTTTTTTCAGCCGCCCAGAGGCCTGCTATATGAAGGAAGGGTTCCTTGGCTATCTTATTTGGTTTCCTATTCTTTGTAGTGTGTAGTCACACCTGATATTCCTGTTCTTTGTCTTCCTAAGTCCGGTGTGGTACTTGGGGTTTTTGGTCTGGCCTGGTCCAGTTCTCTTAGTATCAGTATCTGTGCGCTTTAGCTAATTGTTGCCGGTGCTTGGTTTACCTCGTGCTGGTCGCTGCGCTGGTGCCCTATGCCTGCCTGGTTGCCGTTCTGTAAAGCCGTGGGAAAATGCTAAACAAACACCGGGTCACAACGTCTCCAACTATGTTACATTTCAGGAAAACCAGGTCCGTCATAATCTGTTGTTGTGAACAGTCCGCAGTGTGGAGAAGTAGTGGAAGTAAGATGGTCTGCAAGTGAGAGAACTAATTTGCTTGAATGTGCCAGGAGATTTGATAGTTAGGTCGGTAGAATGAGAGCGACAAATAGCTTGAGAGAAATGAGTTCCCGACGCTAGTACTTCTTTTGGGTTGAGGTCCCGTGGTCTGAAATGAGACTGAAAGGCATTGTTAACATGCATGTGGTTTGGGGGTAGGGTGGCGAAAAAGAGACTGGAATCCCCGATTTCTGGTCCCCTTTGGTGCAATGCCCTCAGCTGTCTGCTTCAGAGCGTCGGGTGGCCTTTGGTGGGTTTCGTTGTCTTCTTCCTCCAGAATATATACTAATTTAAGATTTTTGTTACATCTTTGGCATTTACGCTGTTATTCGCCAGTGGGGCAGAGACTGTGGAAGAAGCATAGGTTTAAAGTGCTGGAATGCTTCAGATGACATAAAGTGAGGTCGGGAGAGTGAGAGGGAAGGATAGCCTGTTCTGACGGGTGTCACTGGTACTCGCAGGATCTGGTCAAGTCACATCGGGTTGTGCAGCTGCCGGTCTGGGTTGAGGGGTGTCTCAGATCGCTTTTCCTATTCTCGATATAAACTGCTTGACAAGTCGCTGGGTCTGGTCCTCAGTGCACACGCTGAGGAAGTTTTTAAAAGTCATTGGTTCGTTTCTTGCTCTGAAGTGCAATACGAGCTCTTGTCTTTCTAGTTCAAAGGTTTTACAGTTCAGCAGGAAGTGTTCCATAGAGTTGTTGGCCCTGCATTCCTGGCACACAGGCGTGCGGAATCGGTCTGCCAACACCCTGGTCGCATCTTTCTGGATGACAGGGATTTTCATCGGCGCTTACACTTGACTCTTGAGACTTGGCTTTTTAAGTAATTTGTAGGCGGCTCTGCCTTTATCGCTGGTCGACCACTGCTGGGACCATTCTCTGTATATATTGCCTCTGATTACTGCTTTTTGTTCGGTTTTGCCCAGTCAAGTGAATACTGTGGTAGGGCTGCTGGTGCATCCTTTTGCCGCTTTCTGCTGCTTCGTTGCTTTCGATATCTATGTGAGCTGGGATTTAGCCAATGAATATCTGGCATCCAAGGCTTCTGAGTCTGGTTGAGAAAGTCAGTATGTCTTCTTATCCCAGACAGGACATTTGTACATTTGGTAATGTGTGGTGTAAGTTAAGAACGCGTGCCCATATCTTCAGTTATTGGGTATATAGGGCTAGCCCTATGCTGTATATACTAATCGATGGGTGAGGCGGTTAGCATTACACCGACCACGTTTACTTCCCAGAAATGTACTACTCACGATCCCGCCCGCATTAGCCTCCTTCTCGCCGAGAAGCGAGATTTTCCAGGCTTCCATTCATAAGCTGTGACCTTTCCCACCGGCCTCTGTATGTTCTAGGCGTGCGAAAAATCGTTCCTGGCCTTACACAGCGACGTTGGGCATGTCTCTTTCCTAGCTCGCGACATTGAGTCACGGGGAGGTTATTTCGTCAGGCTTGTTCTTTGATGGTTTCTGTGTGGGGACGAGAGTTCCACTAACTTTTAGTGTCTGTGTGAACTGCGTGTCTTCTGCGAGCGTCTGTGGTTTGAAAAGTTGTGTCATTTTAGGGCGGGTTGTTTAAAACAAAGAATCGGACCGTTTGGGGGTGGAGGTCGGGTTAGTGTTAGCTTATATGTGCATTCATTATTATGGTTAAAATATGTATTCATTGTAGTTTTGTCATCGATAGGACTCAAACGCAAAGATGGTCGCCCACTATGCGGATGAGGATCATCTGTGGAGAGGTTCCGGAAACCCCGTTTAGCCGTTAGGCCATTCTTCAGGCCCGGCTATATTTAGGGCTCCCGGCAAAAGCCAGACAGGGGCTTTGAAATAACTAAAAATTGCTGAAACTTGTATGAGATTGTCTGTCAGTTGCATATCTCATCATGACATTGTCAGTCAAGTGTATAAACATACGTCATTTCGAGATCGTATCATGACAGTTGCAGACAGTGTCGATCTTATAATTACAGTTCCACGCATTGTAGATCTGTCATGACAGTTAGAGGTAGTGAAGATCTATCATGACAGTTCTTAACAGACAGTGTAGATTTTATCGTGACTGTTTCAAACAGTGTAGGTCTATCATGACAGTTCCAGAAGCGTAGATCTTATCTCGACCGCTGCAGACATTGCCGATTTTATAATGACAGTTTAAGACAGTGTAGATTTTATTATGACAGTCGCATATATTGTAGATCTAATTATGACCGTTCCAGAGAGTTTAGATTTGTCTTGACAATTCCAGACAGTGTAGATCTTACCATGACAGGTCCAGACAGTGTACATCTTATTGTGACAGGTGCAGTGTAGATTTTATCATTATAGTTTCAGACAGTTTAGATCTTTGATGACAGTTCAAGACAGTGCAGATCTTGCCATGACAATTGCAGACATTGCCGATTTTATCATGACAGTTCTGAACAGTGTAGATTTTATCATGATAGTTTCAAACTGTGTTGAGCTGTGATGATATCTCAAGACAGTGCAGATCTTATCATGACAGTTGCAGACTTTATCATGACAGTTGCGAATCTTATCAAGACAGTTGCAGATCGTATCATGCATTTTTTGGACTTTTAGATCTGTAATGACAGTTCCAGACAGCGTAGATATTTTCATGAAAGTTCTAGAGAGAGTAAATCTTCTGATGACTGCTCCAGACAGTGTAGATCTTAGCATGACAGCTCCAGACAGCGTAGATATTTTCATGACAGCTCCAGACAGCGTAGATATTTTCATAAAAGTTCTAGCGAGAGTAGATCTTAGCATGACAGCTCCAGACAGTGTAGATCTTATCATGACCGCTCCTGACAGTGCAGACATTATCATGACAGTTCAAGACATTGTCATGACAGTAGCAGATCTTGTCATGACAGTTCCGTGACATTTTTGTCTGGCAGTAACAAAGTTTAAAAGTTTGTTGAATAATTCATTGAAGCTCTTGTTCTCTTTACAGGCCATAAGTCTCCAAATGAACCCGTTGTTTCTGATGTATCCCGCCGCCATTGCCTCATCTTACGCGTTCATGTTGCCCGTAGCAACGCCTCCAAACGCCATTGTCTTTTCCCATGGCACTGTCAGAGTCATAGATATGGTACGTGTATGGTACAGACAATATAGTGCCTTATCTTTTCTATATCCAGGCGGGAAAAGGCAACGATGTGAATAAGTTCATCGGCGACTAGATCGCACATTGGCTGGCTGGTAGACGACTTCGTCGTCGGTCGAGACAGTATTTAGATCTGTCTTCTTTGATAGTATCAACACTGCAGGAATCCTTTTCAGGGCTCTTGGTAGCGAGCAATGTTAAGCCATTATATACTGCGCACATAACTTTGTCACAATTATAACCTAAAGTTCCCCTTCAGGGGTGCTCGTTAAACGTGACGATATTTCTCCAGCGGAGCCTGGGAATAAGATGTCTAAGAAATGCTGAAGGAATTAGCTGGCCATAGGCAACCGTCGGTACATAAGAACTGTGCAGCTCTACCGTTACTTTAGGGAGGCAGTGTCTTGTTCTTGTTTTTCTTTTACTGCTTCGGGTGTCGCGGGAGATAAAATGTCCTGCTTCGTGCTTTTCTGGCTGCTTCAAACTTAAACACATCGTGGCGCTGTAAAGTTTCTATGGTGTTATCTTTCTATATGGTTCTTGGTCTACCTCTTGATCTATGTCCCTCTTCTACTTTTATTATATGTTTTGTATGGCATAGCATCAGAAGCCGTTCTCTGCAAGTGGGCAAACCATTTGGTTTGTTGTCTTTTTATGTAACTTAGAATTGGTTCTGTGCCGACTTGATCTCGTATGACCTCATTACAGATTTTTTCTCTTCTGGTCACTACTACAGTCTTTTTCAGACACCTCATTAAAGAAGTGCCTGCCATGACTTAAATACCACTGTGGGAGTGACAATCTCTGCCACACAAACGGCATCAAAACGGGAAGCAATGGCGAGAGGACACATGTCGGACACTTGCCCTATGCTCTCCATGATGCAAACCTGTCTGATATGTCTTCCGCCTGAGCCATCTATGACTTCCCTCTTATCAGTCGCTGACCCTTAACTGCGCCCAGAGCTTCATGCAAAGGGTGATCTGTGTCTGCAGCTACTTTGAGATATGACTTCGATTGCAGCACCTTGTGCCTACCTGCAACCGTCGGCAAACCTAGGATGTATCGCATACACACCACTAGCTGTCTCTGGTGCAACTCAGATCCATGATCCGCAAAGGTGCGTTTTGTATGCGCTCTAGTTCGTCCATCTGACTCTTTGAGACGGTAAGCAGTCCCAGGCCATAATCAATCACTGACAGGATCAGGTGCTGACATAGTGTGGAAAGATGTGAAGTGTTTTTCCACAATGTTTTTCATGGGTTAATAATGTGGTAGTTTATCCTTGCTTTCCGCATCCACGTGGCTGCAGATACGTCCTCAGCCTTCCGCAACTTAATTTTTTTTTTTTTTTTTTTTTTAAATATTGTTTTTGCCTAATTTATTTTAAAATTATTTATTATATTTTTATTATTATGGACTGCGTGGTCTCGATACATGGTTCCTGGTTCAAATCCCGTTAAGGGCTTGGATTTTTTCATCTAGTAATTCCCCCTGGTCTCAGAGTAGATCGGACGCCCGTGTGCATAGTTGTGCACGTAAAAAATCTCTTAGCAGTTGGAAACCAAAACGAGTAGACTAACGGCGCTGCCTGGGCACAATTTAGAGTTAAAAATCTACCCAAAGTATGTCGGGATCCTCGCCTGTGCTACAGAGCCTGTGCACTGTGTTGAGCTTCTTCGAACTCAAACTTGAGTTAAAAGTATAACAGAGCACTTATGGGTTACTACCCGTGCGCCATGATGTTAATCCGTTGTTCAAAACCTCAGAAAAAAAAATAGCAAAGCTTTTACGGTCGGTATTTCGTAGACTTTCATTATGTTAAGAAGATCTACAGAACCGGACTGAGTCGAAATCGTATACCATATCCTACTAGAATCTTCCAGAAATTGCTTTCTGTTCACTCAGTCGAATATCGTTTCTTGGTCTATAAATTGGACTTTCGTTAGTTTCACTCTTCGTCCCCACCACAGAAGTGAAGGTCCCCTTACACGCCAGTGGCGCTTCGGGTTTATGAGGCTAGTCTCATATTTTCATAAGCCTTTGATGGACGAATCGTATTTTTATAAACCAATGATAGGCGACTCATAGTTTCATAGACCAATGATGGGCGAATGATATTTTAATAAACCAATGATGGGTGACTCATATTTTCATAAACCAATGAGGGCGACTCATATTTTCATAAACCAATGATGGGCGACTGATATTTTCATAAACCAATGATGGGCGACTCATATATCCCAAGAACAATGATAGGCGACCTCATATTTTCATAGACCAATGATGAACGACGTATATTTTTATAGACCAATGATGAACGACTCATATTTTCATAGACTAAGGATGAACGACTTATATTTTTATAGACAAATGATGGGCGACTCATATTTCCATAGACCAATGATGGGTGACTCATATTTTCATAGACCAATGATGGGCGACTCATATTTTCATAGACCAATGATGGGCGACTCATATTTTCATAGACCAATGATGGGCGACTCATATTTTCATAGACCAATGACTTCTCGTCGTATACTCAACAACAAAAATGGGGAGGGGGCGCCACCGGGCCAAGACTGAAAGCCATTGGTTTATACCCACAGGGTCAAGGACCCTTTTCCACGCCTGTAGGTTTTTGGAAATTTTAGGCTAGACTTATGATTCATAGACCACACGGCACTTGCTGGGTGATATGGTCAGCATTACCCCGGCCGCCTTTACTACCCATGACTTTTACCTGGTACCCACTCAAGGTTGGGTCGACCAGGGAGCCAAGGATATACACAGGGGATTCCTCCTAAATACATACAGCCGCGCGTCCTATGTACATCAGGTTCCCCTTGCATTGACCAATCATCAGTGTGGTCTTATTCCTCTACTTAATTTTGTATGTAGGTCAGGGCTTGCCTGTTCAATCTGTCATAGCATTTCATTACGTCTAATTTCCTATCGGGATTTACATTACTACCATCAGTTCTTTATTTGTATTTTACCTTGAACAAATGGAGTTTAGGGGTTTCTTTGAACGTGTAATATTCTAGGGGTGTTACGGGTTGGGGGTTAGGCTATAGTTAGGATTAGTCGGTGTTTATGAGGCGGCTGAGACTGACAAAGATCCTAACACTAGCTCTAACCCTCATTACATCATCATCATCATGTAGCAAGTCCTTTGCAGAACGTCGCTCTCATCACAGTCTGCCTGAAAGAAACTCGGTCTCTCGCCACTTCTCCCGCCTCATGCACTTTCCCATTCAAGGAGTCACTTATATCCTGTGCCCATCTTCGTGTCGGTCGGCCCCTGCCCCTCCTTCCTGGTACCATGCCTTCTGCTATAATTTTTTCTAATCCGTCGTTGCGCTTGATATGACCAAAATATTTCAACTGGGAGGGGTCGTCATAACTCATAACTCATAACACAACTAGAATATTGGACTTTTCCAGAAATTCTGTGATTTCCATTGTTTGGGGTTAATTAAAAATCAAATACCTAACCATCTACCGATGTCTCTCTCACAGATGATGAGTGGACTCTTTCTAAACTTGATCAGCGTTCCTATTCTGGTCCTGGCCACCGCCACCTGGGGAAACGCCTACTTCCACTTCGACCAGATGCCTCCGGAGTTTGCTAGGAATGTCACCAGAATTAAATAACAGCGCTAGTGGCAATTTACTGTGAGCAATATTCTGGAGAAGAGCAATATTTTAAAACAACAACCGAGGGATTGTGGAAAGCAGCAATGCATGCATGGTTGGAGAATATACAGACAATAGCAGACAGCAGAGAGACAAAAACTGCGACAAAATAGCTGAACAGGAGTAGACCAAAAGGTAGATCAAGAAGACGTTGCGGAGATCATGTACAAGCAGATAGCTACAAATATTTGAAGTCACCAAATGGAAGGAGAGAGCTAATCACAGAGATGAACAGAGGCCGGTGGTAAATGCGACAATGAAGCTCAAGGGCTGTAAATGCTGAAAGATAAAAAAAAAAGATATTTGAAAAGGACCAGATGTCACGAACAGTGTTGTATTCCGATGCATTCCGAACTGTGTCGCGACATACCTTCACACTGCATACCGAACTATGTGGCGACACACTAGTCTGTCGACTGCAGTGTTAAGATGTGTCGCGACACACAAGTGTGTCGGCTGCAGTGTGAAGGTGTGTCGCGACACACTAGTGTGTCGGCTGCAGTGTGAAGGTGTGTTGCGACACACCAGTGTGTCGGCTGAAGTGTGAAGGTGTCTTGCGATACATTAGTCTGTCGGCTGCAGTGTGAAGGTGTGTCGCGACACATTACTGTGTTTACTGCAGTGTGAAGGTGTGTCGCGACACACTAGTGTGTCAGCTGAAGTGTAAAGGTGTCTTGCGACAAATTAGTGTGTTTACTGCAGTGTGAAGGTGTATTGCGACACATTAGTGTGTTTACTGCAGTTTGAATGTGTATTGCGACACATTAGTGTGTTTACTACAGTGTGAAGGTGTGTCGCCACACATTACTGTGTTTACTGCAGTGTGAATGTGTATTGCGACACGTTAGTGTGTTTACTGCAGTGTGAAGGTGTGTCGCCACACATTACTGTGTTTACTGCAGTGTAAAGGTGTCTTGCGACACATTAGTGTGTTTACTGCAGTGTGGAGGTGTGTCGCCACACATTACTGTGTTTACTGCAGTTTGAATGTGTATTGCGACACATTAGTGTGTTTACTGCAGTTTGAATGTGTATTGCGACACATTAGTGTGTTTACTACAGTGTGAAGGTGTGTCGCCACACATTACTGTATCGGCTGCAGTGTGAAGTTGTGTCGTACAGATTTGTTTTTTTTATTCATTGTTTTAAAAAATAAACTTGTAAAAACGTTTTTTTTTTTATTCATTATTTTTTAAATAACATTATTCTTTGAGATATTTGTGTTGCATGTATATTCTGTTAGTTAATTTCATGTCACTTCCTAGACGTTGCTGAACTAACCCCAACTTTTTTTTTTTGGGGGGGGGGGGGGGGGTGATTTTTCTAAGCAAATTTACATTTACTAGTTTGCCATTGCTCTCTCAGCAGTCGGCTCTTGATAACACTGTCAAAACCAATGCAGGCGGTCTGTTGCCAAATTGCCAGCAGCTGGGATCGAACCTAGGCAATACAGAGCCTAAGCTACAGCAGCCAACTGTTTCTACTATATATCTACACAAATATGTGTGAAGATTTAAGAAAAAAAATACTTGGCTCGGTCGGGATCTAAACCCATGGCCTTTAGATCCACAGGCGAGCATCTGGCGGCTACACAACGTCTGCTCCCTTGAGTGTATGTGTGTATCTACATATACATATGTGTTTTTGCAAACATGCACACATGTATTATTACGTTGGCATGCACGCATGTGTGTATACATGCTTGCGTGTGTATTATGAATTAATCAAGTAACAGAAAGTATTGTGAACGGCACTCATAGAAAGAAGTAGAAAGATAGAAGAACACACTAGACAACATAAAAATCGAAAGCTATAGTTACCGTGCCGGGAATTGAACCTGTCACCTCCAGACGGCGTCTGCGCCTCGCCATGAATACAAGTGCCACTAAGATACATGGTCAACTCGGCCCCCAAAAAAAGGTGTCTCATTGGCCATGTCTATCGTACAGCTTGAAATCCACGACTATGGAATACGGACAGAATTCATTTCAACCCATTGAAATGGCACCATAGGTTACAGAAATTTATATTAACGAGGCAAATGTCAAATAACAATCACAGCAACAATTTACGTACACAGTAGACCTTATTGCCCTGTCTAGAATACACAAACATTTAAGAAAGGTATTTGATTGGTAGGTTCCGGTGTGTATACGTGTGTATGCAGACACGTATGCATGCATTCATTCACACATGGGCCTGCCGACATATATGTTATATTTGTATATACATACATATATATGTGTGTGTGTGCCTGTGTGTGCCTGTGTGTGTGTGTAATTGTACGTGCATGTCTATACATGTGTGTGGGTGTGTATAGTGTATACCAGCCCCCTCCACTCAGTATGAACTAGAATATTTAATTAGGAATCGACATCTCAGCACTTAGGACACCCCCATAAGCGCTACGTTCCCATCTTCATCAGCAATCGAAGAGTTCCAATTCCGGTGGTACCTGTAACGGTCTGATTGTACATCCGTCTCGCCCTTCCCCTGAGTGTTGAGCGTCTGTCAGATCCCCTGGTAACTCCTCAGACAATAATGATCTATCTGTGCCTTGGCACTGCTGACTGGCTGCCCAAGGGCCAACTAGGCACTAGAGTACTGGTCCAAGCCACTAGGTTTGGTGCAATTAACATTCTTTAGCCAACATAATTGGAAGAAAGAAACTAAACCACAATTATAACCAATACTGCAGTAGGTTGAACGAGGTCGATTTTTGAATTTTAATAACTGGATGAATGTAATCAGCCTTTTCATGTAACGAAGTAGAGTAGGTAGTTGTTGTCTTTCAGGATTCAAGGTAGGTAGTTGTTGTCTTTCAGGATTCAAGGTAGGTTGTTGTTGTCTTTCAGGATTCAAGTTAGGTAGTTGTTGTCTTTCAGGATTCAAGGTAAGTTGTTGTTGTCTTTCAGGATTCAAGGTAGGTAGTTGTTGTCTTTCAGGATTCAAGGTAGGTTGTTGTTGTCTTTCAGGATTCAAGGTAGGTAGTTGTTGTCTTTCAGGATTCAAGGTAGGTTGTTGTTGTCTTTCAGGATTCAAGGTAGGTAGTTGTTGTCTTTCAGGATTCAAGGTAGGTAGTTGTTGTCTTTCAGGATTCAAGGTAGGTAGTTGTTGTCTTTCAGGATTCAAGGTAGGTAGTTGTTGTCTTTCAGGATTCAAGGTAGGCAGTTGTTGTCTTTCAGGATTCAAGGTAGGTAGTTGTTGTCTTTCAGGATTCAAGGTAGGTAGTTGTTGTCTTTCAGGATTCAAGGTAGGTAGTTGTTGTCTTTCAGGATTCAAGGTAGGTAGTTGTTGTCTTTCAGGATTCAAGGTAGGTAGTTGTTGTTTTTCAGGATTCAAGGTAGGTTGTTGTTGTCTTTCAGGATTCAAGGTAGGTAGTTGTTGTCTTTCAGGATTCAAGGTAGGTAGTTGTTGTCTTTCAGGATTCAAGGTAGGTAGTTGTTGTCTTTCAGGATTCAAGGTAGGTAGTTGTTGTCTTTCAGGATTCAAGGTAGGTTGTTATTGTCTTTCAGGATTCAAGGTACGTTGTTGTTGTCTTTCAGGATTCAAGGTAGGTTGTTGTTGTCTTTCAGGATTCAAGGTAGGTTGTGGTTGTCTTTCAGGATTCAAGGTACGTTGTTGTTGTCTTTCAGGATTCAAGGTAGGTTGTTGTTGTCTTTCAGGATTCAAGGTAGGTTGTTGTTGTCTTTCAGGTTTCAAGGTAGGTTGTTGTTGTCTTTCAGGATTCAAGGTAGGTAGTTGTTGTCTTTCAGGATTCATGGTAGGTTGTTGTTGTCTTTCAGGATTCAAGGTAGGTTGTTGTTGTCTTTCAGGATTCAAGGTAGGTAGTTGTTGTCTTTCAGGATTCAAGGTAGGTTGTTGTTGTCTTTCAGGATTCAAGGTAGGTAGTTGTTGTCTTTCAGAATTCAAGGTAGGTTGTTGTTGTCTTTCAGGATTCAAGGTAGGTAGTTGTTGTCTTTCAGGATTCAAGGTAGGTTGTTGTTGTCTTTCAGGATTCAAGGTAGGTAGTTGTTGTCTTTCAGGATTCAAGGTAGGTTGTTGTTTTCTTTCAGGATTCAAGGTAGGTAGTTGTTGTCTTTTAGGATTCAAGGTAGGTAGTTGTTGTCTTTCAGGATTCAAGGTAGGCAGTTGTTGTCTTTCAGGATTCAAGGTAGGCAGTTGTTGTCTTTCAGGATTCAAGGTAGGTAGTTGTTCTCTTTCAGGATTCAAGTCTTTAGGATCAACACATCACAGATGAGGATCAGATAAGTACACATCCCAGAAATCCATTACATTTCCGCTTTTCATATTTATGGCATTGTGACAAATAAAGAGACTTGGCTGAACAGATGCACCATGGGAGATACTGGAAGAGAGGTTTATAGACATATGGCTGACTCTGATTCTAACGACAGCATGAACCATCTAAGAAGAAGGGACCAGGCCACCATCTTCAGACTCAGAACACAATTTGTTTCATTCAATAGATAACTAAAGAGAATACAGCCACAACACTCCCCAGAGTGCCAGGCATGTAACTACTCCTACGAAACTGTTGAACACCATCTCTTTGAGTGCCCAAAACACAGCGAGACTAGAAGAAGGCTACTCCCTCCGAGACCAGACAAGTGGAACACCTTGTAAGGAGTAAAAGAACAGCTTGTGAAAACATGTTAATTTCATTACATAGCATTGGGCCATAGGCCGAAAGCTCATGCGCTGCTGGATCGATAACAACAACAGCAACAACAACAACAACAACAACAACAAAACACATAAAAGCTATAGGATTGTAGCACTGCATTTCTGCATTTCTATTGATCAAGTGTTGATAGGATTAAGGTACAAATTAGGACAGAACTATCTCACAAAGAGCGAAAAAATTTCAAAGCTGTCTTAAAAACTGTCACTATTGGCTAGTGCTGTCGCCACGGACTGTGCACCTTACGGTGTTAATTTTTGCTCACCTCCCTCCACCCCCATCGCTAACAAATGCTACCACATCACCAGGGGTCGAACGCGGGTCTCCCGCATGAGACCCGACGCTTTAACCGCTCGACCAGCCACTCTTCGTCCTTCTTTACTGTCGGTATTTATCATTTATCACGGTTGGAACAGTTTGCAACTTGGATATGTATATGTGTGTGTGTTCGTGTGTGTGCGTGTGTGTTGTGAGAAAAAAAGGGGAGGGAGAGGTCGGAACTCGAGTAGCACGGCTTGGATTCCATTGCAACTTAGGTCGTGCAATTAACGACTTGCGACTAGACTCTGGGTTTGGTGGCAATGACATAGGACATGGTGGCAATAACATGGAACATGGTGGCAATGACTTGGGACATGGTGGCAAGGACTTGCGACATGGTGGAAATGACTTGGGACATGGTGGCAATGACTTGGCACTTGGTGGTAATGACTTGGGACATGGTGGCAATGACTTGGGACATGGTGGCAAGGACTTGAGACACGGTGGCAATGACTTGGGACATGTTAGCAAGAACTTGGGACATGGTGGCAATGACTTGGGACATGGTGGCAATGACATGGGACATGATGGCAATGACATGGGACATGTTGGCAAGGACTTGGGACATGGTGGCAATGATATGGGATATGGTGGCAATGACTTGAGACATGGTGGCAATGATTTGGGACATGGTGGCAATGATCTGGGACATGGTGGCAATTATATGGGATATGGTGGCAATGACTTGGGACATGGTGGCAATGATTTGGGACATGGTGGCAAGGACTTGGGACTTGGTGGCAATGACTTGGGATATGGTGGCAATGACTTGGGACATGGTAGCAATGACTTTGGACATGGTGGCAATGACTTGGGACATGGTGGCAATGACTTTGGACATTTTGGCAATGACTTGGGACATGGTGGCAATGACTTGGGACATGGTGGCAATGACATGGGACATGGTGGCAATGACTTGGCACTTGGTGGCAATGACTTGGGACATGGTGGCAATGACTTGGGACATGGTGGCAATGACATGGGAAATAGTGGCAACTACTTGGGACAGGGTGCTAGTTGCTTTGGACTTGACTTGAACTTGAAGGATAACGACACAGACAACCTCGTGCGCACGCCTGTGTGTGTTTGTGTATGTAAGGTTGGGAGCGGGAGGGGTTGTGGTGTATCATAAGAAAGAGAAAGAGAGAAAGAGAGAGAGAGAGAGAGAGAGAGAGAGAGAGAGAGAGAGAGAGAGAGAGAGAGAGAGAGCAGAAAGAAAGAAAAAAATCAAGATGTGGATCGACTTCACTGCATCAGGTTTGATCAACTTTGTCTCGTGCATCAGGTTTGATCAACTTTGTCTCGTCTTGTCGCCCACCGAGAGCGTCCTACGGCACCAGCTCCGTTAGTGTCTACTGCGCTCCTTCACTGAACGACTCCGTCTGTGTAAATAAGAAGAACTCCACAGGGAAGCATGCACAGGGGGAGTCCACCGTGCCTCAATAGAAAGATTCCTCGTCGACGATTGTTTTGGCCTATTACTTCCTATACAATCTCGGAAGGTGGGCCGACCTGGGTCATGACTCTAGGCCACGATCTTCCCCTGCTGCACTTTATCGAACTCTCGGAAAGGGACAAGACGAAATGGTGACTTTGCAATAGGTATTCTGAGATTTGGTGTAATATTTGTCGCTGCGGTAGTAAATTAGCTGACTACCTTCACGACCAGAGTGACAAGCTTACGGTTGGTTTCTCGGACAGGTGTTAAACTTTGGCATTTGGCAGAAAGACACCTGCAGACATTTGTTGGACACATTTGCTTTATTGGGATAAAAAGTTCTTTTCTACTAGGAGCTCGTACCAGTCTACCGAGACCCATCTCCCACGATGTTCCGTTGTCTCCATAGCCAGCTTTTAGCTCTTTCAGCAGCTTCGCCCAGCTGTTTTAATCTTTGTTTTCGTTCATTTCCTTGCGAGCCCATTTGCTTTAGTACACTGCATGTGGAAGTGGAGATGAGTCCTCTTATGCCTACCTCGACGCGAAGATTATTACTATGTACGCTTCATCTTTCCTCAGACCGGCGAAGACCGAAGTATGATGTATGTTTTCTAGACTTTAGAAAATTATGGATATGAGTAGGTAGGTAGTTGTACCAAGCCAGGACATTACACAAGCGATGAAACCCGGTGACACAGAGTGCCACCATGCGAATGAGGATCACCTGTGGATAGGTCTCAGAAACCCCTTTCCGCCGGTATGGCCATATGTATGGCTAGTTCATATTTATGGCCCCTTTATATTCAGGGCCCCCCGCAAAAAAACAAAAAAATTGCACCCCATGAGGGAACGACTATACAATTTTAAACATTCTTGGGAATTTAAAACCTGGTAATCAGCGTTTACATGTTAACATCTTAACAAAAGTGCCTGGTAACTAACAAATGAAACAAAAACAATAAATAAACAACAGCTGTACTTCTGTCACACCTATTAAAGGTATCTGATAGTTACCTATCAACAACACCCCCCCCCCCCCCAAATGTAACGGTTTTGATATACTTGCAAACATGTTCAGGAATATCAATGGCAGTCTCCCGCTGGCTCGTTGTATCAACAATAATCCAGATACTGTCCCCTGTCATGTTTGTAGTACACACCACACCATATACTGTCCTCTGTTATGTTTGTAGTACACACCACACCATATACTGTCCTCTGTTATGTTTGTAGTACACACCACCCCATATACTGTCCCCTGTTATGTTTGTAGTACACACCACACCATATACTGTCCCCTGTTCTGTTTGTAGTACACACCACCCCATATACTGTCCCTTGTTATGTTTGTAGTACACACCACACTATATACTGTCCCCTGTTATGTTTGTAGTACACACCACACTATATACTGTCCTCTGTCATGTTTGTAGTACACACCACACTATATACTGTCCCCTGTTATGTTTGTAGTACACACCACACCATATACTGTCCCCTGTCATGTTTGTAGTACATACCACACCATATACTGTCCCCTGTTATGTTTGTAGTACACACCACACCATATACTGTCCCCTGTCATGTTTGTAGTACACACCACACTATATTCTGTCCTCTGTCATGTTTGTAGTACACACTACACTATATACTGTCCCCTGTTATGTTTGTAGTACACACCACACCATATACTGTCCCCTGTCATGTTTGTAGTACACACCACACTATATTCTGTCCTCTGTCATGTTTGTAGTACACACCACACTATATACTGTCCTCTGTCATGTTTGTAGTACACACCACACTATATACTGTCCCCTGTTATGTTTGTAGTACACACCACACTATATACTGTCCTCTGTCATGTTTGTAGTACACACCACACTATATACTATCCCCTGTCATGTTTGTAGTACACACCATACCATATACTGTCTTCTGTCATGTTTGTAATACACACCATACCATATACTGTCTTCTGTCATGTTCGTAGTACACACCATACCATATACTGTCCCCTGTCATGTTTGTAGTAAAAGTGAGAAAATAAAAAGTAAAGATCCCCTTTCACGCCTTTAGGCGCATCGGGCATAGGAAGAGCACTCTTTACAGACCAATCGGCACTAGGTGGGTAATGTGGTCAGCATTACGCCGGCCATCTTTACTTCCCCAGGACATACATCAAGGTACTCATATTAGGCTAGGTCAACCTGCGACACCCCATACGACAATAAAAATTCATGCAGCCAGCAGTGAGTTTCGATCGCGGTACTTTGGAATTACAAGTCGGACTCGCAACGCCTAAGCCACGGACGCCGCATATGTTTGTAGTACGCACGACATTATAGTCTTCTTCCAACAAACTGTTAGAGCCATAATCACTGTTGTTTGGTGAGCGAGTCGCCTTCTCCGCAAATTGCAGCGGCACCAAATTTATATCATCTGGCACCAACTGTTCATTTTTTTTAAAAGGTTTCATTAGATCCCACATTTCTTCACCTCTTCTCATTTTCAGCTGTGTGTTCTTCAGTCAGTCGGCTCTGTGGCTAAGTCGATGCAAAAGCTTTGTAATGCCGGGGTGCCGGGTTCGATCCCAGCTGCAGGCAATGCGCCTTGCGTTGGTTTCGACAGTGGTATCAGGGGACCGAAGGTCCAGAAAGAAAGGGCAGACTACTGGACGTAAATTTGCCTAAAGAAACCACACAACAGCCAGGGGCTGCTGGGGTTGGTTCTGCAACGTCCTGTAAAGGATACGCAACTAACCTAGTTCTTCAGTCTCTCTGCATTTTTGAGTACTGCTACTGGGTTGGCTTAGGCATCTGAGATTGGTTCCCTAGAAGATTTCTCTCTGACTGGACGAGACGATCATGCTGCTTATACCTCTGCTTGCTCGGATCGTGTCGGACAAGTTATGCAGCCAGCTGACCATCTGGAGAGCATTGGAAACCATTTGTTCTTCTCGGGGAGTTTGCTCGAAGATGTCCTCGGTTCGGCAAATACTACAGCGTTTACGCCGTGATTTGTGTGGAAGCAAAACAGAAATCTGGACCGTAAGCCGAACGATGTCAATTCTCACTCAGTCCTTAGTTTCTTAACCTCTGAAGAGTCAATACATGCACCTAAATGCACACATAGATAAGGTTACCTTATCACCCGTCCATCGCCACGACCAAGTCTCTTATGGAGAGGAATGTCTTTGAATGATCTTGGAAAATCCTCTTCATGGAAATTTGTTTACATAGGTTATCTCGCCGCTGAGAAACAATCTGGTCTCTCAAGATTGTAGTGTCCCAGAGGACCATACCACACCCCCGCTGTGTTTCTAACAACAGTTCAAATAATTCATGGATGCTGTGTAAGAAATCCCTGTTGTACTCTCCAGCTCAGTATTTGAGCTAGAAGAATGCTGTCGCTAGTTTGATCACACTACGTTGATCACCATATACATTTTTTTGATTACATGTAACTTGATATCATCATCACCCGCTTCCTGATGTTTGCGTAGCTTCCTCCGCATGCTGGGAGTTATATGGTGAGTGTAGTGAACACTTGTCATCATACAGGAACACCGCATGTCGTTGGGTCACCAGTTGCTGTTGACTGACCCACCACTGACAGTCAGATGTGAAGGACTTCATGATCGCATGCCCATAGCCTGACCAGTCAGCCAAGTTCTGTATCCAGATCCTTCTCGGTCTGCCTCTTCTCCCTTTCCCTCAGCACTGAGCCCAGTGGTCAGCTCAATAATAATAATAATAATAATAATAATAATAATAATAATAATAATAATAATAATACTATTAATAATAAAATTAATAATAATAATAAGAAGAAGAAATGTTTACTACTCAAGACTACTTTAAATATCAAATATTTGCTTTAAAGTTAGTGTACGTGTTTGTGTATATGTTTGTTACTCATAGGGGAGGGAGTGTCAGTGGTGAAGTGTGCCGCACCCCCTCCCCCTCTTTTTTTCCTTCCTCCTCGTACCCCCTCCCTCCCCCTCCCTCCCCCCCCCCCCCCCCGTAAGGTGGTCAGTGTCAGTTGAGATACGAAAGAAAGTTTCTAAAGATCTACATAGAGACAGACCTGGTGAATGAAGTTATTTATGGACAATCAATCACCAAGTCCTCTACAGAATGTCCCGCCCGTCTGAAAGTCTCTCTTTCTCTAGCCAACTCTCCAACCCTGTGTGCTTTCATAGACAATACATCTTTGATGTCCTCTCTTCACGCTCGTGAAGGGCTGCATCCGTCTCGTTTTCTACAGAGTGTACCCTCCATCACCGTTCTCGCAATGTCATCATGACATTTAACATGGCCAAAACAACTCAGCGTTAGAGGCAGAATGCTTTAATGAGAGTTTCATGGTTCGAGTTCTTCTCGACATTCAGATCAAAGAGGATGTTGGTGTTTTTCTTCTTTTGAGATTAGTCTGTAGATTTCTGTTTGAAGGCTTTTGTGTCTTTTTGTGAAGACTGAGTTTGTGACTCATTCCTTAAGTTGCCGCAGGAAAATGCATGAGCCAGCTGATTGGCTTGCATGTAAAACAACTGTGGTGTGGGGGTGACGAGCGATGAAGCAAACTGATTGGCTTGCATGTAAAACAACTGTGGTGTGTGTGGGGGGGGGGGGGGGGGAGGGTGATGAGCTATGAAGCAAAACTGATTGGCTTGCATGTAAAGCTACTGTAGTGGGGGGACGAGCCATGGAGCATGCTGATCGGCTTGCAGGTAAAGCTACTGTAGTGGGGGGACGAGCCATGGAGCATGCTGATCGGCTTGCAGGTGAAGCTTCTGTAGTGGGGGGGGGAGGGGGGAGAGCCATGGAGCATGCCGATCGACTTGCAGGTGAAGCTTCTGTAGTGGGGGTGGGGGGGGGGAGAGCCATGGAGCATGCCGATCAACTTGCAGGTGAAGCTAGTGTAGTGGGGTGGGGGACGAGCCATGGAGCATGCCGATCTGCTTGCAGGTGAAGCTACTGTAGTGGGGGGGGGAGGGGTCGGGGGTGGGGGGGAGAGCCATGGAGCATGCCGATCAACTTGCAGGTGAAGCTAGTGTAGTGGGGGGGGGGGAGCCATGGAGCATGCCGATCTGCTTGCAGGTGAAGCTACTGTCGTGGGGGGAGGGGTCGGGGGTGGGGGGAGAGCCATGGAGCATGCTGATATTCTGAATGCTCTACGAGAAGTGAAACTTTTTGCGAGAACCATGTGACGACTGTGAATCAGTAAGAAACTTGTTGCGGGAACCATGTGACGACTGTGAATCAGTAAGAAACTTGTTGCGAGAACCATGTGACGACTGTGAATCAGTAAGAAACTTGTTGCGAGAACCATGTGACGACTGTGAATCAGTAAGAAACTTGTTGCGAGAACCATGTGACGACTGTGAATCAGTAAGAAACTTGTTGCGGGAACCATGTGACGACTGTGAATCAGTAAGAAACTTGTTGCGGGAACCATGTGACGACTGTGAATCAGTAAGAAACTTGTTGCGGGAACCATGTGACGACTGTGAATCAGTAAGAAACTTGTTGCGGGAACCATGTGACGACTGTGAATCAGTAAGAAACTTGTTGCGAGAACCATGTGACGACTGTGAATCAGTAAGAAACTTGTTGCGAGAACCATGTGACGACTGTGAATCAGTAAGAAACTTGTTGCGAGAACCATGTGACGACTGTGAATCAGTAAGAAACTTGTTGCGGGAACCATGTGACGACTGTGAATCAGTAAGAAACTTGTTGCGGGAACCATGTGACGACTGTGAATCAGTAAGAAACTTGTTGCGGGAACCATGTGACGACTGTGAATCAGTAAGAAACTTGTTGCGGGAACCATGTGACGACTGTGAATCAGTAAGAAACTTGTTGCGGGAACCATGTGACGACTGTGAATCAGTAAGAAACTTGTTGCGAGAACCATGTGACAACTGTGAATCAGTAAGAAACTTGTTGCGAGAACCATGTGACGACTGTGAATCAGTAAGAAACTTGTTGCGAGAACCATGTGACGACTGTGAATCAGTAAGAAACTTGTTGCGGGAACCATGTGACGACTGTGAATCAGTAAGAAACTTGTTGCGAGAACCATGCGACGACTGTGAATCAGTAAGAAACTTGTTGCGAGAACCATGTGACGACTGTGAATCAGTAAGAAACTTGTTGCGAGAACCATGTGACGACTGTGAATCAGTAACCATGAACAGACTGCAAGAACAACATGTTACAAGGGCTGTAGCCAGACAAGAGCACTATGCAGGAAACGAAAGAAGAATAGGAAATTAACAGAACTGTATCATGAGCAACTACATGCTGCGGAATTTACTAAGGGGAAGGGGGGGGGGGGGGGGGGGGGTCGGGGGGGGGGGGGTTTGGGGCATATATGTTCTTCCTCTTTTGCTTTTTCTTCGCGTTCACCGGCTGTAGACTCAAGCAGAAAGTTTTAGTTGTTCATCCACCTCTTAACGTTAAACCTGTTTCAGAACCTGATTGTTGCGTGCACATCCGTTTTACAGATCTGACTTATTTGTATGCAGACTGTTGGTTCCTTGCCTCTCAGGCAGATGCACTATGACTTCGAAGGAAATCAGTTAGTCGACTCTAACATGCTTACTGGTGAGGCAGTGGGTCTATCATATTTTCCCAACAATAAGAGGTCCTGGAACTTACACGGGTAACTTGTGTTCTGAATAACTCCATGTGCAATCTACTAGATAATCTGTCGACTAACTACATAATTAGATGCATAATCTCAAAATACCAAGGGAAGATCGGAGTTTTCACGGAACCCCTGAGCTGCAGAGCAGGATGCACAAACTAGCACCAACAGTGACCGGGATGTTGCGGAGCTTCGAGTTATCTCGTTGATGGAGGTAGAACACAGACGACATAAACAACCTCCAAATGAACCACTCAAGCGACAAGAATGGTTCGGCCCTGGGTAAATCGAGGGATATCAGTGAGACCTCCGATGACGGCGGAAAGGACGAAGAGAATAATGCCAGGCTATCAGACTGGGAAAGTAGCCTAGGTATCGGCCATTCCGTAGATGACCAGCACGAGGATGATGAAGCCGGCACAATGCCCGATGATGAGAAAGCTATGCAAGCAAGGTAACTTCTCGCAGAAGAAAACGTCATTGAAATCAAGAGAGAGATAAAGGAAGAGAAAAAGCGAGATGAAATCAGAGAGAGGGGGAAAGAGAAAGAGAGAAAGAGAGAAAGAGAGAGAGAGAGAGAGAGAGAGAGAGAGAGAGAGAGAGAGAGAGAGAGAGAGAGAGAGAGAGAGAGAGAGATAGAGATTAAATAAAAGAAAGAGACAGAAAAGGGAGAAGAATGTGAAAACATGAAATCAGATGTGAAACATTTGTTATTAGTGGGGTGTATCTTTGAGGTGTCAAACGGACGGACAGACAAGCAGAAGACAGATAGACAGGCATGACAGAAAGTCAGATAGATAAACAGACAGCCATACAGACGGACAGACAGACAAAAGGAAAGACATTCAGACACAAAAAGACAGACGGACGGACAGACGAACAGACAGACAGACGGACGCACAGAAAGATAGATAGATAGATAGATAGATAGATAGATAGATAGATAGATAGATAGATAGATAGATAGATAGATCGATAGATCGATCGATCGATAGATAGATAGATAGATAGATAGATAGATAGATAGATAGATAGATAGATAGATAGATAGATAGATAGATAGATAGATAGATAGATAGATAGATAGATAGATAGATAGATAGATAGATAGATAGATAGATAGATAGATAGATAGATAGATAGATAGATAGATAGATAGATAGATAGATAGATAGATAGATAGATAGATAGATAGATAGATAGATAGATAGATAGATAGATAGATAGATAGATAGATAGATAGATAGATAGATAGATAGATAGATAGATAGATAGATAGATAGATAGATAGATAGATAGATAGATAGATAGATAGATAGATAGATAGATAGATAGATAGATAGATAGATAGATAGATAGATAGATAGATA
The DNA here is from genome assembly GCA_905116865.2 of Candidula unifasciata. NCBI lineage: Eukaryota > Metazoa > Mollusca > Gastropoda > Stylommatophora > Geomitridae > Candidula > Candidula unifasciata. The sequence goes on from CAJHNH020000901.1 coordinate 296,289, forward strand.
GATAGATAGATAGATAGATAGATAGATAGATAGATAGATAGATAGATAGATAGATAGATAGATAGATAGATAGATAGATAGATAGATAGATAGATAGATAGATAGATAGATAGATAGATAGATAGATAGATAGATAGATAGATAGATAGATAGATAGATAGATAGATAGATAGATAGATAGATAGATAGATAGATAGATAGATAGATAGATAGATAGATAGATAGATAGATAGATAGATAGATAGGCAGGCAGGCAGGCAGGCAGGCAGGCAGGCAGGCAGGCAGGCAGGCAGGCAGGCAGGCAGGCAGGCAGGCAGACAGACAGACAGACAGACAGACAGACAGACAGACAGACAGATCAATCTGTGTGTAACCTTCAGGTTTGTCTGTCGGCAGCCAACAACACGAGCAATGTGTCTTTGCTCCAGATATGAAGACGTTGACAAGATAGTAAACCTGCATTTAACAAACAATCCTGAGATTTAAAAATCTCAGTCTGGACGACACACCAACAGGGCAGATCTAGGAGACCTTGTTCAGCCTGCACAGAAGTTACCATTAGGGCAATGTAAAAGCTGCACCAGCCTGGTCTAAGCTGCAGTGCAAAAAGGGCAGGGACGTAAGGAGGGCTAGATGGATGGACTGATGGATTGGAGGGTGGATTGGAGTCGATTGGAGGGATGGATAGAGTGTGGATGGATGAATGGATGGATTGATGGATGGACGGATGGATTGATGGATGGACTGATGTATTTATGAATGGATGGATGGACTGATGATAGATGGATGGATAGATGGATGGATAGATGGATGGACTGATTGATGGATGGATGAATGGATGAATGAACTGATGGATGGATGGATGGATGGATGGATGGATGGATGGATGGATGGATGGATGGATGGATGGATGGATGGATGGATGGATGGATGGATGGATGGATGGATGGATGGATGGATGGATGGATGGATGGATGGATGGATGGATGGATGGATGGATGGATGGATGGATGGATGAACGGACGGATGGATGGATGGATGGATGGATGGATGGATGGATGAAAGGATGGTTAGATGGAATAATGGATGTATAGTTGGTTGGATGGATTTTCTGGTGGGTGGATGGATGAACTGATAGATGGATCAATTAATTGATAAATGGACCAGAGCAGACAGAGACATTAACATAGAGAATAGGAGAGACTGAGAAAGATGGCGCTCTATTGGACACATCCTGAGAAGAAACGAGCAGAGAATTTATCAAGCAGGCACTGCAATGGGAATATAAGAACGGAGGAAGTGCGGACGTTCTCAGGAAACCCTCAAAGAAATGTTGATGAGGGAGACAAAAGGTTTTGGACTGGATTATATCCATAACATCCATAGAGATTACACATTTTAGATTATTTCCATCAACGACAAACTGTTTTGGCGCCTCTAGCTACTGCATTATGCATTTACTGCGTGCACGTATTTCTGGTTTGGGTCGGGACTAATTATTTGTTCACCAATTTTTCCAAATGGGACATTTGATTTGATTTTTACTGACACAGGAACGAAGCTCATACGGGGTGAGCCGATTTTAGTGAAGTTAAAGACTAGACGTAGACTAAAAACAAAAAGAGAAATAGAGTGCGGGTCCTATGAAACATCACAACAGAACAATGCTAATGTCAGATTTTTAAAAAAAAATGTTTTGCCACTCCTCCGAATAACAGTCCCAAATTATCCAGGTTAAAAACATATCCTAACAGGGCCTCACTAGGTCATCTAAAAAAAATATTTAAAGCTAGGTCACTTAATTGCATCCATAACATGTTTGGGTGTGAGGGTTTGTGCTAACCATAACCCTAACCCTAACACGGCCTTGAGAGTCTGTCACAACAGTCCAACCGCAAGACTAACGGCAACAAGAACATTCTACTGCGTTTCGTATTAATCTGAGTACCACTGCAGCCACTGTAGCATATGCCAGAAAGAAATAAATACTAAATTTACACATCACTGAGGCCCTGTTAGGGTATGTTTTTAACCTCGATAATTTGGGACCGTTATTCGGATGCGTGCCAATATTTTTGTATTTTCCTATAACGGCCAGTTTGGCATCATCGCTCTTTAAAACCGCACCACCTGCAGTGGGCAGCTTGGATCCAGATAGCCTACAGTGCGAAGTCTCCTTGAAAGCTCACCTCTGCTCCATGTGGTACCTGGTGGTGATCGTATTGACACCCATACTTCTCCTGCCCATCTTCTATAACGTTGATAAAAAGGTAGGCGGAGTTTTGTTTCTTCCTGTCGTTGCTAATGTCGCAGTTGTCGTTATCTTGACATACAACTAACTGCCCTGGAGTGTTGGTGGGGGTCACTGAATCTGACATAGATCGTGTGGACATAGATTGTATGGAAATTAATGCAGAGAAAAGCAAGATTCTGGTAAATAGTCACAAAAATCAAGTATCTACCAACATACAGATAAAAGGGACAACATGGAAGAAGTTAAAACCTTTGAATATCTTTACTCCAACATCTGTAACGATGGTAGCTGAACAAAGAGATCAAGACAAGACTAAACATGACAATAGCCGCCATGTCACAGCTAAATACGACGTGGAAGAGCCAAATCGGCATCGCAGCCAACATCAATATTTACAAATCACGTGTGGTCTATTTTCGTTTGAGTCGCGTATGGAGGAGAATCATTTGTACAAGCTCGAGAAGTACAGTGATTTAGCAGCCGGTCTGAGGAGAAACGAGGCGTACACAGTACGGGTGTTTGCCGTCGAAGTGGGAGCGACAGGCCTCGTTTCCACTTCGCTCTACAATGTGGTGAAAGAACTAGGATTGCGCGGTAATGAACGGAAACGAACACTCAAAAAACTGGGAGAGGTAGCCGAAAGGGCCTCTAGCTGGCTTTGGACGCAGCGCAACAACGTAGGGGACGGGCCTCGGTGAGCTGGTCCGGGTCTCTAGTGGAAAAGGGTTTCTCACCCCTTGAAAGTCCATCGTGTCCGAATTGTCTGCCAGTGTTCCTCTGCCAACTGCTAATAAAAGTCCAACATGTGTCCGGTAAACCAAAGTAAGCTTGTCGCTCGGTCGTCCAGGCATGCTGACTGCTTTAATTAGGCTGCCGTGGCGACTTCTTATCTCACAGTACCTCCTGCGAAACCACCAAGTCGTCTTGTCTCTGGCCGAAAGAATAACACCATCCGGTAATTCCGTGCAGCGGGGAACCAGCCCTGAGCTTCATGAACTCAGGAGGGCCCACCTCCGAATGCGTCTAGGAATCGTGGGCCGAAACGCGTGTCGACGAGGATAATTTCTACTGACGACTGGTAGATCCCTGCTGTACTTGCTCCCTGTGAGTTTATTCCTATCTTACACAGGTGTGAGAGTTGAACTCTCAGTGTAGAGTTCAAAAGAAAGACCCAGGCTTTCAAATGTAAATGCATTTTACAAATTAGTTATTTAGTTAGCTGCTGTCCAGCTCTGCCTTCGACTTTTACTCTAGGTGTCATTGTTGTTCTTGTTTCTATTTTTTTTAAATAAATAAATAAGCGTGTTAAGTCTTATCCAATGGCTGAAATGTTCCACTTGTCTGTTTTGCTACGTCTTTCAGCAACTCTCTTTCTAAGTCTCCTCACAACCTCCGTATCTGATTGCTTTTAGTGTCCATGACTGACGACTTGTTCTTTTGTGTAAACAAATCTAGAGACTAGTTGCTTTTCTTTCTTCTTGTTCTTGTTTTTCTTCTTCTTCTTCTTCTTTTTCTTCTTTTTCTTCTTCTTCTTCTTCTTCTTCTTCTTCTTCTTCTTCTTCTTCTTCTTCTTCTTCTTCTTCTTCTTCTTTTCTTCTTCTTCTTCTTCTTGTCATTATTTTATTATTTTTATTTGTACTAATATTATTCTGCTCCTTCTTTTTATTATTATTATTATATTATTGTTATTATTATTATTATTATTATTATTTTCATTATTATTCGCGTTCACCGGCTATAGCCTCTGGCGGAAAAGTCTGGTTGTTCGTCCACTTTTGGACTTGAGTCTTTTTCCAAAGCTTTAGCGTTATTTCCTTTTACAGATCTGACCTATATGTATGCAGAACAGTAGGTTCCTCCTTCTCAGGCAGTTGCACTCCGACTTCGACGTATAAATCCCTAAACTAGTCGACATGTACGGCATGCTTGTTAGGGGCCCATGGGTATTTTTTTTTCATTCAGAATAGTGTGCCCCGGAACCCACACGGGGAAAGCTGCTTGTTTACTGGCCTGATTTCTGCACTATGTAGCAGGGTTAAGCTTGTGTTGCAGAGGAAAACTATTACGGTTAATGCAAATGTTTTTGTCTCTAGATATTAGTAATCTAGTTATCTGATGCTGCGACAAGTGGGCTGAAAATAGGGATACCAGGACTTGAGGCGGTGGCACTCGAACCCCCCACATATGGGGTAGGAGGAGGGGTCTTATGCCACCACCAAACTTGAAAAGTCATGCGTTGTGCAGTGGAAAGCATCGTTTTAGAGGTCCCGGGTAGTTGGCGTCCTTTAGATATTTTCTTCGTGTGCTGCAGCTGTGTTGGGGAACAAGCAAGGAGATAGACTGGCTGGCTCTGTACCACTTGGTGGAGAACTGATGTATGACAAGCTGGATATTGTTAGGACCCTTTGGGAACGAGTGAGCAGTGCGTAGGCACAAATAGATGATTACGGTCTGAGGAGAATGGCGCAGCTACCAGGGGAACTGGCCGATGCTCAACACTCGGGGGAACAGCGAGACGAATATACAATCAGACAGTTACTGGTGCCATCGTAATTGGAACAGTTTTCTTGCTGCTGAAAACGAGGACAGAGGGCTTATGGGAGTGTCCCGAGTGCTTTGATGTCGATTCCTACTTGAGCATTCTATTAACAAAAAATCGACATCAGTGCAAGCCGGATATTCACCATACGTGCTGCGGCCCTTGTTCAGTAACCAGTGAAGAGGTTTGAGGTTTGAAGAACGGATCAACATCATGGCACACGGATAGTAACCCACAAGTGCTCTGTTCTACTTCTAACTCAAGTCTGAGTCCGAAGTAGCTCAGCACAGGGCACAGACTCAGTAGAACTAGCCAGGATCCTGTAATATTTTGGGTTGATTCTAAACTCCATATTTTGCCCGAGCAGTGCCATTAGGCTACTCTTTTCTATTTCCAACTGCCAAGGGATTTTTTTACGTGCGCAACAATACACACGGGCGTCCGATCTCACTACCCAGAGATCAGGGGAAATTACTAGAAATCCATGTGAACAGAAACAAATCCCAGTCTTCACAGCGGCTTGAACCCAGAATCTCTAGCACTGGAGGCAGACACCATACCTCGAGACCACGCAGCCTCCCAATGCAGAGTCGATATGCTAATAGTACCAATTAAAAACGTGATTAAAAGTCCGCCTTTGTTTCACCTTCGATGTCCAGTATCTTCCAGAACCTGTCTCCTCCCCCTATTGAATTAGTCCTTCAGTTCATTATATTTTCTTTTGCACTGCCCATGTGATCCCTCAGAGCCGTGACCATATCCCCAGTATCATGTAGTAGCTCATCGCCCAAAGGAGTGGCAGCATCTAATCTAGAAGTCTGCTGGTTACCTCTCACACATCAAGTCAGATCTGTATATTTCAAATCGGGCTTAATTAAACACAAAATATATGAAAGTTTTTTTGTGTGTGTGTTAATAGTTGTTCATACTCGTACATGTATTTATTCTAAAACACACTGATTGATTTTCTTGCCATTTAGTGAATATTATTACTAATAGTATTAGTCACTTAAACAGGGGCTCCTTTCAGCCCCTCTCCCACACAAATAATTCACAGAGTTCCCCTTTCTTCTTCAATGTTCCGACTGAGGAGCCACCATTATGTATCGGGTAGATGGTTCTTTGATGCGGTTCAAATTAGTCAATATATTGTGCAGTCTATTGTTTGTAAAATTGTGTCTTATTTTTGCTATTATTGACTTTTTCTATTGACTTTTTAAGTCAATTTGTGTTTGACCTGTATCCATCCAGTACCAACCGCAGGCGAGGTGCGGCTATACCATCGCAGTGATCGGCGTCTACTGGACAACAGAGTGCCTGCCCATTGCTGTGACGTCACTGTTACCTGTGGTATTCCTGCCGATGCTTGGAGTCTTGTCCGCCAAAAAAACGTCCGCGGCATATTTCAATGTAGGTCAATATGGCTGCGTATTTAGTGGAGTAATTACGTGTGTATCGGGATGCATTAGGGTTGAAACCCGTGTCATGACCTATATATACCTGTATATATATACAACATCTAATTTTGGAATGGAGGTGGAGGCAGTCATTGCATCCTTTTGCTGGCTTGAGAATCAGTTGTACACATAGGTCGTAGTTGTAACCTACTCATAAAGCATGTAGAGAAAGGTGTAGACTGGCATGCTCATTGGAGTGATGGATGCCGGTGTATTAAAAAAAAAGGCAAAAAAGACTGACTGGCTTTGCATAACTTGATGGTGAACTGACAGGCAGGCAGACAGATAAAGAACTGCTCTTCTGACCCGGCTGCTTCTGCAGCCTGCTTTGTTCCCGACGAACTAGTGATACCTTTCCCTTGAAGTAAACAAAACATGGGCAACATATGGTCTCTAGGCTTTGTGCTATGGTGAGGATGAGCCTTGGGCTTTGAGTAATATGCTTCCATATAGCGCATTGTAAGACTTTCGTTTGGAAAGACGGTAAGGTGCCAATCATCTACAATAACAGTGAAAGGGGAGGAAATTGAAAATAGCCAGGATTTTTACATTTAGGCTTTAAAAAAAAAGCCCTACCAAAGACATAGAACGAAAGTTAAAAGTCTTTGAAAACAAATGCCTGAGGAAAACGTTGAACATAACGTGGAATGAATGTAAGAGGGGTGAAGAAATAACAGAAATTTCTGGGCAACCACTGGTAACAACACATATGAGACCAAGAAGATGGCGCTTGAATGGGCACAACCATAGAAGAAACCAGCAGAGAATCAGAAGCCACTGAAATGTAAAATAAAAGGAATGAGGAAGCAAAGACGTCTAAAAGAAACCATAGAATGAACGTTGATAAGAGAGGCCAAAAGTGCTGGACTGAATTCCATGCCTGATTTCGAAGACACTGCACAGAAAAAAAAAACGTTTTGGAGGACTAGACTTCGAGCCTATGTGACATATAATGACACAGCGAGACTTTAATGATGATATAAACAGCAATAGGAACTGTTCAACAAAAGTATTTAAAATAAAAAGATTGATTGCCAGTGCAGTGCAATATTGTAAAAAGCCGATGGATATATCTTTACCAGGGCTGTACTGAATAGTGATTTTAACTATTCGGCCCCGAAGCGAATACGAATCGAATATTCGGTACAGCCCTAATCTTTACCCACATAGTATTGCAAATTACAATTTTTTTTAAGGATGTTGAACGTAGTACAAAGGCTGTTCTAAAAACAATCTGAGATTGGCTGGTAGAATTACAACGTTTGCTATAACGACACCGTTCATTGCTTGCATCATTCAGTAGCCTTTTAGCTCACTAAACACCAGCCTACATTCTCATTTGTTCAGTGGTTCACGAACCGCCAACGAATAAACAAGCACACTGTTAATGTTTGTCCCGCCAACTGTAAAATTCGTGCGCGTTTTTGTTTCCTTCAAGCAGAAGGTCAAAAGGTCAGGTTTTATTTTTTATTTTTAAAATCAGCCAGTCGGATGTTGACTTTGGAATGGCACTGGTATATGGGGTTTGGCTTGTTGCCATGGAGACTGAGATAGTTTGATTTCAGGATGGTATGGTAAACTTCTGTGTAGCTGCCGTGGGCACAAACGGATCAACCAATTGAAAACCAGTGAAGACAAAGAAAGATGGCGGGTGTTATGTGCTAGTTTTTTTTCCTTCTTACAACTTCCAAGACATTAACGGGTCAATGGTTATGTTACATTATAGGCTATGCACCAGCAAACAGATCAAAGTTAACATTTTGAAAGCTTAATCTACCCTGTAGTAACATACGGATATGAGTCATGGACTTCTCGCAATCATTTTAGAAGAAGCTAAGAGGGAATGAACAAGCCGATTTTCTGTCGGGCAGGGCCATGGAAGGTACAGGAAAAGCAATGGACCCAGCCGACATTCTCAATGCTCTCAATGAGACAGACTCAGGAGACGACTTTGAATCGGCAACACTCAAAAAAACTAGAAGAAGTTCTGGTGAAAAGAGGAGTAGCCAAACATGAACACTATACAGAGAGCCAAAAAAGAATTGAACACCAACACAGAACTGGTGTTATCAGTCGCCACACTCTAGGGTATATAATGCTGAAGATGGGATCCGAGCGTTTGTGGACTTGTCCGATGTGCAATAAGGATAATCTGTCAATTAACTAACTGATTATGATAAAAGAATGCCGCTTTCGCGATGAAACACTACACAATGATTCTTATAATACGATGGAAGAAGGAGAAAAGAATTATGGACGTCCTTAAGATCTGGACATTCACTTGAATTGCTTCGTAAACAGCAGCATGTCAAGGAAAACAATTAGCAGGAGAATGGAGATGGAGGCGGTCACTACAGCTTGCCGGTGGTTAGATAACAAGATACATACATATGTCGTAATTGTAACGGGCTAAAAGCATGATGAAAAAGGTGAAGACAGGATTGCTTCGAGCAGAATGGCAAGCAGCACTTGCAAGATCACGGGTAGAGAACATACTTTGGATCTTTTCTCCAGGGGATGCCGGCATGATGTTAAATAAACAAGCAGACAGATTAGCTAGATCTGCACTGCTGGGTGGTGAATTGATACATGACAAGGCAGATGTGGTCAGAGCGTTTTGGGAACATGTAATGAAGTCAGAAGATGTACTAGATTATTATAAGCTGGACAAAATGAGGCACCTGGGTGTGACCAGGGGGTTCGGCTGCCATATTACGCTCAGAGGAAAGGCAAGACGGACATTCAACCAGATTACGACCGACACCATTAGTATTGAGACTCTACGCTGGATGCTGAGGATGGCGACTGAGCGCGTATGGGAGTGCCCCGAGTTCTGTGAAGTCAATTCTTGACTCAAGTCAACCAACTCGGAAAACAGAAATACTGTGGCCACATCAAACGTCAACTGGCCTGGGAAGAAAGAGTGAGAGAGAGAGTCTGGGGAGAGAGGGAGAGAGCTTGGGGAAAGAGAGTGAGAGAGAGCCTGGGGGAAAAGAGTGAGAGAGAGAGCCTGGAGAAAAAGAGTGAGAGATAGCCTGGAGGAAAAAGAGTGAGAGATAGCCTGGAGGAAAAAGAGAGAGAGAGAGCCTGTGGAAAAAGAATGAGAGAGAGCCTGGAGAAAAAGAGAGAGAGAAGGCCTGGGGAAAAAGAGTGAGAGAGAGCGTGGGGAAAAAGAATGAGAGAGCGCCTGGTGGAGCCGAACCTGAACGAGGCGGGTGGGCTGGCGAGAGACAGTTTTTTTCTGACTGGTTGTGATGACAACGACACTCTGTCAGCAAACCTACTACCTGATGATGATGAATTTCCCCGTGTGGGTTCCGAGGCCCTACTATAGGAAAAACAAGATCAGACCTAAAGCCGACCCAAAAGCATGCTTCAAGAGTCGACTAATTAAGGGCTTCCTTCGAAGTCGGATAACATCTGCCTGAGACGTAAGGAACCAAAAGTCTACTTACAAATAAGTCAGATCTGTAAAACGGATGCGCATGCAAAACTCATGTTCTGGAATAGGACTACAGTCAGAAGTGGACGAACAACCAGAACTTTCCGCCGGAGTTTACACCTGGTGAACGAGAAGAAGCAGATGATGAATTAAATTTCTTAAATATTTTGTAGAACGCCTCACTTGTCTATGATATTCTTTGCATTTTCTTCACACACAAAAATATGTCTGCTTTCTGGTGCAAACTGATAACAGTAAAGCTAGAATGCCTTTGTACTAGAGCCACCAATTTCAAAGGAATAAGGGCCGACCCTAGGAAACCGACAAGGAGGAAATCAAAGAACAAAGTTAAAAAAAAAAAAAAGATCTTGCGGACTTAGGGTGTACTGCACGCGGTAGCAAAAATTAGCAAAGCAAACGAAACAGTCAGCGTTGCGGCTAAGGAGCCTTTATCAGCACATTACATAAATCTATACAGCAATTACTGATGAGGATACATATTATCTCTTAACTGCCGTATTTTCATAGAAATCACATTTCTGTCTCACCAATAGAACATCTGACACGTGTGTGGCCACCAGAAATAAATACTGGCCAGACCAAGCCACCAGCAATTAGGCACATAACTCAAATATTTTAAGTTTCCAAGATGAATTAGCGCCCTTGAGATGGATAGGCGGTTTTTGAGGAGAACTGAGCGTGAGTTGGTTAAGGACCAATGCTCGACTGGGGGTGGGGGAGGTTGGAGCCAAATGAAAAAAGACTACAACAATGTCTGCTTGGTTTAAATATAGTATCACATGTAAAATTTTTACAATTTATGTGATACTTGTTTCTGCTTGAAGTGTACTGACACTGTTTTCCTCACACAGGAAACGTCCATGCTGTTTCTTGGAGGTTTGCTTGTCGCTGTCGCCATTGAGGTTTGGGATGTTCACAAAAGGATAGCGCTCATGGCTCTCAGGATTGTGGGTTCCGAACCTCGATGGTAAGTCTCGGGCGCCGAGCCTCGATGATACGTCTAGGGGACCGAGCCTCTATGGTAAGTCTAGGGTGCCGAACCTCGATAATAAGACTACGGCTCCGAACCTGGATGGTGAGCTTAGGGCGCCGCGCCTCGATGATACGTCTAGGGGGCCAAGCCTCCATGGTAAGTCTCGGGCGCCGAGCCCGGATGACACGTCTAGGGTGCCGAACCTCGATAATAAGACTACGGCTCCCAACCTCGATGGTGAGACTAGGGCGCCGTGCCTCTAAATTAAGTCTATTGCTCCGCGCCTCCATAGTGAGTCCAGTTCACTGCTCCTAGGGCGCTGACTCTATGTAGTGTCTAGGTTCTCCATCCTTGATGCCAGTTCTAGGGCGCCATGAATCAATGGTAATTAAAAACTGTGAATCAGTTTAACCAGCGCGCCGTGAATCTGTGGTAACTAGGATGCCTTTAATCAGTGGTAACTAGGGCACCGTGAATCAATGGTAACTAGAGCACCGTGAATCAATGGTAACTAGGGCGCCGTGAATTAATGGTAACTATGATGCTTTAATCATAGGTAACTAGGGCACCGTGAATTATTGGTAACTAGGGCACCGTGAATTAATGGTAACTAGGATGTGTTTAATCATAGGTAACTAGGGGACCGTGAATTATTGGTAACTAGGGCGCCGTGAATTATTGGTAACTAGGGCGCCGTGAATTAATGGTAACTAGGATGCTTTAATCATAGGTAACTAGGGGACCGTAAATTATTGGTAACTAGGATGCCTTTAATCAGTGGTTACTAGGGCGCCATGAATCAATGGTAATTAAAACACTGTGAATCAGTTTAACCAGCGCGCCGTGAATCAGTGGTAACTAGGATGCCTTTAATCAGTGGTAACTAGGGCACCGTGAATCAATGGTAACTAGAGCACCGTGAATTAATGGTAATTAGGGCAAGTGAATCAATGGTAATTAGGGGACCGTGAATCAATGGTAATCAGCGCACCATGAATCAATGGTAACTAGGGCACCGTGAATCAATACTAACTAGGGCACCTTGAATCAATGGTATCTTGGGCACCGTGAAATAATGGTAACTAGGGCTCCGTGAATCAATGGTAACTAGGGCACCGTGAATTATTGGTAACTAGGGCGCCATTAGTTAATGGTAACTTGGATGCTTTAATCATAGGTAACTAGGGCGCCGTGAATCAATGGTAACTAGGGCACCGTGAATTATTGGTAACTAGGATGTCTCTAATCAGTGGTTACTAGAGCGCCGTGAATAAATGGTAGTTAGGGCATCGTGAATCAATGGTAATTAGGGCACCGTGAACCAATGGTAATTAGGGCACCGGAATCAATGGTAATTAGGTCACCGGGTTCAATGGTAATTAAGGCACCGTGAATCAATGCTAAGGCACAGTGAATCAATGGTAGTTAGGGCACCGTGAATTAATGGTAATTAGGGCACCATGATTTAATGGTAATTAGGACACTGAATCAATGGTAATTAGGACACAGTGAATCAATGGTAATTAGGGCACAGTGAATCAATGGTAATTAGGGCACAATGAAATAATGGTAATTAGGACACAGTGAATCAATGGTAATTAGGGCACAGTGAATCAATAGTAATTAGGACACAGTGAATCAATGGTAGTTAAGGCACAGTGAATCAATGGTAATTAGGACACAGTGAATCAATGGTAATCAGGGCACAGTAAATCAATGGTAATTAGGACACAGTGAATCGATGGTAATCAGGGCACAGTAAATCAATGGTAACTAAGACACAGTGAATCAATGGTAATTAGGACTCAGTGAATCAATGGTAATTAGGACACAGTGAATCAATGGTAATTAGGGCACAGTGAATCAATTGTAATTAGGACACAGTGAATCAATGGTAGTTAGGGCACAGTGAATCAATGGTAATTAGGGTACAGTGAATCAATGGTAACTAGGACACAGTGAATCAATGGTAATTAGGACACAGTGAATCAATGATAATTAGGACACAGTGAATCAATGGTAACTAGGACACAGTGAATCAATGGTAATTAGGGCACAGTGAATCAATGATAATTAGGACACAGTGAATCAATGGTAATTAGGACACAGTGAATCAATGATAATTAGGACACAGTGAATCAATGGTAATTAGGGCACCGTGAATCCATGGTAATTAGGGCACCGTGAATCAATGGTTATTAGGACACACTGAAATAATGGTAATTAGGACAAAGTGAATCAATGGTAACTAGGGCACAATGAATCTATGGTAACTCTTCTACTGTTCCATACAACTTGGTCTCTATTCAAATGCCAATCAACCAAACCTGCGATCTCTCTTCTCACCACTGCATGAGTCTTACAACTTACGCCATTTTTCTCAATTGTCTTAAAAGTCCTTTACTTGCTTACTAACTAATTTACTCCATGGCATGGGAGATCATTTGTGTCAGAGTTGATTGAAAGTACAAGAGACAAAAGGTTGTGGGTGCTGTGTCTGAAGTGGCAAGCATCGCTTTAGAGGTCCCTGGTAGTTGGCGTCTTTAAGATAACTGATCCGGTTCACGCCGCTGTGTTGGGAAACGAGTAGGCAGATAGACTGGCCTGTTCTGTCCCACTTGATGGTAAACTGGTGTATGACAAGCTAGATGTTGTGAGGATCCGTTGATGTGACGCATCAGTCAGCAAGATGGTGGTAGTCAGTTAGTTGCCGATCCTTTACAGAACCAACGCCAGAATTGTAAGGCTGTATTTTGGTGTTTCTATGTAAATTTTACGTTTAGTAGTTTGTCACTCATGTGTGAACAGTCAGCTTTTGACGCCAATGTCTTGAAACCAACGCAAAATAGCCTGCTGGCAGATCGCCTGCAGCTGGGACGAACTCGGCAACCCGACATTACGAACACCGTTCGCAACGCTTAAGGCACAGACAAGGAAATTATTTTAGTATCATTCAATAAACAGTCTAAAAGCTGCAAGGTTCCTCACATGAAGGAATGTAACTACGGTGGTCGTTATTTTGATAGGAGAGTAAGTGCTTTTCTGGTTATAAAAAATCGTCACGTACAGCCAGCATCCTCGAAGGGGGAGCTTTTGGTTATAACTGTGACTAGGTTATGTGCGCCATATAAAATGGCTTAGCACGCCACCAAGAGCCATGAAAAGGATTCCTGCATTGTTCATGCGATCAAAGGAGACAGACCCAAATACTGTCCCCACCGGCGGCGAAGTCGTTTACCGGCGAGCCAATCTGCAACTCTGTAGCCGATGTACTATTTTGTTAACCAAAAACCGGACTTGAAACTCCCCTGTCTAGGGCCTGAACCCCATGTGCTGGAAGAACAGACCTGCTACCCTCTAATCAGCATGTCGTAAAAGGCTACTTACAAATCATGGGTGTTTTCTTCAAATGAGTGCACACAAATAAGCCAGATATGTAAAACAGATGTGCACGCAAAATTCAAATTGTGGAACAAGACCAAAGTAAAGAAGATGTGGACGATAAAATCGGAACTTTCCGCAGAACTTTGCAAATGATGAACGTTAAGAAGAAATAGAAGAGATTTAAATTGTAAATGGGGATTCTAGGGTTATAGGTAGTTTGAATGGTATTGTTGTTGCTTCTGCTGCTGTTGTTGTTGTGTTTTAATCTAAATTTTCAAATGCTACTGCTGGCTAATCAATTCCAAAACATTTAATACAAACCCAATTCGTTTTCCGACCACAGCCTTCTACTTGGAATAGCACTGGTCACCTGGTTTCTGTCCTTGTGGATCTCTAACACCGCCACCGCCGCCATGATGATGACCATTGTCTACGCCCTCCTGGAGCAGTTCGATGATATCATGAGCCTACAGGAAGTCGCCGCCTCCTCGCACAGGCTTAAAACTAGCAAAGAATCAACCCCTAGGTTAGTCTCTGAAAAACCGTCGTATCTGTCTAATGGGCTCTATCTTACCTAGGGACCTTAACGTCCAACATATTTTTATCTAATAATTGTTGAGTTACGACTGTTGCTTTAAATATCCGCTCTTACCTCACGAGCTGTCGAGTACACACTTCTTGTACCGCACGTGACTTGGAGTTTCTACAGCTCAAACGTTTTATGGATAATCCTTTGAGAGACCTCAACTTACAAATAAGTGGGTTTTTTTGTATTTTTGCAGCCATTTCTTTAATCGTGTTTCAATTTTTTTTTTTTAACGCAACACAACATGATGATAAGCATGAACTGGTGATACAATACAACTGTCCGTCTAAAGCTCCACCAATACACTATAATATTCTACCAAGGCGGGGTCACATGAAAGAGAACACCTCACCTCGACTCTGCGCGAGTCCACAACATTCTCCTTTTTGTCTTGTTTCCATAGTGATCCTACGCCTCCTCGCGTCGTCACCCAAAACAGATTCTTTTCCTCGGTTACGTGCCGTCACTTCGGGTCACCCTAACCGATACATGATGACGGTTAGAGACTCGGCCCCAGCCTTCTAGTCCCTCGATACACGGTCACATCAGCACGCACTGCACCCGTGCATCAGAATCATCGAGAATCCTCACGAGATGAAACACAATCTCGCCCTTGCGATTAGGCCACAAGTCATCGCTCGACTTCTGTGGCCTTGCGGTAAATAACATGTTGGGCCTTCCACGCCTTGACTCCACAGAATCTACACAGCGATAGTATTTCGACTCATACACCAAAGTGCAAATGCCCAAGATCAACTTTCACTGAACTAATATGATACACATAATTACTGGTAAAAATTCACAAACACCCGGAATTAATTCACAAACATCGGAACATGCGTCCGCACACTCTTGACCTGCTGAGAGCAGTGTTGCCACTTTTCTTTGACATAAAACATCCACAACGGAGTCCAAAAAAAATATCTAAAAACATCTAAATTTGCATAGAAAACATCTAGAAAAAACATCAAAATGGAAAGAGTCACAAATTACACAGTAAATTGATATAACTTACCCTATAGAATCATGTCCCCATCTTTACTGAAGACTGCCTTGCAAGATCCACAGGATAAACTTAGCTTGTATGATGAAGTTAAGGTTCAGATAAAAAATGACTCTAGTATGCTTTAGCAGTTCCAATTTATTTTAATACACAATCAGGGAGCTGATAAGTTGAGCAGCCTTTTTCTTCTCTTATCAGGCGAAATTTTATTGTCAAGATAGAATTTAAGAGGTCAAATTTAATCCTGTTTCTTAGGTTAGATTTGATAAATTCACTCCAAATGAAAAACATCTAGAAAAACATATACCATCCAAACGTCAAAAAGGCCATATAAATGCAAGAAAAAACATTTAAATTTGGATGTAAAACATCCAAAGTGGCAACAGTGGCTGAGAGGCACTGAACTCAAGACCCACGGTCCCCCTTTAGCTCCTTCTCTGAGCTCTGCAAGGTTCTCGCTAAGCGCATGCAAGTCCCTGTTATTTGTGAATCTGTAGAAACACCTCTTTCACGAATGCATGCACATCATCAATCTCTGCACTCGTCTCTCACCTCAAGCCACATGGACTCGTTTTGCCCACGTCTCTGTTACCATCATCATCTGTGCTGCTACGACTGGCGTAAGCTATCACGCCTCTGACCAACCCAGTGAATTAAGCACGCAACAGTCTGCTTATACATGTTTTTGTTTGTCGGTGGTTACTGTAATAATTTGATGCTGGCCAGCTCAATTCGTTTATACATTTTTTTCTTCTTCTGGAGTTAGATTGGTTTGCAGTGTGTGAGTGTGTGTGTGTGTGTGTGCGCGCGCGCCAGTGTGCATGTGTGTGTGTGTTTCAAAAGTCTTTTTATCCTTTACTAAACTTAGCAGGTAGGCTCTGTGGCTAAGTCTATGCGAACGCTTCGTAATGCCGGGGTACGGGGTTCGATCCCAGCTGCGGGCCCTGCGCTTTGCGTTGATTTTGACAGTGGTATCAGGGGACCGACCGTCCAGTGGAAATGGCAAACTACTGGACGTAAATTTGCCTAGAGAAACCACACAACAGCAAGGGGCTGCTGGGGTTGGTTCTGCAACGTCCTGTAAAGGATACGCAACTAACCTTTACTAAACTTAAAAGACGGCCTCGTCTCGATGACCGACCAACCATGACTGCAGATACGAGAATTCTTTCTCTCCGCGTTTGCCGACTTTCAACTCTGGCGGAAAGTTTTGATTGTTCGCCCACTTCAGGACTTTGGTCTTGTTCCAGAACTGGAGTTTTGCGTGCACGTCAGTCTTGCAGATCTGACCTCAAAAAACATCCTTAATTCGTAGCCATTTACGACAAGCCTGTATGGACAGAGTGTATCATATTTTTCAACCACAAAAAGGGGACTGGAACTTCCAAAGAGAATTTGAGTAAATAATGAATACTTAAGTTCGAGCCTCTCAATGGGAATTTGAGTGTATGATGAATACTTAAGTTAGAGCCACCAATGGGAATTTGAGTATATGATGAATACTTAAGTTAGAGTCTCTCAATGGGAATTTGAGTATATGATGAATACTTAAGTTAGAGCCTCTCAATGGAAATTTGAGTATATGATGAATGCTTAACTTAGACCCTCTCAAAGAGAATTTGAGTAAATGATGAATACTTAAGTTAGAGCCACCAATGGGAATTTGAGTATATGATGAATACTTCAGTTAGAGGTTCCCAATGGGAATTTGAGTATATGATGAATACTTCAGTTAGAGCTCCCCAATGGGAATTTGAGTATATGATGAATACTTCAGTTAAAGCACCACCATAGGAATTTGAGTATATGATGAATACTTCAGTTAGAGCTCCCCAATGGGAATTTGAGTATATGATGAATACTTCAGTTAAAGCACCACCATAGGAATTTGATTATATGATGAATACTTCAGTTAGAGCCACCAATGGGAATTTGAGTATGTGATGAATACTTCAGTTAGAGCTCCCCAATAGGAATTTGATTATATGATTAAAACTTTAGTTAGAGCTCCCAGTGGTAATTTGAGTATATGATGAATACTTAAGTTAGAGCTCCCAATGTGAATTTGAGTATATGATGAACACTTCAGTTAGAGCTCCCCAATAGGAATTTGATTATATGATGAATACTTCAGTTAGAGCTCTTCAATGGGAATTTGAGTATGTGATGAATACTTCAGTTAGAGCCACCAATGGGAATTTGAGTATATGATGAATACTTCAGTTAGAGCTCCCCAATAGGAATTTGAGTATATGATGAATACTTCAGTTAGAGCACCCCAATAGGAATTTGAGTATATGATGAATACTTCAGTTAGAGCACCCCAATAGGAATTTGAGTATATGATGAATACTTCAGTTAGAGCTCTTCTATGGTGTGACGTGACGGGTGGTTTAAATGTTTATGTTGTTGAGTAGGGATGTTCCTCTCAACACATTTCTTCCCACCAGATTAACCGACCTAAAATCTGAGCTATGTTGCTCTCAGATTAAGTCCTGGATATCCAAGAAAACAGCCATATTGGCTCGTTAAGTATATTAACATTAGCTGAACTTGGTACCCACAAGAGAAGGCAAGGAATTTTAGATGTCTATCATACTAAATGAATTCTTAGACAGGGCAAGTGATTCCTTCGTCATCTACCTTCTCCCGGTGTTATTATTAATAATTAAAGAATTATTATCATATTATTTGAGCCCCCACCAAATGTACTTCTATCTATCAGTTTAGAAAACAGGTAAGATTGAATACACTTGGAATTTAACAAACGATGTAGTATAAAACTTGACATACAGCTTTATTTTCTAACAATCAGTTAATTGACATACCCAGTTTGTTGTGTTTACACAAACAGTGACTAGCTAAAGTTATGATAGTAATGGGTTGTTTCAGCGCGAGAACAGCACCTGGGATTAGA
>CAJHNH020000901.1:321984-354484 GCA_905116865.2 Candidula unifasciata
AGCCCCCAAAAGGGGAATTTGAGTATATGATGAAAACAAATTTAAAGAGTTTCCCAAATGGGAATTTGAGTATTTTTAAAATACTTAATTAGAGCTCCCAATGGGAATTTGATTCTATGATGATACTAGGTTAGACACCCACAGTGGGAATTTGAAATATGACTAATAACTGAAGTTAGTGCTAACCCAGTGGGAATTTTCTTATATTATGAATGCAGTACTGCCCCTAATATGATATTTGAGTATATGATTGAAAACCTAGTGTGTAGGTAAAACGACAGGCAATTTTGATTTAATCTGGTTTTAAAATTATCAAAAAACCACAGGAACAGCTTTTAGTTTTAAACAGTAAGACGCGGAAAAGTCTGGCCACTGGGTATAAATAGGCAAAACTCATTCAGTATTCTCATATTTGGCTGTCGCTCTGTGGTCAGGCGCCCTGTTTGCCGTAGTTGACTGCACTTGGTCTTAACGCACAGGTGTGTCAGATCGGACCGGCTGAGCGACGCTAGACTGGCTCGTGTTCGGGATAATGGTACGTTTCTTTTGGTTAGATGGTGTTAGAATTGATTTCCATTTTGTATTCTCACTAGGAGGTAGTTTGATGGCAGGTCGCTATAAGTGATTTTGTTGGCATATTGAAGCTTAACGTACATGTTGAATATGTTTCGGGTTTTGCCATTGTTGAGGTAATCTCGCTGAGCGTATGGTATTATTACTATAGTTACTTGTTAGCTGGAGATAGTCAGTACTTTAGATTCTGGTCGAGCAGGTTGGTTGTTGTTAATCTTATTTGTGGACCATGCTCATGTTATGTTAAGAAAAATAAACAGCTGTTTAATGCGATTATAATTCATATGCTTGATTTAATTTAGGATCTGTAGTCCGTGGTTCGTCTAGGTGTGTGTATCTATGTAGTTGGGTCGTCGTCATGTAACTCACGATACATAAATTCTTTGTTTGGGTACTGGTGAAATATTCTAGGATCTATGCGCAGAAGAACCCCTGTCTTTTCTTTACTTTCCTGTTTTTGTTGTTTAGCGGTGAACTATTACATTTCGTCCTAATCAAAATTTTCCTTTTTATCTCCCCTACTTCTGGTGTTTTCCCTTCTTTTTCTTCCTGCTAGCACATTAAGTTAGAGCCCCTAATGGGAATTTATGTATATATTGAATACTTAAGTTAGAGCCTCCAATAGGAATTTGATTATATGATGAAAACTGAAGTTAGTGCTCCCAATGGGAATTTGCAGTATATGATGAAAACTAATGTTAGTGCCATCAGTGGGAATTGGAGTATGTATTGAATACTTAAGTTAGTGCTCCCAATAGGAATTTGAGTATATGATGAAAACTAATGTTAGTGCCATTAGTGGGAATTTGAGTGTGTATTAAATACTTAAGTTAGTGCTCCCAATAGGAATTTTAGTATATGATGAAAACTAATGTTAGTGCCATCAGTGGGAATCGGAGTATGTATTGAATACTTAAGTTAGTGCTCCCAATAGGAATTTGAGTATATGATGAATACTTAAGGGGTCACTACACGGAATTTTTTTCCAATTTATGACAAAAATATCACTTTTTCAGTGTGTTCATTTTTGTAATGTTCGGCATTCGTAGAATAGATTACACACACAAAAATGTGTAAATGGTAAACAGTTTAGCATTGAAAAGTTAATACTAAAGACACCAACCGATGCACTTTTTTAAGATACAAAAAAAGTTTAAAAGTCTCTTTTCTAACAATTCAATTTTTCTGTTTGTTGTGTGTGGGATCTCCTAAAATCTCAGCTAATATAAAGACTAGAGATGTGAAATTTGGTGTGGATACTCCTAACACAATATTATAGGGTCAGGTCTATTTGAAATTACAGTTTATCAAGTAATTTTTTTTTTTAATTTAATTATCTCAAAAAGCTACATTTTTGTCATTTTTCAACATACCTAAATTTTAATATTCTACAAAAAATATTTAAAAACATCTTTGAAAGAAAAAAATTAGACCTGACCCTAAACATAGGTTAAAAGTTTATGAATCAATCATCTGTTTCTCAATACCTCTGTTTGTTTGTGAGATTGTAGCTGTCTAAGTACATGTTGTTTTTTTCATCAAGATGGCGGCTGTTGCCATGGCAACCATGTTTTTTTAAACTTCAAGTCTACAAATGTATCAACATACATCCCTACAAATGACCATTATAAAACAATTGGTCTAACATTGTAAAAAAAAAAAAAAATTCCTGTAGTGACCCCGTTAGAGCTCCCAATAGGAATATTAGTATATGATCAATACGTAAGTTAGAGATCCAATGACGTGTGTTTAGTTTATGGCGCTTCTTTGACACAGCTTGTTCTCTCTGTCCTTTCTGAAGGCAGTCGAAGGACCAGAAATTTGAGGACAAGCAGAAGGAGAAGGAGAAAGCTAAGGCCGAGCTTCTGCAACTGGGCAAGGCCTTGTCTCTGACGGTGGCCTACGCTTCCAGCATCGGGGGTACCGGCAGTCTCACGGGTACGACACCCAACCTGGTCTTTGCTGCCGCTGCTGAGAAGTAAGTCCGCTGGTTCATGACCAGCTTTACCAGTTCAAGTCTGTTGACAGTTAATAAATGAATGAATGAACGATTGAATCAATGACATTACTACACTCGAGACATTGCCACATGTGCTCTGTCTCCATCCTCAGTAGGCAACGAAGAGTTCTCGTGCTAATAGTGTCATTTGCAGCCACAATAAAGTCCAAGTTTTCACCTCGTTTTTGAGAATGTTCAGCCCCCCCCCCCCCCCCACTCCCACCCCACCCCAGAAAGCCGCTGAATTAGTATTACAAGGTATGGCTTTTGTCAGGAACCTAAATGTCTAGGGTTCGATTGCAATGGCTAAGCTGTAGGCTAATGACATAAAAACACTGCTGACAAATACACCTAAGCCAAACACTGGTTGCAACACACACACCATCTTTATTATCAAAGAAACTATCACAAGAAGGTGAAACACCTCAGGAGGGATAGCGCTCCTTATTCTGAAGCCAGGCCAGGCCGCTTCTAACTTTAAAATCGCTTAGATGCGCCTTTACATGTTCATAATATAAGCTCTGAGCCGCTACCACTCTCCCGTACAGCGCCAACTCAACCCGCTGTTTCCTGATGCCAAAGACGCTATGGCACACGCCACGTGTGAGCTTATAGGTGAGTCGACAGATGCTTACGCCACAAACAGTGCATAGTCTGGCCTAATGTAAAGAGTTATAACTACTGACACAATCTAGCTACTACATTAAATCTAATGCTAACTGAGATCTAAAAAGAACACGTATTATCTACCCTGTAACGAATTAAATTCAATTAATTACACTACGAACAGAGCGCATTACAGCTAAAAAAATATACTGGTACATTTCTACAAGTCAAAACAAACTGTTATTGAATCTAAAACAATCGAACATGTCACTCGTCAAGTTAACTGCACCAGTCGCAACTAAGAAAGAGTCCAGATCAGGGATGCCAATGGGATTTTTTTTTTTTTAAACCCAGCTTCGCTAAACAAAAACTTAAGTTTTTAAAAGGAGTAGAAAATTATAGGGAAGAAAAAAAGTTGGTAAGAAACAACAAACAGTTTATTTAGCTTTACAAAATCGATCACAATAAACAAACAAAGGACGTTGCGGTGATTAGCCTTCATCAGCACATAAAGGACAACACAGTACACATACACAAATATGCTCTAACTATAAAGTGACTACATAGGACTCTAATGTATAAAATAAAAAACACTCATCTGTGTCCCTGGCAAAAAAACTTCGTAACATAAACTGTTTGTTGTTTCTTACCAACTTTTTTTCTTCCCTATAATTTTCTACACCTTTTAAAAACTTATTATAGCTTTACCGCAGTCACCTTATTTGTCAACAAAAACTCAAGCAATACATAGACAAGGAACAAAAAATGTACAAAATTTATAGTTACGAAACGAAACATTTACCACTTTTATGTAAAGTTATTATTTAAAAAACACACACAGAGATTTCCCCAAGGCGTCAAATAAAAACCCAGATCTGGCGGGGGGGGGGGGGGGCAGCACTGGCAGCCCTGGTGCAGAAGTCCCCCTGCACAGTCGTTTCGTCACACGTCTCTGAGTTCACGTCTTGATCAGCCTTCTTGAAATCCGCTTGGCCTTGTCCTGCTAAGCTGAGCGTTTACCCAGCTTAGTTCAGTACCCCTGTTTATACAGGTGTATACACCTACTGAGTTTAACTAAGGGTCGCAGGGTACAATGACGAGATTAATCATCATCTTAATAAACTGTCCCATAACAGGGGCGAACCCTGACAGGTATTATGTATTGTTGTATTTTCCACGCGAAGAACACACGGGGCCTTTGCCCACGCCCGCTTATCTCGTCGATTCAGCTGTGACGGAAGTACTTTTCCGAGTTTAAAACAACATTCATGTTCACCCTTGCTGCACACTTAACGACGCCACCTCCATTAGCTGGTTACTTGTCGTCTGCTGAGATGGCAATGTTATATTGTTGCCAGATCCTAGATGAACGCTGCCTGTTTGGATTAATTGCTTCGTGGATAACATCTCTTCTTATTTTCAGAGAGTTCTGGTTGTTCGTCCACTTCTGCACTGTAGTCTTGTTCCAGAACTTGAGTTTTGTGTGCACATTTGTGTAATAAATCTGGCTTCTTTGAACGCAGGCCTCTCAGGCAGATGCACTCCGACTTCGAAGGAAACCTCCTACCAAATCAGTCTGCTCTGGCGACATGCTTTTTCGAGAGGCAGTGGGTCCATTATTACCACCCTACCCCTACAATTTAACCCCGGAACCTACACGGGACAAGAACGGTGTTTAGTTTCGGTGATAAAAAAATAAACCTCCTTATTTAATTGTTTGACTGAGTAAATATAATAGTTTTGAGCCGTTTGAGCCTTATCCCGCACTGTAGTGCTAGCAAACAACCGCTTAAATCTAATCGACCCAATACTAACAAGGCGTATTATATAGAAACCTAAGTAGTATATACGTCAATTTGAGACCGCATTGGTATCGATTTTTTGGAGTGGTTGCAGAAACCGCCTTTTTTTTTTTTTTTTAGCCTAAGTAAAAAAAAAACTACAATCGATTAGGCGGTTTTTGATGTCACGAGTGATTGGTTTTTCCGGGCGGTTACTGAGTCAATAGCGGTTGCAGACATCATCTGGCGGTTTCAGATCGATATTCTAGTTTCGGCGATGGGAGTTATTCCTAATCTTGAACAGACATATGGTGCTATTATTTCGAGCAGAACCTGCTCGACTTTGTCAAAGATATCCTGGCTTGTTGTAGTGTCATGTAATGGGAAAAGTTCAGTTAGTTCTTCAGAAATATTAAATTCCCTGTCACAAGCCCCGATGAAAGCAGCAAACTGTGCTATTCAAATGATGACAGCGGACTGGTGAACAATGGAAAACTGTCAAAATTGATGATGTGGCCTTTAACTGTTCTGTAGAATTGCTTGCCGTTCCAACAATGCGTTCAGCAAAAGTGTTCCTGGTTAATGAAATACCGTTGACAAAGTGTGTATTATCCGGGTACACAGACTGAGCCGTTTTTACAAGGCATTGCTTTACGAAATCTCCTTCACTGTAAAATGTCCCACACAAGGCGATCATTCAAATAAGTTCATAATTTGCAGGAACTGAGGGGATATTTCGAGTCTCAGTTTTCTTGAAACATCTGTTGCTTGCTCGAGTTAGTCTTCAGTTCTTTGAGTCTTCAGACGAGCCGGTCCGTTGCTTTGCTGGGGGGGGGGGGGGGGAGAACAGAGAATCATCACGTTTAACCAGCATCCCCGAGATCTTTAGGTTAGAATTGTGACTAGGTTATAAGTAAAAAGTAAAAGTAAAGTTCCCTTTTCACGCCTTTTGGCGCATCGGGCATATGGGCAGAGCGTCCCATATTTTTACAGACCATCAGCACTCTGGGGGTAATGTGGTCAGCATTACGCCGGCTGTCTTTACTTTCCCAGGACAGCCCATCCTGGTACCCATTTTAGGCTGGGTCCCATAAAAAAATGGCCTAGCATTGCACGTCACAAAGAGTCCTGAAAATGACTCCTACAGAATTTTGATGCGATCAAAGGAGACAGACCCAAATACTATCCCGACCGCTGACAAATTGGGCTACCGGTGAGCCAATGGGCTACCAGGTCGCCGATGTTTTGATACTCGCATTGGGCCTTCATATTTATGGTAAGATCGTTGTTTCGGTGTCTTTCCAATGTGTACTATTTTTGGCTTGGCAATGCTGTTGTTACAATCACACACACAAAATGCATCTTTCCTTTACCATTGTGCAAAAATATTGTAATTCTCATTTTTTTCATAAAACACCTGCTCTTTTTCTTTCAGTTTCCATTCTCTCTCCACTGAAGGAGTCCAAGCCATTTTAGAGATAAAAACTGCAATAAATACTTTTTCCCATAGTTAGTTAGTTGGGTTATCATCATTGCACTCCGGACATGTCCATAGGTGCTCAGATCCTCCCCTCAGTATGAACCCCAACGTCCGATGGCTAACTCTTTTAGGACGGCATTTTTTCTGGGGTTTGGACAGCATTAATTTTAAGCGGAATTTGTTTAGTGCAACACGACAAAGCTAAAACCTTCCTGAAGAAAACGTATGAGCTGTATCGGGACTTATAATATATCAAATTAAAGATAAATGAGTGCAGAATAAATCTAAACTACTTAAATGTCAGTATAACATCAAAATATTATTAAAATCACACAACATTCAAGGATGTTAGACACATATGAAAATTTTAAACATAAAAAAATTGTGTGCTTACCTTATTTTTTACTGGTTCAACAACACTGCTATCCAGTTCTAAGAATACACATGCCTTCTCTGTTCACTTGTGTATTAGCTAGTCTTTATTTGAAACAATTAATTTAAATACTCTGGATGTTACGATCATTTTTGTATGACCTGTCAATTTTCACAAAAATCGAAAATTGGAAAAACAGCTGATCGAAACATTGATCTAATTGAGATATTTTGTGAAATTTTCATATCCTAAACTAAATTATTGTACCTTAGATATCAATCATAATATCAAGACTGTTGCCACTATCTGGCAGGGATTCATCAACGATAGAGCAATATGGACAGTTCTGGACCTTTTTCCTTATCATTTAGTATAGAAAAATCTCGTAAAAATTGTATTTCATCTAAATAATTTTTTTTAAATCACAAAATAATGCACCGACCGCGATGAACCTCCACTGGTTAACTCTAACACTGTGTACCCTCTCATCTAACACTGACTCCACTGGTTAACTCTAACACTGTGTACCCTCTCATCTAACACTGACTCCACTGGTTAACTCTAACACTGTGTACCCTCTCATCTAACACTGACTCCATGGTTAACTCTAACACTGTGTACCCTCTCATCTAACACTGACTCCACTGGTTAACTCTAACACTGTGTACCCTCTCATCTAACACTGACTCCACTGGTTAACTCTAACACTGTGTACCCTCTCATCTAACACTGACTCCACTGGTTAACTCTAACACTGTGTACCCTCTCATCTAACACTGACTCCACTGGTTAACTCTAACACTGTGTACCCTCTCATCTAACACTGACTCCACTGGTTAACTCTAACACTGTGTACCCTCTCATCTAACACTGACTCCATGGTTAACTCTAACACTGTGTACCCTCTCATCTAACACTGACTCCATGGTTAACTCTAACACTGTGTACCCTCTCATCTAACACTGACTCCACTGGTTAACTCTAACACAATGACTGTGTACCCTCCCTCATCTAACACTGACTCCATGGTTAACTCTAACACTGTGTACCCTCTCATCTAACACTGACTCCACTGGTTAACTCTAACACTGTGTACCCTCTCATCAAACACTGACTCCAATCTAACACTGTGTACTCCATCTAGGTAACTCTAACACTGTGTACCCTCTCATCTAACACTGACTCTCTAACACTGTGTACCCTCACTGACTCCACTGGTTAACTCTAACACTGGTGTAACTAACACTGTGTTACTCCTCTGAATCTCATCTAACATTGACTCCACTGGTTAACTCTAACACTGTGTATCATTTCATCTGACACTGACTCCACTGGTTCACTCTAACACTGTGTACCCTCTCATTTAACACTAACTTCCCTGTTCAACTCTAACACTGACTCACATTACTTTCCATGGACAAATTTTCAGGGCGTTTTAAGGAAAGGAACCTAAAGTCTCCGGTCACTTTCAGCACCTGGTGGATCTTTGGACTGCCTCTATCGTTTATACTTGTGATTGTCATGTGGTTATGGATGGTTACAATGTACCTTGGTTGCAAGTGGGTGATCTTCATGTCCCTTGTTTCAGTTGTTATTATATTTGTTGAGTGTGTGTGTGTGCAGAAACAGCTGCAGCATTTGTTGACTGTCTATGGATTTACTGTCTGATAGCCTGTTTGTCTGTAAACATATATGCATGTCCAATAATTCATCCGTTTTTCTGTTCATACTCTTGACTACCTATGTATCGATTAATTGTCTGTCTGTCTGCCTGCCTGCCTGCCTGCCTGCCTGTCTGACTGCCTGCCTGTCTGTCTGTCGGTATCTCTCTCTCTCTCTCTCTCTCTGTCTCTCTCTCTCTCTCTCTCTGTCATACACACACCCATACATCCACATCCACACATCCGTACATTTATACATCCACACCACACATCCAGACATTCACACCAGACATCCATACACCCACACATATATACATCTACAAAATGCATCCACACATCCTTACGTCCACACGACACATCCACACATCCATACATTCACACATTCATACACCACACATTCATACACCCACACCACATTTTCACACATTCACACACCCATACATCTTATTATTATTATTCTGAGTCTGGATGACTGCAAGAACAGCCATGTTATCGTCCTTAAATGTCTCTTTCCTTCCGTTTCTGAGTTTCGAGAGAAGCTTCGCAGAACAGTAACTTCATCGCTCTCTTTATATAGCTGGGCTTTGGATGCTGTTTTCTCGTCATGGAGGGCTTGAATCTGATGTTTAAGGCTATCTATCTATCTAGTTATTTAGTTTGGTGGTGATTGTTGTCGCAATGCCTTCGGGTGCCTCATGTCTCTTACATGCCTCTTGGTAGGGGCTGTTTTCCCTGACGGCAGTGATGATGATGTCTCAGTCTTGCTGGAGGTATGTGCACGCTAGGTACCCGGCACCATGCTGGCCGGAGCAGTTTGCACACTTCCTGTTCGGATTTGGTGATCTGGTCTTTGTCCAGCTTTGCTGGGGAAGGAGGCAGTCAGTGAAGGCGTGTGGCTCTGAACAGTACCGGCAACTTGTGTGCTCATTTGTACAAGCCGATCTGGAATGCCAGGCTTTGTGACACCCGCAGCACTGCAGCACCTGTGGAATATACTGTTCTTGTCTCTGGTTTCTCTGGTTTGTATAGATTGAGTCTGGATGACTTCTCCTTCTGTATCGATCACAGCTACCGGCGAAGTGCTGTGTTTGGATCCGAGCCTCTCAGCTTTGGAGAATTTGAGTTTCGGGTTTTATTTCTTCAGTTGCTCGATAATCTCCTGATCCCTCATGTGGAGATTGATTACACAACCCAACGCCTGAGTTTTGGAATGTATTTGCAATCACTAACATTTCGTTTGGTAGCTGCTGCTCCTTTCTGTAATGATGCTTGATTTCGTCCAGCATGCAAAAATTGCCGTTAGTTCTGTTTAATGTAGCCATCAAGCTGTCTCTTGCCTTTCTGGATTCGAGCAACCGCCCGCTTGCCGAGCAGTTTTCAAGTAAATTCACCAGCGTCAGCGTGGTCAGGGCGGTGAGTGCTGCTTGGTCTGCCGAAGGAAAATAGCGACTGTTGCTCATGGCTGCCAGTCTTCACACCTTCCGGTGGGATGGATGGCTCTGGATAGACTGGTTCTGGTGACAGTAACGTTGGTTCAGGCGATTCTGACACGCCACTCAGGGCCTCAACAGTGGCCGGGCATCATTTTTCTTTGCTTTCACAGAGGCTGCTTTCGTCTCTCTGAAGGCTGAAGCAGATCGAATAGTGCAGCTGACGGTTCGCCTCTTCTGTCCGGCATGCTTTCCGTTTGGTCTGCTTCCAAGTGGCAGGATGATAAGATAATAAGGATCTTGACCAAAGCTGACTTGTAAAATGCGGCTTGCTGGTTATTCTTGTCTCGCTGTATACTTCAGGTAACTAGCTTTAACTGGATGGTAGCAGGATCCTGGTACACGAGCTCTTTAGAGAACTCCCAGGGTGCGCCCAAAAGTACACAAGGCTAAGGCTATCGGTAACACGTCTGACGAATGGTGCATTAGCAAGCGAGGCGTGGCAAACGATAAGAATAGAGAGACACATGGGGCCAAGAATATACAGCCGGGAAATGCCACGTACTATAACTCGAAAATATTAGATGAAACTGTTGACAGTTAGGTCCCCTAGATGTTAACGTGCCCAAAGTGAAAATAACGCGATTTTCAAGAGACGTGCGGACTGTGTCGCTGAAGCGCTAGATTTAATGCCTGTCACTTCTATTTCGTGTACACCTTGGTGATCCTGCGAGTTAAAGTGCAACGGTACTGGTTTCAAGGTACTGTTCTACACATCCAAAAGATGGTGTCTGAGCCTGTCAGCCAATCGTAGACCCTTTCACCAATGTATTTCGTGCCACATCTCTTGCAGTTGATGGCCTAAATGACACTGCGGCTCGTGCAATAGAATGCTTCACGTCTATGGCAGGTAGCATTCGGGAATTCCAAACTTGCCCACTGAACCATATTTGGGCGTCCTGCATACAGGTCTGTGACATGGGACTATGCTAAAGTGGGACTCAGACGCAGGACGTAACCGACTCTTGACAAGAATCTCTTTGAGGATACTGTGATGTCTGTAGGCCACTAGATGAGGTTCAGAGAAAATCGTGCTGGTGGCAGGGTCAGCCCTAAGGATAGAGAGATGCCTGTGAAGAATATTTTTGGCACAGACGTTGTGAGGGTGGTAGGTGAGTATAAGGATAGGTCTGTTGTGGAGACGTTTAGGCTTGGAAACGAGAAACTTAGCATGATAAAAAGACCGTGCTCGGTGAAAGGCAGCAATTAAGACATGTTCAGGATACCCTCGAAGCCGGAAGATGTCCAACATTTCTGGAGCCTTGTGGTGAAAGTCGTCGTTCTCCTGGCATAGTCTTCGTAGGCGTAGAAGCTGAGAGAAACAAATGAAGTCCTTGCAGGAGAAAGGATGAGAAAACGTGTACAAAAAGAAAACATGTGAATCAGAAGGGTGAGAGTACACCGAGGTTCTAAGGCATCTAGAATCCAAGGTAACAGTGAGATCCAGAATATGCACTGACGATTGTGAAATGCTAGAAGTGAATCAGATACTTGGATAGAAGTTAGAGACAAAATGAATGGTGTCCTGCAGTTTAGATAGGGGCATACCGGAGACATCGATGCAGTTATCGATATACCTGCTGTAAAGCTCTAGGATACTACCGGTGTAGGTATGACGTATCTGATGCTCAAAGTAGCCCATTGAGAGGCAGGCATAGCTAGTTCCCCTCTTGATGTCCACAGCGACCTCGCTGATCTAGTTAAAACAGTGGTCATTAAACTCAAAAGAGTTGAGAGTGAGCACTAACTCAGCCAGACATGTCAATAGGTCCGTGGCTATAGCATTGCTGAATCTACGATCTAGAAAGAACCGCTAAACCTATATTTTATAGACTAAATGGCACTCGGTGGCTGATGCGGCCATCAATCCACCGGCAGTCTTTACTTTCCAGGACTAGTGCTCACTTAAGGTTGGGTCGACCTAAGAGCCAAGGTTACATATGAAAAAGTCAGGCTCCGCAAGCGAGCGGGTAATCGCTACATCACGGCGGCTCCCTTCAGCATCGATGCACCCCCTTACTTAGCTAGTTAGTGGGTTAATCGACAGATTATCTTCACCGCACATCCGACAAGTCTATAAGTGCTCGGATCCCATCTTCAGTATCTACCTCAGCGTGTGTCGACTGATAACACCAGTTCTATGTTTGTGTACTGTTCTTCTTTGGGTACCTAAATAGTGTTCCCGTTTGATGACACCTCTTTTGACCTGAAGTTCTTGTAGAATTCTGGTGGTTGCCAGTTCAACGTCTCTCCAGGAGACAGGACGAGAAGATGATTCAGGAGACGATGTTGAATCAGCAACTGCCCCCCCCCGCCCCTGCCCGCCTAAACGCCATTACCGCCAGGTAACAATGGCATCACTATCTACAGGGGAGGCAGCATGTTTCGAGGCACCCCAGCTAACAATGTCCGGTTACAGAAGATCAATAAGATTATCAGAAATGAGTACGCAAAGTTGGGTCCGCTCACGTGAGTCCTTCGGATTTTCTGTCTGTTTACCAAATATGTCTGTCTACATGTGTGTGTCTGACTATGTTAATTCTTGTGTCCTAGCCTTGAAGTGGTAAAGGGACTTGTCTAGTCCGCTACGTGTTTCAGATTTGTGATTTCTTTTAAATGTACGATAGAGCAAAGAAGACATATCGTCTAAATATATCTTTCTCGTGTAAGCATACCCTTATGTGCACGCAAAACTCATGTGTTAGAACTAGACCATAATCCAGCAGTGGACCAACAACTAAAACACTTCGCCAGAGTGTACAGGTGCTGAACGCGTAGAAGAAGAAATAGATTCAATAAACGCTTCTAGATACCTAAATTATTAAAATACTCAAAACTTATATTTCACAGACTAAATAAACATAGTGATAATATAGTTGTTTCGTAATTCTATTTTGAATTTAATATTCGAAGTAGTAGACGAAGAAATGGACATTCCATGCAGTAAAGCTGGCAAAGTATTGGGACAGCTAGCTCCCCTCTTACAGCATAAGGCAATCCCAATCAGCACAAAGAGACATCTTATACAAAGCATATTCATTCCCATCCTATGCTACCAGTGCCAGACGTGGTCACTCACAAGAAAACATAAAAGGAAATTAGTAACCATGGAAATGAGGTGTTTGAGAAAGGCTGTAGGAGTGACCAGAAGAGATAAAATCTGGAATGAGGCCATCCGAGATAAAGTCGGCACAGAACCAATTATAGATTACATACAAAGACAGCAAATCAAATGGTTTTCCCATTTGGAGAGAATGACTTCTGATGCTATACATAAAAGGCATATATAAAAGAGGAAAGGGGCGTCGAGCAAGAGGTAGACAAAGAACAATATGGAAGGATAACATCAGAGAAATTCTACAGCACCACGGTGTGTCTTTGGTCGAAGCAGGCAGAGTAACACGAAGCAGGACCATATAAAAAAAGGTATTAAAAAACGGTAAAGTCGGGAGATGTGAACCAGCGTCATTGCACACGGTTATAAACCATAAGTGCTCTGTCACCAGTACGGACAGCTGATAAGAAGCTGTCCGCCTGTGTCGCCGTCCGCACGTAACTCCATAGCTACAGCGACATTCCTCCGTTCACCACAGAGTGTTATCTCTGGTACCCATTTCCTAGAGGTTGGGTGAAACTCGGAACCACCATGTTTCAAACACCGACCACCGTGCCTTGGTTAACAGAGCAGGCAAACTCACAGAATGGGATAGAACACAGCTCTCTCAGCTAAAGAAACAAGAGAGAGCCCCCAACAGTCAGCGACTCCCGTTTCTCTGAAGATGAGTTTAACTTGGATGAGTTACAACAAGCCCTAAAGAAATTAAAACCTAGACAATCCACAGGTCCAGAAATTATTGCACTGGAAACAGCAATATACTATTTAAAGACTGTAATAAATGTTTATCCTTTAAAGGCCCAAAATACTGTCATCAATTCATTGTCCCCTCTACAAGATCTGTAGGGTAGGAAACATTGCAGAACTGACGTAGCCAAGATAATTATGGATGCTAATCACATAATTATCTAATTCAACATTAGAATAGGGATACAGTGGATTCCAGGCCATTCCGGCACACCAGGTAATGATAGAGCTGACAGACTGGGAAAGACAGGAGCTACACAAAAACAGCCACCCCTCAGCGAAAACTCTACAGACAGTAAAAAGCACGTATAATTGCTATAAACAAAGAGTCTTGGCTGAACAGATGGGTCATGGGAGATACTGGAAGAGAGGTTTATAGATTTAGAGTCTAACATATTCTACTCAGTGGGCATCTTAAGAGACTACAACCACAACACTCCCTAGAGTGCCAGCTATGTAACTTTCCCAACGAAACTGTTGACCATAATCTCTCTTGGTGCCCAAAACTCAGCGAGACTAGAAGAACACTACTCCCTCAGAGACCAGACAAGTGGAACAGCTTGTACCGATCGGGTGAAAAATACAGCTTGTGAAAAAAATGTGAATTCCTCTACATAGCAAGGGGTCAAAATGCGAAAGCTTATGCGCCCTGGATCGATAACAACAACAAATACTTCTTGTATAAGACGACCTCTAGTCTTGAGCTTTAGAACTTTAGGGAAAACATTACAGTCCTTTACTTGAAAAAACACGGTATTTGTGAGTGTAGAAACTGCGCCACTGTTGCCGTCCATACAGGTATGCTCAAGGCTCGGTGATAGCATCTTTGTTGCCGTCCATACAGGTATGCTCAAGGCTCGGTGATGGCATCGTTTGGGACGTTGGTCGCGACTTGGCTGACCCGAGACCTGGGCGAGTACGGAGGCTGGCAAACTTGGTTTCCTGGAAAGTAATGTCCCTTCTGCTTGTTTCTTGTTGTTTGAATATTTCTCTTTGTAATAGATAAATTTGTTGCAGTAATAGGTAAATTCATAACTCTCCGACGGGGGGAGGAGCAACGTACACAAACGAGAAAAATCAGATAATCAGAGGAGTTTGTTTTTTTTTTTTTTTTCAAGACAAATATAGAAATTTAGGTATCTGTGCCCTTGGTAAAGAAAAGAATAGTATATGGTGAAGGTGCATTTCATAAAATGAAGAACATCTTATACAGCCAACCC
This sequence comes from Candidula unifasciata, assembly GCA_905116865.2. Lineage (NCBI taxonomy): Eukaryota > Metazoa > Mollusca > Gastropoda > Stylommatophora > Geomitridae > Candidula > Candidula unifasciata. The sequence continues at coordinate 337,030 of CAJHNH020000901.1, forward strand.
ATGTCACTGCATGTTAGAAAAAGAATTATAGCAAGCTCAAGAGAGTCATATTATGTATTTAGTTGTCAATGCTGGACAATGAGTAAACAAGCCAAACAATTTCTTGAGGCCTCGTAGACTTGGTTTTTTAAACGAATAATTAGAATTATCTATATATATATAAATCAATGTTTGTGTGTTTGTTTCACCCCTATAGACTCTGAAACTACTGAACCGATTTAGCTGAAATTTTCAGGATATGTTCGTGGTTTGAAATTCAACCTGTCACTGTTAGAGATAGGTGACCACAATTAATGCCAAAATATACGCAACTAATATTTATAACTTTAGTGATTTCTAATTATATTATTGCGCATGCGCCGTATTTACCATTCGCCGGCGAGTTACGTGCAGCCAACGCCTTCTCTAATACTAATACATAGAGTAGGTCGTGGTACAGCAAACAAGACTATCTCTATATTTGCCACAATAACCATATTAAACACGATTTCTATTTTCTGTTTTTTTTTCAAACAACCTTCGATGGGGGGGGGGGGGGCTCAAGGACTATCTCGCAGTGACTGCGACATTAACTTTATTAACCGTGTTAGACACGTGCGATTTCTATTTGATTAATATATCTGGAGTATCTGTCTACGAGAAAACAATTGCCTGCGGTTTTGAATTGTGTTTTAATCGCGACACAGTAGTATGGACTCACATGTCTAATAGTTGAGTTCTTTTTTCGTTGTTCCCATTAAGTGGCTTGGTCGAATGGTTAGAACACTGGGTTCATATGCGGTAGGTCTGGGTTCGAATCCGCAGTCGTTAAATTTTTTTTTGCCCCGGACTAAAATAATATCCTTATCTGCTCTCCCGTGGTGACAGCACTAGCCATGTTGCCTTAATATTTAAAAAAAAAAAACCCCAAGTAAATGGGTAAACCATTTGATAATTAAATTTGACCATTTCGCATACTTATGATTGCATTGTTAAACTTTCCGATTGCATGGTTACGCTGAAATTTTATAGATTTTCATTTATTTTCATTTAGATTTAGTTATTTCATCTGTGTTGGAATTTTAAGCTGTGCTGTTTACAACTGCGTTCATTTCCTAATTATGGTGTTTTTTTTCCTGTGTTCGTTTGCTTTTCAAGTGTTTTTTTTTTCTCCCAACTACTTCAATGAGGAAAAGAGTTGTCGGTGAATTTGGGGAGAGGGGGGGGGGGCAAACTATTAACTGAGAGAGCTTTAAGTCACAGTAACTGCTTTACCCCACTTAAAGTAGCAGCAGCAGTAATAGTTGTTACACCAGGGCTGTTACACCATAGTGCTCTCATGTGAAGACCGCCGGTAAGGTTTTGGCGTTCTTCTGTCGGCAAATGAAATTATACATCCTAACCTGACCAGTCTGTGGCGACAGCACTAGCCATGCGGAACCAAATCTTCTGGCTCACGACTCTCTGTCTACTCCTATGGTAACACAGATAGCAGAATTTTAGTAGTTGTACTGGTACTTGAAGGATGATGTGGTAAATATTACACTAGCCCTATTCACTACCTTTTACAATTCCTGCTCCCTACTTTAGTCCAGATGGACAGGGATGTCAATGTCAGTTGCAGCAACAACAAAATATCGCCAGTTAGTGATTTTCAAATCCTTCGAAGAGGGAAAGAGCAGTAGTCGGTGGAAGAGGGGGAGGGGGTAATGACTTAAATTTAAGAGAAATTAAAGAGCTTTACACTTGATTTTCAAGTTCTCATCAATTTGTTTATATTTTACTAACGCTACCTCCGCTTTTCTATTTTTTACGACTTACTTTGTTATTCACAAGTACAGTTGTAGCTTTACTTCCGTCCCCTATAAAAATACAAACAGCTTTAGCATGTGATAACCAAATAACCATTTTTGTTACTGTGCTAATAACACCATTTAAACGACCACTAATATAAAAACACAATTATAAGGTGCGTGTTCTAAAGTTGGAAAACCAGACTATCGCTATATCCGTGCAGAGAATGATTGCGACATTAACTGTATTAGACACGTGCGATTTCCATTGTCTTTCTTTTCCAAAAACCTTTGATGAGGGAGATAGTAGTAGGTGGATTTAGTTGTGGTGGTGGTGGGCGAGGATCAAAGACTATCTCTATATCTGAGCAGACAATGATTGTATTAGACACGTGCGTTTTCTATTTTCTTTCATTTCCATTTAGCCAAACTATGCCACAGCAACGCGTGGCCGGGTACAGCTAGTTTTATATAAAAAAATTCCAGATGTATTGAAAGAGGTGAGCACCCAAAAACATTTCACAAAACATCAGAAAGAGAACTTCCTTATGCTGGCTATGTTATGGAAAAGGAAACTGGACCACGTCGTCACAAACGTAAAGATCTGTGAGAAAAGACGCAGAGGAAGACAACTTGAGAAGATTCATGACAGTCTTTTGTTGTGGCATGAAGTGCTGTCCACACAGGAACTGCAACATGCTGGTGAAGATTACAGACTGGGACGAGGTATCGCCTAAGTCAGTTGGCAAGACACTTGAAGTTTTTTTTTTTTTTTTTTGGATTGGTTAGCACAAATAAAAAACCACGCCATTAAATTAAGTATCAACAGACACACAAAAAGAAAAGAAACACTGTAAGCCACACATAAATCCCAATCTTATCTTCTGTGTAATGTTGTTTCTGTGTATTTGTTGTGTCTGTTGAGCGTTGTGTTTGTGTGTGTTGGTGTGTGTGTTTACTTGTGTGTATGTCTTCGGTTTGTGAGTGTGTGTTTACTTGCATGTATGTCTTTAGTTTGTGAGTGCATGTTTACTTGTATGTATGTCTTTAGTTTGTGAGTGTGTTTACTTGTGTGCATGTCTTGTGTTTGTGTGTGTGTGTGTGTGTGTGTGTTTACTTGTGTGTATGTCTTGTGTCTGTGTGTGAGTGTGTGTTTACTTGGGTACATGTCTTGTGTCTGTGTGTGTGTTTACTTGTGTGCATGTCTTGTACCTGTGTGTGTGTGTTTACTTGTGTGCATGTCTTGTGTCTATGTGTTTACTTGTGTGCATGTCTTGTATCTGTGTGTTTGTGTTTACTTGTGTGCGTGTCTTGTATCTGTGTGTGTGTGTTTACTTGTGGGCATGTCTTGTATCTGTGTGTGTCTGTGTATGTTTACATGTGTGCATGTCTTGTGTCTGTGTGTGTGTGTTTACTTGTGTGCATGTCTTGTATCTGTGTGTGTATGTTTACTTGTTTGCATGTCTTGTATCTGTGTGTGTGTGTGTTTACTTGTGTGCATGTCTTGTATCTGTGTGTGTCTGTGTATGTTTACATGTGTGCATGTCTTGTGTCTGTGTGTGTGTGTTTACTTGTGTGCATGTCTTGTATCTGTGTGTGTATGTTTACTTGTTTGCATGTCTTGTATCTGTGTGTGTGTGTGTTTACTTGTGTGCATGTCTCGTGTCTGTGTGTGTGTTTACTTGTGTGCATGTCTTGTATCTGTGTGCGTATGTTTACTTGTTTGCATGTCTTGTATCTGTGTGTGTGTGTGTGTTTACTTGTGTGCATGTCCTGTACCTGTGTGTGTGTTGACTTATGTGCATGTCTTGTATCTATGTGTTTACTTGTGTGCATGTCTTGTGTCTGTGTGTGTGTGTGTGTTTACATGTGTGCATGTCTTGTATCTATGTGTGTGTGTTTACATGTGTGCATGTCTTGTGTCTGTGTGTGTGTGTTTACTTGTGTGCATGTATTGTGTCTGTGTGTGGGTGTGTTTACTTGTGTGCATGTCTTTTATCTGTGTGTGTGTGTTTACTTGTGGGCATGTCTTGTATCTGTGTGTGTGTGTTTACTTGTGTGCATGTCTTGTGTCTGTGAGTGTGTGTTTACTTGTGTGCATGTCTTGTAACTGTATCTGTGTGTGTGTATACATGTGTGCATGTCTTGTATCTGTGAGTGTGTGTTTACTTGTGAGCGTGTCTTGTATCTGTGAGTGTGTGTTTACTTGTGGGCATGTCTTGTGTCTGTGTGTGTGTGTGTTTACTTGTGGGCATGTCTTGTATCTGTGTGTGTGTGTGTTTACATGTGTGCATGTCTTGTATCTGTGTGTGTGTGTACTTGTGTGCATGTCTTGTATCTGTGTGTTTACTTGTGGGCATGTTTTGTATCTGTGTGTTCACTTGTGTGCATGTCTTGTATCTGTGTGTGTGTTTACATGTGTGCATGTCTTGTATCTGTGTGTGTGTTTACATGTGTGCATGTCTTGTATCTGTGTGTGTACTTGTGTGCATGTCTTGTATCTGTGTGTTTACTTGTGGGCATGTTTTGTATCTGTGTGTTTACATGTGTGCATGTCTTGTATCTGTGTGTGTTTACATGTGTGCATGTCTTGTATCTGTGTGTGTGTGTTTACTTGTGTGCATGTCTTGTATCTGTGTCTGTGTGTGTGTTTGCTTGTGTGCATGTCTTGTATTTGTGTGTGTGTGTTTACTTGTGTGCATGTCTTCTGTCTGTGAGTGTGTGTTCACTTGTGTGCATGTCTTGTGTCTGTGTGTGTGTGTTTTTGAGTGTGTGTTTACTTGTGTGAAAGAAAGAAAGAACGAAAGAAAGACAGACAGAAAAAAAACTCTTGTGTCTGTGTGTGAGTGTGTCTGTGTGAGTGATGTGTTCGGAGTGTGGGTGTTGTGTCTGTGTAAAATGTTGTGCCAGTGTGAGTGTTGTCTCTGTGTAGATACGTTGAGTCTTTGAGTATATTACTCCCCCCCCCCCCCCCCCCCCCCCCCCCCCCTTTCCGAGAATGGACCCTAAATCTCAAACAGAAAAAAAGGTATTCTGATCTTCTACATTTTGAAAGTGCTGTGTTGTCTGTTTCCCACCGCAGGTGTGTCGCCGACTCTACGCCAGCAATACTGTTTGGTGTTCTGATGTTTGTACTTCCGTCCTCATTCCCTACATCAGTCACCAACAGGTGTGATTCGTGGGGTAAGTCGTAGTTCCGATATTCGCATGTAGGACACATCGGGTGGCTGTAGACAAATATCCACTGTTTGTTTTGTTAGTTACGTTTCACACTGATTATCATCTTTTGTGTTCTTGAAGAACAGCGACGCAAAGAGAAGAAAGAAAGAAAGAAAGAAAGAAAGGAAAGAAAGAAAGAAAGAAAAGAAAGAAAGAAAGAAAGAAAGAAAGAAAGAAGAAAGAAAGAAAGAAAGAAAGAAAGAAAAGAAAGAAAGAAAGAAAGAAAGAAAGAAAGAAAGAAAGAAGAAAGAAAAAGAAAGAAAGAAAGAAAGAAAGAAGAAAGAAAGAAAGAAAGAAAGAAAGAAAGAAAGAAAGAAAGAAAGAAATCCGAAGAAAGAAAGAAAGAAAAAGAAAGAAAAAGAAAGAAAGAAAGAAAGAAAGAAAGAAAGAAAGAAAGAAAGAAAGAAAGAAAGAAAGAAAGAAAGAAAGAAAGAAAGAAAGAAAGAAAGAAAGAAAGAAAGAAAGAAAGAAAGAAAGAAAGAACGAAAGATGGTTGGATGGATTGATACTGAGAAAAGAGAGAGAACTGTGAAATCAGGCATCATTCTCTCCTGCATGTTAGTACTAAACAAACGAATGCTTTCACAATCTATAATTTTTTTTTTGGCGTTGTGTCATAAGCTATTAATGCTGTGTGTAGTCTCTGAATGAATGAATGAATGAATGAATGAATGAATGAATGAATGAACTAATTAATTAATTAATTAATGGATGAATGAATGAACGAATCAGTTTATCAATCAAGAATTGACGTTACTTCTTCTTCTCCTTCTTCTTCGCGTTCACCGGCTGTCACCTCCGACGGAAAGTTTTGGATGATCGTCCGGTTCTGGACTTTGTGGGTACTGGTGGCCAGTATATTCTACCCTTTGTTGCTGTCGTGGTTTTTGTCAAAAGGGGCTCCGGCCAAAACGTCTGATTTTTCTATTTTGTGTATGTTGCTCACCTCCCCACCGACCTTTTCACAGTTCAGTGAACACATTTCTAATCGGGCCATGTTTAATCTCTTGGTTGCTGTAGACTGTCTCATTCCGATATCTTTAGGAAACAGCCTCTGGTGTTACTAGCCTATTACTCTATTGTAATTGTTCATTGATCGGAGTTAGCAGCTAAAGATCTACGTTCCCTATCCACAGCCACCTACCAAAGGATCAGTCCTCTGCTAGAATGGTCGCACATCCACACAAAGATGCCGTGGTCCCTCTACCTGCTACTGGGAGGCGGTTACGCCCTTGCAGAAGCTTCCACGGTAATTGGTTATTCTATTGGTTGATGTTAGTGTAAATATAGTGCGTTTCAAAGCTCGCGCCGTCGAACTTTAATTACATTTCCAGTGTCTTTATGATTCTATAAGTTACAATTGCACAAATGCTGCTGTATTCCTGAAGCCGCGAATTTCTTTGCTCTTTGTTTGACTTCTAATTTCTGTACCACTGAAAACTAGAATCTAAACTAATTAACACACATGTGGAGATTTTTTGAAATCAGTTCACATGTTTAGCGATGCTTCCCACTCCGCAACTCTTTGTATTCTTCTTACTCAATTTACTCATGTTACTTTTAGCATGACAATTGTTTGCTTTGAATTAATTTCTAGGGTTTTTCATTTACCGCAAATGAAAATGAGATGTTTGTTTAAATTAAACATAAATTCTAGCAAGGACATGATTATAACCATGTTGCAAGCCAAATTTCAACAACCTACACCAAAATGTTACCGAGTTACAGATTTTTAAATTTGGGCACGACATCTGGAACCGATTATAGTTAGACCAATGCTTCTCGTTTAGTAGCAAACTCGAGACGAACCTGGGTGTGACATGAATAAACACAAGAAAGAGAAGCGGTGCTACAAATAAACAACGCAGTAAAATATAATACAAGTGGCTAAAACATGATCGCTCGTAGTTGGAGTACTTCCCCCTTTTGCTATTATCGTGTAGTAAATTCATGCCGAGAACGGTCCGGCCGAAACGTCGATTTGTGTTGTTTTGTGAACGTTTTTTTTTTTTTTTTTTTTTCGGCGGTGAGCTTGTTTTAGTCACAGCTCACTGAATCAATTTTTTAAAATCGATAAATAAATACCTCTGAAAAACTATGGGCAAATTAATATTAAACAGTACGTTGTTGTTGCAATGTGCCGCTTCTATGGGCACTGACTGTTGTCTAGGAGAGGATGTGTGTAGTGAATGCTCTTAGCACATATTCTACGAGGACACAACTGGGACAAGCCGACACCGACTTAGCTGTACGATACATCAGTTTATCGACATCTTGTCACTGACATCAAGAGTCCTGTCCGTGTCCTAGTATACAGCTTGCATACACCACATTACTCAGACTCCAACATGCTGGTTTCTTTCACAGTCACTGACCAGAGTTCGCACAGATGAATCTGGTTATTCTCCTCGGCTTCACACAGAAATATCTGGCTGGTCTTGGCTTCAATGGACGTCGTCGTCTGCTCTTCCTCTCACAGCAATCAGTCTCACATTGTCATTCTCTAGATCCTTTCACTCCGACAGTCAACACATACTAACTCAAACTAACTGGGGTCTGGTTTTATACCCAGTGTTTGTTACACGTGGCCATACAAGGTTGTTTGGGGTTCCACGTGGCGACCTGGGGTCGCTATCCTCGGTTCCACGTGATAACTCGTGGTCATCCCCTATCTTGAAAACCTCGATTAATCCGAGTATCTGGCTTCTCTCGGTATTCTGGTTAACCTTGAGCTTTCCCCCAACCTTCCTAATCAGGGTGAAAATATCCCCCATTACAGCTGTTTAATGTTAGCTATGTAAATGATTGTCACCATTATTCGGACATCCAAACATAACTATGAGTGCAAAGAGACAGATTATTAACAGCATATTCATTCCAATATTAGTTTACCAGCGCCAAACATGGACACTATCTAAAGCCCATATACGCAAAATCACCACCTGCGAAATGAGGTGCCTGAGAAAAGCAGCCAACCTAACCATCCGAGATCGAGTGAATAATGAAACTATCAGGCAAATTGTGGGAACGAGACCTTGTACTAGATTCATCGAGAAACATTTTGTAATGGGATACCATTAAGAAATTAAATTACTACTACATGTTTAATCATCTTTTATGCACTTTTTGCCAAGTTATATTATAACCCAACTTTCAACGGATCAAATGAATGCTTATCTTTTCCTTATACATTTTTAAAAGGAGTAGAAAATTATAGGGAAGAGAAAAAGTTGGTAAGAAAAAACAAATAGTTTATGTTAGCTTCACAAAATCGATCATAATAAACAAACAAAGGACGTTGCGGCGATTAGCCTTCATCAGCACATAAAGGACAACACAGTACACATACACAAATATGTTCTAACTATGAAGTGACTACATAGGACTCTGATGTATAAAATAAATGATACTCATCTGTGTCCCTGGCCAAAAAACTTCGTACAATGAAATGACGGTCAGCTAATATATCTCCAACGCGCAGGTGGGGACAAAAAAGGGGCGGATTAGACGCCAACAGCGTACACTGAGTGTCTAAGGAGGGAGGGGTTGGCCTATAGGGCGTAACCGGGGTTGGGTTGTGGGGATGACATATATATGGAATAAAAGGTAAGTAGGTAGGTAGGTAGGTAGGTAGGTAGATTAGATCGTGGATGGTGGGGTGAATGGATGAGTGGGTAGCGCAATTGATGCACGGGTAGACAAATAGACGTAATGATGGCTGTACTCGTGAATGGATGGATCGGCTGATATATGAAATCAGCTAAAGACAAGGGTCTCAAGACACGATATTTCTCACTTACTGTCAGCTATAAAATAGAGACAGTAAGGGTGATTGTTATACAAAGTATCAGTCGAACCGAGCGCAGAACTGGTTAAAAAACAGAATGTAAGGGCGCCATGGAAAAATAGCTAGGGTTGATGGTGAGGTGAGTAGGTGGTGATATAGATGGGCGGGTAGATGAGTGGATGGGTAAAGGATGGCTATATTGGTGGATGAATGGAATCGCTAATATATAGAATCGGGTAAAAATAGGGGTCTCGTGATAAGATGCTTCTCTCTTACTGTCAGCTATCAAATAGAGACAGTAAGGATGATTGTTATGCAAAAGTAATCAGTCGAGCCCGAGAGTAAGACTGGTAACACCCAGAATGTAAGGGAGCGATGATGGGAAAACAGCATGTGTGGATGGTTGAGTGAATGGGTGAGTGTGTCCTGGATATATGGGTGGGTAGATGAATGGATGGAATGATGGATGACTGTATTAGTGGATGAATGGAATGGTAGATGGACGGATGGGTCGACCAAATGTAAGATGAGGTAAAAACATTAGTCTAGTAACACAGTGCTTCTCTCTTACTGTCAGCTATCAAATAGAGACAGAAAGGGTGATTTTTTATACAAAGTATTGGTCCAGCCCAAGTGCAAGGCTGGTAACAGCAAGAATGGAAGGAAGCGGTGAAAAATAGCATTGAGTGGGTGGTGGGATAAATGGTGTGGGTAGATGAATGGGCGGGACGATGGTTACGTTCGTAGATAGATGCAATGGTAGATGGGTGGATGGATCTGCCTATATGTATGTTGATACATTTAAACAGGTTTATTGCTTTGTTTTAGTATCCAGAAGCCATGAGTTGTTAACCCTTAGGCTCGGTAATATGTATATCGCAACTTTTCGGCCTTGATTCCATTTTAAATACCGTAAACCAGGGAGAAATGTGGCTTTTATGCCAACATGCATGATCTTGTTGTACCTTTGTCAGAAATCCGGACTCTCTGAATGGATGGGAAACCAACTGTTGGTGCTCCGTGGCCTCAACCATTGGGTCGTCCTGCTCGTCGTCTGCTACATCATCTCCTTCGTGACTGAAGTGACCAGTAACACGGCCATCGCGACGCTCTTGATGCCCATCCTGTTACAGATGGTCAGTATCCCAGACTGGACATTGGTCCTAGTCTCGATGATGTGTGGTGTAAGTAAACAACCCTTGCCCACGCTTTCAGGTTAATCGGTATATGGGTCTAGACTTAACATTTTATAAACCAATCGGCACTCGTTGGGTGAGGCGATCGCCATCACGCCGGCCGCCTTTACTCCCCAGGGCGTTACCTGGTACAATGTGTGGTGTATCATAGTATACAGATCAGACACTGAGTTTACGAAGACAATCTATGTTAGTTATTAGGTTTGTTACCATGGTAATTAGTATGAAGTTTTCTGTCATTTGCAAATCGCACCATGACAATATCAGTCAAGTGTATATTTTACCATGTAAACATACGTAGATCTTGTAATGACAGTTCCAAGCGTTGTAAATCTATCGTGACAAGATAGATCTCATAATGACATTCCAGACATTGTAGATCTTTTCATGACAGTTCCAGGCCGTTTAGATTTATCATGACAGTTACAGACAGTTTAGATTTTATCATGACAGTTTAAGACAGTGTGGATCATATCATGAAACTTCTAGACCGCGAAGATATTATCATGACAGTTCCAAACAGTGTAGATCTGTTACGAAAGTTCCAAACAGTGTAGATCTGTTAGGACAGTTCCAGACAGTGTATATCTGTCATGACAGTTAGAGGCAGTGAAGATCTGTCATGATAGTACCCAATAGTGTTGATCTTATCTTGATAGTTCCAGGTATTTTCCTGACAGTTCACGACAGTGTAGATTTTATTATGACAGTTCTGGACAGTGTAGATTTGATCATGACAGTTCCAGGCATTGTAGATCTGTCATGACAGTTCCAGGCAGTGAAAATCTATCATGACAGTTTCAAACAGTGTAGATCTTATCATGACTGTTCCAGGCATTGTAAATTTAATTATGACATTTTAAGAGAGTGCAGATCTGTTGTGACAGTTACAGAAGTGTAGATCTTATCATGACCGTTAAAGACAGCATAGTTTTTATCATGAAAATTCCAGACATTGTAGATTCAATTAGGACAGTTCCAGACAGAGTCAATGTGTCGTGACCGTTCCAGAAGTGTAGATCTTAACATGCCAGTTCCAGACAGTGCAGATATTATCAGGAAAGTTTCACACAGTGTAGATCTTATCATGATAGGTTCAGTGTATATCTTATCATGACAGTTCTAGACCGTGGAGAGATTATCATGACAGTTCCAGACAGTGCAGACCTTATCATGACATTTAGAGATCTTATCATCACAGTTTAAGTCCGTTTAGGTTTCTCATGACAGTTCCAGACAGTTTAGATCTTATCTTGACAGTTTTAGACAGTGCAGATCTTATCACGAGAGTTCCAAACAGTGTGGATCTGTCATGACAGTTCTAGAGAGTGTAGATCTTGTCATGACAGTTAGAGACAGTGTAGATCTTATCATGACAGTTCCAAACAGTGTGGATCTGTCGTGACGGTTCCAGACAGTGCAGATCATATCATGACAGTTTTAGACAGTGTAGATCTTATCATAACAGTTCCAAACAGTGTGAGTCTGTCGTGACAGTTCTAGACAGTGCAAATCTTATTATGACAGTTCCAGACAGGGCAGATCTTATCATGACAGTTCCAAACAGCGTGGATCAGTTTTGACAGTTCCAGACAGTGCAGATCTTATCATGACAGCTCCAAACATTGTGGATCTGCCGTGACAGTTTCAGACAGTGCAGATCTTATCACGACAGTTCCAAACAGTGTGGATCTGCCGTGACTGTTCTAGACAGCGCAGATCTTATCATGACAGTTCTAAACAGTGTGGATCTGTCATGACAGTTCCAAGTAGTGCAGATCTAATCATAACAGTTCCAAACAGTGTGGATCTGTCATGACAGTTCCAGACAGTTTAGATCTTATTATGACGGTTCTAGACAAGTTTATATCCTATCGTGACAGCTCCAGACAGTTTAGATCTTATCATGACAGTTCTAGACAATTTAGATCCTATCGTGACAGTTCCAGACAGTTTAGATTTTATTATGACAGTTCCGTGACATTTTTGTCTGGCAGTAACAAAGTTAAACCGATTTTGGTTTGTTCAACAATTCCTTGAAGCCATTGACAGATTTTGTGTTCTCTTTACAGGCCATAAGTCTCCAACTAAACCCGTTGTTTCTGATGTTTCCTGGAGCCATTACCACATCCTTCGCCTTCATGTTGCCAGCAGGAACGCCTCCAAACGCCATTGTCTTCGCCCATGGCAATGTCAGAGTCGTAGATATGGTAGGTGTATTTTATTGACAACATACTACATTATCTCCTCTATCTCCAAAGAATAAAATTGGCAACCATGTATCGAAAGAGATCGTCGGCGACCGTGTCGCACACTGACTGGCCGGTAGACGACTTCGTCGCCGGTCGGGTTAGTATTTGGGTCCGTTTCCTTTGATCGAATCAACACTGTAGGAGTGCTTTTCAGGGCTTTTGGTGGCGTGCAATGTTAAGCCATTTTATATGTCGCACATAATCTAGTCACAATTATAACCTAAAGCTCCCACTTTGGGGGTGCTGGTTGAAGGTGACGATGTTCGTCCTCAAGCATGTGAATGTGATGTCTGAAAAAGTAACCTGTGGTTAGGCATGACCGGCTCCAGCTGACGGGCCGTGCTGCTGACGTCACCAGGTCGGGCTAACGATGCGTTAACGCAGCGGTTTTCAAACCAGAAATTAACTTTTTTTTCGACAGTGGCGAGGGAAGACAACTTAAATTGTATTTTTGAAGTATCTACATGCCTTCTTTAATAATTTCACAATTTTTAGCCGACGTGTCCTAATTATTGCCGCGGCGCCCCTGGCATACGCTCACGGCACCCCAGGGATACCTCGACAGCCAGTTTGGGAACCGCTGCGTTAACGCATCGTTCGCCCGACGCCGGTGGCGTTAGCAGCACGACCCGTCAGCTGGAGCCGGTCGTGGGTTAGGCAACCGTCGGTGTCTAAGGGCCACGGAGCGCTACCACTGGTTTGGGGATTCAGTGTCGACCATGACTGTGAAGACCACTCTATGGCAGTTGCCAAACAGACGGCATCAAAACGTGGTGATTTGGTCAGCATTACGCTGGCCACTGTTACTTCCCATGACTTTTTCCTGGTTCCCACACAAACTGTGTCGACCTGGCAGCCAAGCGTACACACAGGGGATTCCTCCCAAAATGTACACAGTCACGTGCACTAGTTATGTCAGGTTCTCCTTGCACTGACCAATCATTAGCCCTCATCAGTTTGGTCCTATATCTAATTATTTATGTAGGTCAGGACTTTCCTATTAATTCTGCCATCGCATTTCATCACGTCTAATTTTTAATCATGGATAAACTTTACGCAAATCTTCCCAAACAGAGTTAGCCCCGTGCATTTACGAACTAGGTCAGTTTTTATTCATAGTTGGTTAGCCTAGTCAACTTTGCTGAAGGTTCCGGGTGTGTCCAGCTCTAATGTTTGCTTTCTGTGTTGTCTTCCGTTTATATTTTGATTCAGAGAACGAAAATGCCTGTGACATAGGTTGCAGCACTCTCACAGAGGAGTTAGGTTAGGGCCAGTGCTCCATGTTTTTGGAGCGTTAAAAACGCTGGTGTGCTGAATTATACAACACGCAATATCAACGGTATCGCGGAACACCTCCGTAACCTTCTGCAAAGGTGACGAGGGTCAGCAACTACCAGTCAAAAGTGACCTAATGTTTAAATAGGCGACACTAACGCTGTTTAGGGAAATTTGCGTAAGGTTTACCCAATCATGATATAAAATTACAATCGTTGGTACTTTGTTTTTAATTCAACCAAACAATGAAAATAAAAATAAAGTACCCAACCATCTACCGATGTCTCTCTCACAGATGATAAGTGGACTCTTCCTAAGCTTGGTCACTGTTCCCATCCTGCTCCTGGCCACCGCCACTTGGGGCAACGCCTACTTCCACTTCGACCAGATGCCTCCGGAGTTTGTTAAAAATGTCACCAAAACTAAATAACAGAGTTAGTGGCAATCTACTGTGAGCAGTGTTCTAATACAACAGTAGAGGGAGAATGAGAAGCAACAATGCACTTCTTGCATCACAAACAAATCGATGGATATCAGACGGCAATGGTTGGAGAATATACAGAGAATAGCAGATAGAATAGAGACCAACAACTGCGTAGAAATCGACACAACAGCAACGCCTCTTACGGGCTGGAAATTCTGAAAAAGAAGAGATATTTGAAAAGGCCAGATGTTTTGAACAGTACTCTATACCAAAGTCTTCCGATCTGTGTCAGGACTCAAGTGTGTCGGCTGTAGTGTGAAGGTGTGTCGCGACACATGAGTGTTTCTACTGAAGTGTGAAGGTGTGTTGCGACTCATTCGTGTGTCGGCTGCAGTGTGAAAGTGTGTCTCGATTCATTAATGTGTCGACTGCAGTGTGAAGGTGTGTCTCGATTCATTAATGTGTCGACTGCAGTGTGAAGGTGTGTCGCGATATATTAGTGTGTCGACTGCAGTGTGAAGGTGTGTCTCGATTCATTAATGTGTCGACTGCAGTGGGAAGGTGTGTCTCGATTCATTAGTGTGTCGACTGCAGTGTAAAGATGTGTACATACACACTAGTGTATGGGTGCTGTGTAGTAGAAGTTTGTCTCACAAACGTATTAATGTTACGCATAAAGTATACCAATAACATTAATTTGTTAAATATTATGCATGCATTTATATACTGTTATCTAATTGCGTATCACTTACAAAACTTTTCTAAACTAACCGCACCAATATTATTTGTGATTTTTTAAAGCAAATTATCATTCTCTAGTTTGCCATTGCTTTCTCAGCAGTCGGCTCTTGATACCACTATCGGAACCCATGCAGGCGGTCTGTTGCCAAATCGCCTGCAGCTGGGATCGAACACCGGCAGTACAGAGCCTAAGCCACAGAAGCTGACCTTATGTACTATATCTATAGAAATGTATATAAATATACCTTCTTACCTTGGGCGTGCGCGCGTGTTGATATATATATACATATGTGTGTATGTAAACACGTATACGTGCATTCCCACTTGGGCGTGCAGAACTGTATGTTTTGCATATATGTGTAATTGTACATGTATGTCTATATATGAATGTGTGGATGTTTATACTGCACACCAGCTCTCTTCCCAGCAACCCTCATTAGGTACTAGAGTACCGCTCCAAATCACTGTTTTCTTGCACTTAACATTTTTTAATCAACATAAGTGGCACACAAAAACCAGACCATAATTATAACCGATACTGCTCGCAGTAGGTTAAACGTGATCGATTCTTTGTTTTGTTTTTCATAAATGGATGGATCAGTCTTTTGAAATAACGGGATAGCGTACGTAGTTCTTTTTCAGGATTCAAGCCTGTAGGTAGTTGTTCTTTTTCAGGATTCAAGCCTGTAGGTAGTTGTTCTTTTTCAGGATTCAAGCATGTAGGTAGTTGTTCTTTTTCAGGATTCAAGCCTGTAGGTAGTTGTTCATTTTCAGGATTCAAGCCTGTAGGTAGTTTTTTCAGGATTCAAGCCTGTAGGTAGTTGTTCTTTTTCAGGATTCAAGCCTGTAGGTAGTTGTTCTTTTTCAGGATTCAAGCCTGTAGGTAGTTGTTCTTTTCAGGATTCAAGTCTGCAGGATTAACACTTCACAGATGAGAACCAAACAGGTACACATCCCAGAACCCATCACAGATCCGCTAGAGGCTTCCAGCAATGCATTGCTTCACAGCGAGGGAACACTGGAGTGATATCAAATGTTGAGATAATTATGGTACAAAATTAAGACAGGCATGTTTCACGAGCAGACAGAAATGTTTAATGCTGTCTTAAAACTGGTTACTAATGTCTGTATCTACTATATTTTTTAGGGTGGCGTAGACAGGGGGTTTAGGGGGAGGAGTGAGTATGACTATTTACGGTTGCAGGCTAGTGCTGTCACCACTGACTGTGCAGGTTAGGATTTTTATTTTTATAGTTGTTTTTTCCGAACTGCCAATTCCAGTTTTGTATTTTCATCAATGTGTCTTGTTCAATACGCGACTTGCAATTGACGATACATTAAGTGACATGACTATCACAAAAGAGACTCAACTTGGAAGTATTCCTCGTGCCTTGAGACTCGACTTGAGACTATTTGGCAATGACCTGAAACTCAACAATGATTTGAAGATGACCACTTAGTCTACCTCGTGTGTGTGTGTGTGTGTGTGTGTGTGTGTGTGTGTGTGTGTGTGAGAGAATTTTTTTTTTTTTAATTTAATTCATTAATTATGTGATGCTTCTTAAATAAAAAGTTACTTTGTAAGATATTTGTTTACCATTTCCTTTAACCTTGTAATTATTCTCTTCTCAAATATTGGTAGAGGTCATATGTTGCTCAGTGGTGACATCTTGTCTGATGAGGTTTTCCTGGAGCGGCTTTCCCTTGCTTTCCGGCAGTGTCAGATAAGCGGCAAAAGAAGTTAGTTGCAGAAGTCCCTGTATGATGAAAGCTGCATACATGGGTAATGAGTGCTTGGGGATTAAATGCGGAGCAATAATAGCGGCCAGTCTTGCAGCGGAAGAGCAAAAACCGTATGACAATGTTCTGATGTCCGTTGGGAATAGCTCGTTTCCGAAGATCACCGTAGTTCCCCAAGCTCCTTCTGTGAGCATGTTTATACCTATAGCCAGCACAGTTGTGGGAAGTCCTTTACCTTCTTGTAACGCTACCAACTGAATGACTACTATAACAAACGAGAATATACTTGATAAAAGCAACAAAACGGACGCAGTAAGCTTCCTACCAAATTTGGTCACAAGGAATGCAGCAATAAGTCTCACAGGAAATGGAAGAGCAAAAAACAGGAGCATGTTCACGAAGAAGTCCCCGGAGAGGGCACTCAGACCAAACCCAATCATGTACTGCGATAAAGCTAGAACGAACCAGATGTAGCCTAGAACTAAAGTGTACTTTCTAACATTTATGTGGAAGAGATGAAGATACGTGTAGCTAGCACCAGCTTTCAGGGAGCGACTCTCTATTTTTGCAATTGTCTCCATGATGGACGTGTCCGGCAAAGGCGTCTTGTTTAATCTGCTGATTCTCTTGACTACCTTGTTTGCCTTTTTCAGATGACCATGAACTGCCAAAAACCGCATGCTCTCTGGAAGCCAAAACACTGGCAGAAACGCTAAAAGCGCAATAAAAGCGATGGCAACATGAAGATGTCTCCAGTTCTTAAGCGCCATTACACACAAAGCAAATAAACAAGTCGACAAACTCCATATAGGAAGCGTTATAAAACCTCTCCACCAGGAAGGAAGAAATTCGAAATTGTAAACATAACAAGAGGGTAAAATACAGCCAACAAACAGCCCAATAAAAAACATTATAGCTGCGTACATCTGCCAAGAGACAGAGAATATAGCCACAAGATTGGCAATAACCATCAGAGCACAGCTGCCGTGGATGCTAAACTTCCGACCAAACGTGTCTCCAATCTGCCCTCCAGCGTACGCCCCAAACAG
>CAJHNH020000901.1:359484-360830 GCA_905116865.2 Candidula unifasciata
TACAAAAGTATTTGATTGGTAATCACATTACAGGACAGACAGATAAAATATTTTCAACCGCTGTGGTACTAATATAAAGAATATACTACCGTTCCTTCACATTACAAATTTTATAGGCAAGGAAGTCTCAAATTGTTTTAACCGCAGAACAGCATAAAAAAAAAGAACAACAATAGTAATAATGTGTCGAATGGCAGTTAAAGATGTCAAAATATACTAAATAATTTGCATATACAAATACTTTCAAAAAAAAAAACTTCTTTTTGCTGTTAACAGGAACTGCTTCGCCCCTTACTAAAGTTGTTATGAAGTCAGTTGTGTAATTTCTATGACAAAAAGACAAAAATCATACAGGACTTACGGCTTCTCATTGTTGGATTTTTCTTCTTCTCCTAGCACATCGTCTTTATCGTCGCTGTTATTCTCCATTGTTATAGAGCCGTATTTAAATTTGTATCTTAAACAAAAAGTGTAAACATTATTGAAGTTACACGAGACAAAAGGCTGTGGGCAAGAAGAAGAAGAAGAAGAAGAAGAAGAAGAAGAAGAAGAAGAAGAAGAAGAAGAAGAAGAAGAAGAAGAAGAAGAAGAAGAAGAAGAAGAAGAAGAAGAAGAAGAAGAAGAAGAAGAAGAAGAAGAAGAAAAGGAGGAATTACAAATGCTGGAATGTGCTCTAATTTATACTGACATTACTGGAACGTTTTAAAGAGTATAATAATAAGCCTATTCCAAAAATGAAGTAAGTCTTACAGGTTGCAATAGGAATAAACTCACAGGGAGCAAGTACAGCAGGGATCTACCAGTCATCAGTAGAAGTTATCCTCGTCGACAAACGTTTCGGCCCTCGATCTCCTAGACGTTTTCAGAGGTGGGCCCACCTGAGTTCATGAAGCTCAGGGCTGGTACCCTGCTGCACGAAATTACCGGATGGTGTTTTTCTTTCGGATAGGGACAAGACGACTTGGTGTCTTCGCAGATGATGCTGTGAGATAAGAAGTCGCCGCGGTAACTTAATTAGAGCAGTCAGCATACCTGGACGACCGAGCGACAAGATTATGATTGGTTTACCGGACACATGTTGGACTTTGTTAGCAGGTGCCAGAGGATCACTGGCAGACAATTCGGACACGATGGACTATCAAGGGGTGAGAAACCCTTTTCCACTAGAAACCCGGACCAGCTCACCGAGGCCCGTCCCCAACGCTGTTTCGCTGCGTCCAAAGCCAGCTCGAGGCCCTCTCAGCTACCTCGCCCAGCCGCTTTCGTGTTCGTTTCCGTTCATTACCGCGCAATCCTAGTTCTTTAACCACATTGTAGAGTGAAGTGGAGACGAGGCCTCTCGCTCC
>CAJHNH020000902.1:0-35000 GCA_905116865.2 Candidula unifasciata
AACAAAAATTTCGCAGGAGTTTTACACCCGGTAACGTGAAGGAAAAGAAAAAGGGGCGAATGGCCAAGCCATTCATCCTTTCTCAAGAGCAACGCTAAGACCCCCTTGGGCCTCTGAGGGGAATATCCTGGTGTCCCCGCCTTTGTTAGCCACGCTAAAAAAAACATAAAAGATTTACCCCAAAGGGGAAAACCATCAAAAAATCCAAAAAAGGGCTCAAGAAAAACCCTTAAAGATAAGCCCCTTGAAAAAGTGGGTAAGTGGGGTTTTTGGGAAAACTATATGCTTTTCTTTGCAAATCTGATATTTTTTTTAGAGAGGGCTGTGATCCTCGAGGCAATTTCCCCCAGTGCTGGGGGCCCCGGGGTTTTAAAGCTCCTGTGGGGACGGGATTTTCTCACGTTGACTTTTCCCTAGTTATTTCCCCTATCATGGTAGGGATCAAGCCCGTGGATTTTTGCGCCGTAAAAAACCCTTACATTTGGAATCGAAAAGGTCCAAAAGGGCGCTGCCGGGCAAAATTTAAAATTTTAAAAACTCCCAAAGGTAAAAAAAGGGCCCTTTGCCGGTGCAACGGAGACTCAGTCTTCAGTTAGAAGAAGAACGGGGCACTTGGTTCGCCGTCTGCCTTGTGTTGTCTGTTGAAACGCAAACCTGATATCTATAAAAATTAGAATTTTTTTTTTCCCCAGCTATTTCCATTTGTTTTACCCTCCCAAAAAATTTATTTGCAAGAGAACTATTTTTTCAATAAAGAGAGCCGAATTCTTCTAGGTTCATTGATTCGCATTGGTTTAAGTCTTCTATTCAGTTTTCATCCAGCATTATCATGTTTTCAGTCAGTACAGTTTATCATGTGAACTAAATAAAGATTTGCGAAGCGGAGTTTCACCCGTCATCATAATGAGATGTAGTTGTAAAACTAAAAGTGAGAATAATTTGTTTAAATCAAAACTGTGGAAGAGACAGTTGATAGAGCTGTGGCATATTTTAGTGATAGTGCATCGCCAGAAATAACATTATTTGAAAATCTTGGCGTGTCCGGTGAATATTTCACAGAGAAAAGGTACAGAGAGAAGGACTTGAATAGTGTAAACTCATATTAAATCGATGCCTTCAATAAATACTAGAAAACAATATAAAACATAGGTCTGCTATGAACTAAGAAACGCTTCATATATAGCTTATCAGTATATAACAGATTGGAAAAACCAACACTGGTTATAACTATGAAAAGAAGTTTTCTGAAACACTTGAACAGAACAGACCAAGTCACAGTTTTTCGCTTACGCACTGGACACTGCAGACTCAATAAACACTCACATAAATTAGGTATGAGCCAAACAGCTCTCTGCCGGTGCCTTCGTGCTGAACAGACTCCAGAACATGTCCTGCAAGACTGTCCTCTCCTGGCGGAGCTGCGGAGCGACATATGGCAACACCCAGTTGAACTGACAACTAAGCTTTGGGGAAACCTAAGAGACCTTGAAAAGACATCCCAGTTTATGACCCACAGTGGATTATGCGCATGACCAGAGATCGCTGAAGAAGAAGAAGATATATAGCGTATAAAAGCCAGAGAAGGAGATATGTACACTCCAGGGAAACATTAGCAGGCATTTTATAGATAACATTAAAGGACACGATTGTTTTTGGGGGGTCGTTGTTTAGAAAAAGTCTTTTATAAATATACAAGGTCCGACAATTAAGTAATGAGACATTTTATTATGGCCAAGACAAACATGCCATCTATAAAGCAAAGCATGGGATCTAAAGAGGCAACAAACATCTATGATCTGGCAATTTTTTATCACCACTCGATAAGCAGACAACAAACAAGCCGCGATTTTTTTGACCGAGTCAGAGTTGCATTGTTACGTAATCAGCACGGAGCAAAAAGCTAACATTAAATTCTTTTTAAAATTCAGAAAAAGCGCTATTGAAACAGTTGAAGTGATGCGACTAGTTTATAGGGATAATTGTTCATCTCGTGCACAGATTTTCAGGTGGTATTCAGGATTCAAAAGTGGTGTGGAAATGATACTGATGCACTTAGACCAGGACGACAATTTTATGTTCGTAATGATGAACAATGCAAAATTCAGAGAACAGATACAAGTAGATCATTATTTTCATCAACATGGTAACTACTGAAATGAGAGCTTGTATGAAGATATGGTAATCCTAGTTTCAGCTTCATGGCAAACGGGTCACCCCACAGATGCTCTGCTCTTGTGCCAACGAAAAACAAACGCAGCTCACAGTGTCGCGCTATGCACTGAACTCAGAAGCTGGGCGACGAAACTACAATAGTGTCCTTATTTCATGAGATTAGTATCACTGAGAGAGAAAACATTCAACTGTGTGACCTGATCTGTTCTCTTCATACAAGCTCTCATTTCAGTAGTTAACATGTTTAAACACGCAATCACATTTCATAAGTTATTCGTTCCCGTGTATGTAGAATAGGTGCACCGCCTCATAACATGAGTAACAGTCGACTAATTACTCCCAAAAAGGACCCCAAGAGCCATATGAGGAGGATTAAATGAAGTATGACGAAGAAATAGAGTAGGAAACAGAAGTGTGAGTACATCTGCCTGAGAGGTAAGGAGCCAACTGTATGCATATAAATAAGCCAAGTCCATAAAACAGACGTGCATGTGACACCCAAGTTCTGGAAAATAGTAAAGTCCACTGGGAGTTTGTAAACTGTGAACGTGAAAAGGAGCGGATGCAGAATGAGGAAGAAGCAGAAGAAGAAGAAGAAAAGAAGAAGAAGAAGAAGAAGAAGAAGAAGAAGAAGAAGAAGAAGAAGAAGAAGAAGAAGAAGAAGAAGAAGAAGAAGAAGAAGAAGAAGAAGAAGAAGAAGAAGAAGAAGAAGAAGAAGAAAATGATGATGATGATAATGATAAAGAAGGTGAAGAAGAAGATGAAGAAGAACAAGAACAAGAGGAACACAAGATAGAGAAAAATAACAAGAAAATAAAGCAGAAAAATAAAAAAAATGAAGAAGAAGAAGAAGAAGAAGAAGAAGAAGAAGAAGAAGAAGAAGAAGAAGAAGAAGAAGAAGAAGAAGAAGAAGAAGAAGAAGAAGAAGAAGAAGAAGAAGAAGAAGAAGAAGAAGAAGAAGAAGAAGAAGAAGAAGAAGAAGAAGAAGAAGATGAAGAAAAAGAACGAAAAAAGATTATGATAAGGATTATGAGGAGAAGGGGAAGGAGGTAGAGAAAGACTTGGAGGAGGAGGAAAATGATGTGGTTATGCTTTAGGAGACCAGCGGTCTGAGGACCAAACCTTCGTCTCAATGATTGGATTGTTCAATTAACGCATACGATTTTTAGGGAACATAGATTCATTGAAGATCATCGTTAGATAAGTTAAGATCATGATTTTTCGACTCTCGAGCAGAGACTAGTAGTTCTGCATAGAGAGAGACTGAGACTAATCATATAACACCCAGAGCAATTAATTAGACCCTCTTGACTTCTTTTTCTTCTTATGGCATACGAGAGGTAAACTCCAGGAGACAATATAATTTGTGTATCCACTTTTATACTCTTCTGGACTGTGTTCTTGTAGCAGAGCTTGATCTTTGCATGCATATACGTTTTACAGATCTGGCTTATTTGTTTGCAAACTGATGGTTTCTAGATTTTCATTAAAATGCATTCCGACTTCAAAGAAAACGCTCCTACTTAGTCACCTGTTACGACATGCTTGTTAGAGAGTATGTGTATCCGATTATTTTCTTTTAATTTCACCCCATCTCGGGGACTCCAACATTTCATGGGGAGTGCCCGGGAATGTCCACCTTTATAGGGGGAAGGGGGGGGGGGTTTAGGGTCAGTGTTAATCGGGTGTTTATTTCACACTGTAACACCCCTACACTATTGCAATTTTACGTGACCTCCCCATCAAATCTCGCAGTCCCCAAGATTGTTTGGAATAAGAGAAAAGAACCGTGAATTTCCTCACCCCCCCCCCCCTCCTTCCACCGCCCCCTCCCCGCAAAAAGGAGCCTCGGTATACATTCAGTGATTCCTCTCACCAAAAAAATTGAAAACCTCTAATCGGCATCGGACGAATTTCAGAAAGATACTCCTTCTTTGAAGAGGCTTCAGTTCTCCCTACCCAGGACATAAATTATGTAACTTGGTTACAGTATGCAGGAGCAGACACCGGATTCATTCCCGTGACCTTTACCTGTGGGTCCTTTTAGCTGTGGGAAATCTTCCATTGGGAGAAAAAATGCCCCATCTTGTCATTTTTCCTTCATTTGTTATAGCAGTATTTCATCTCGGGGGGGGGGGGGGGGCCGAAAGCCTTCGGGTGGTAGTGGTGGTGGTGGTGGTTGTAGTAGTTGTGCTGGTGGTGGTAGTAATTGTTATTGTTATTGTAGCATATCAAGAAAAAATATCAAAGCAAACTTCTTCTTCTTCTTCGTCTTATTATTATTATTATTATTATTTTTCTTTCTTCTTCTTCTTCTTCTTCTTCTTCTTCTTCTTCTTCTTCTTCTTCTTCTTCTTCTTCTTCTTCTTCTTCTTCTTCTTCTTCTTCTTCTTCTTCTTCTTCTTCTTTTTCTTCCTTCTTCTTCTTCTTCTTCTTCTTCTTCTTCTTCTTCTTCTTCTTCTTCTTCTTCTTCTTCTTCTTCTTCTTCTTCTTCTTCTTCTTCTTCTTCTTCTTCTTCTTCTTCCTCTTCTTCAGTATTCATTCAAAGACGTAAATGTATTTGGACTGTTTACACCATGGCTGCGATATTCATGCCTTTCGGCCGATGTATGCATTTGTTGCTGCGGGCTAACCTTTCCGTCACCAAACCGAACGAAAAACAAAACCAGTAAGCTTTACATAGTCACAATCACAAACGGCAAGCGGAAGTTGCGGCTAGATAGCATTCATAAGCACACGATATGAATGTACAATATCGCAAATACGAACAGGAATAGTATCAGTATTAACAGTTGTTGTGGTAGTAGTTCAAGTGGTATTAGTTGTGGTGGTTGTAGTTGTTGTGGTAGTAGTTGTGCTGGTAGTAGCTGTGGTGGAGTAGTTGTGGTTGCAGTTGTATAAGTAGTAGTAACTGCAGAGGTGCAACTTACATGATAATAATTAAGAAAATTATCGTCGTAATATTAGTAGTGATTGAAGCTGAAGTAGTTGTCCGGTAGCAGCAGTAGTAGAAGCAGCAGTAGCAGCAGCAGAAGCAGCAGTATCCGCAGCAGCAGAAGTAGAAGAAGCAGCTGTGGGCGTAATAGTAGCAGCAGCAGGATTGCCCTATTTAGTTGGCAATTACAAATGTTGCATTACAAACCCAACTGATACTGTAACCCAACTGGGACTGTAACCCAGCTGGGACTGTTTTCACACTCACCCAGGAACCTCTTCTCTTCTTTCCTTCTCTTAGGCAAGCACGACCCCACTCTTTCCACTTCTCAACAGCGCTGCCAATAGGATTTTTAAAATCAAAACCCAAGCTAAGCTGACCGAAAACCCCAAGCTATACGTAAGCAAAAAAGCAAATAACCTCAAATTAATAAAAAGTACAAACGAAACATCTACCCACTTGTATATAATGCTTATTTCTTTTTAGTCGGCGTCTATGGATCAGGCGGGGCGATCAGGCTTCGTAATGCCAGGGTGCTGGGTTCGATCCCAGCTATGGACCTTGCGCCATGCGTTGGTTTCGATAGTGGTATCAAGAAGTCGACCATCCAGAAAGCAAAAGTTAACTTCCGGAAGTAAATTTGGCTTTGAAAAAAAAAACAATAAAAAATGCTGGAGTTGGGTTCCGCAACGTCCTGTAAAGGATACGCGAATAACTATATTTTTTTTTAAACCCAAGATTCCAAAATCTGAACCCAAGTCGAAATATTAAAACCCAGATCTTGGGGTAAAACCTGAGTATTGGCAGCCCTGCTCCTCGAGAGTGAAGAACGAGAGGAAGGGGGCAAACAAAGATATCCATCCTGGCTTTCCCCACCGCAATCGGCAAGAACGTGGGGCCGCCCACATCGCAAAGCTTAACAGGCACGGAAGAAACCCGCAGAACTTTGTTGCCTGGGAAAGCCCGTTGCCACGGGACGCTGTGGTAAGCAGGCAGCGCCAAATTGCGAGCCAGATAAATGTGAACTTAATACCAAAGCTGGCGGAATCCTCCGGCGAAATGTTTGTTGTTGGTAGCGCACGGTAAGAAAAGTAGAGACGTTTAGATGGCGTCTCCCACGGAGGTGCGAGCCCAACCCGACGCGCCGACTGCGTCTGTGTTGGAAGGTAAGGCTACGGGTGATGAACGCACGACTGTAGGTAAGGGGGTCTAGTTTACTGCGAGATTAGGATGCCAAAACAAACCAAAACACGAGCATTTAGAAGTCAGGGATTTCGATTTTGGCCTACGATGTTGTAACGTTGAATATGGTTTGGTTTGAACAACAGATCTACATCATGGCACACGGGTAGTAATCCTGAATGTTTAGTTCTACTTCTAACTGAAGTCTAAGTCTGAAGTAGTTCCGTGCAGTGCACGAGTTCTGTAGCACTTATGAGGATTCTGAAATATTTTGGGTAGATTTTCAGCTCAAACTTTTGCCCGGGCAGCGCCGTTAGGCTACTCTTTTCGATTTCCAACTGGCAATGGAAATTTTTTTTTTTTTTTTTTTGCGTGCGCAATAATACACACTACACACCGGCGTCCGATCTCACTACCCAGAGACCAGGGGACATTACTAGAAATCAACGTGAAAAAAATTCGAACCCTCACCAAGGCCTAAACTCGGAACCTCTAGCACACGAGGCGGACACTATACCTTGAGACCTCGCAGCCCCCCCCCCCCCCACTCCCCCGTTGAATATAAGTAGACAGTATTTTAATATTTAAAACATTTTTAACAACGAACAGCAACATCAAACTATTTTTTTTTTAAATCACAGCAAATTAGATCGTTCAACATTATTACAACAAATTTCACTAAATCAGAAAAACAAGTATACCACTTCAGTCAAACATTTAACACTCAATAAAACTAATTTAACTATATTACTTTTTTTTTTTTTAAACTTTCACATGCCTACAGTCGCTTTGGAAATATAGCAGCAAATCATCATGCAACAACAACGAAACTAATTTACTGTCCTTGACAGAACCAATAAAATCGCTTTAACATCAACCAAAAATGTGTAATATGCCCAACAAATTCACTTTAAAAACATCAGCTTTAATTTCACCATCAACACATCTTTAACACACACACACACACACACACACACACACACACACACACACACACACACACACACACACACAAACAACAACTACAAAAGTCAGAAGGTGGAATATCCCCAACAAAGCAAATTTAAAAAAAAAAAAAAACAGTTTCAACATCATCAAATAATCACTTTAAAAACAAAGAGCTTTAATTTAACCAAACAAAATCATTTAAAGAAAACCTTAACCACATACGTGTATAGTCACCAATAAAATAATTTTGTTAGCATCAACAAGGCAGATTCAGTGTCACAAACATTTTAAGAATCATCAAAAGATCATTAACAACAAGAAAAGAATATTATTTTATTTAAGAATCACCAAAACTAGGTTTAAAATATCAACATAATTACTATCAATACGACTATTTTTATAATAGTAGGCAACAACAAAATGTAAAGGTCTCTTCTCCATGCCTTTAGGCGTATTGGGCATATAGGGCTAGACATATATTTTTATCAATCGGCACTTGGTGGGGGTGTGGTCAGCACCACGCCGGCCGCCTTTTCTTCCCAGGACTATACCTTGTGCCCCCTCAAGGCTGGGTCGGCCTGGCAGTCTAGGACATTTTTTGAAGAGAAAAAAGCCCGGCTCCGTCAAGATACGAACCCACGACCTTCCGATCCGCAGGCGGGCATCTAGCTGCTAAAATCACTGCGACTCATAAATAGCAAAATGTAGGCATAGGTTTCTAACCTCATTCCGCGCCACCCCTTTTCCATTCCCATTCCCTATGCCAGCTCCCCCAACCCTAACCGTCTACTGAAATTCAGTTGTTGAGTATTTGCGAAAATTTGTGTATATTCGTGTAAATTGGTGTATATCTGTGTATATTTGTGTATATTTGAATATATGTGTGTATATGCGTATATTTGTGAATATGCGTGTAAATTGGTGTATATTTGTGTATATTTGTGTATATTTGAATATATTTGTGTGTATTTACGTATATTTGTGTATATTTTGTATATGTATGTATATTTGTGTATATTTACGTATATTTGTGTCTATTTGTGTATATTTGTGTACCTTTGCGTATTTTTGCTTATATTCAAGTATATTTGTGTATATTTGTGCATATTTGTGTATATTTGTGTATATGTGCGTATTTTTGCGTTATATGCTTATATTTTTTTAATATTTGTGTATACTTGCATGTATTTGTGTATATGTTTGTATATTTGTGTATATTTGTGTATATTTGTGTATATTTGTGTATATTTGTGTATATTTGTGTATATTTGTGTAAATGTGTATACATTTCATAGTGTTTTAAATATATTATTATGTTATGCTATATTCAGTCGGTTCTGTGGCTAAGACCGCACATAAAGCAAAGGCAAACTACTGGACGTAAATTTGCCTAGAAAAACCACACATCAGCCCTGTTGGTTTTGGTTCTGCAACGTCCTGTAAAGGATACGCAACTAACCTTTGTTATATTCAGCACATTTCGTGGTGTAGCAACTAAACGCTTGCATGTTTATCTAATCGTCGTGGGTTCGAATCCGAACGCAGCAGGTCATTTTTGTTTTCAGAAATGACCTTGGGTACCAGGTCATTCCAGTCGAGAGTCAATACCAGGAAAAGTCCTAGAAAGTAAAGGTGTGATGCTGACGACATCATCCACTAAGTGTTGATTTGTCTATAAATAATAGGTCTAGCCCTACTTGCTCAGTACTCCTGAAGGTAAGGTGTAGCCCTATATGCCCTGTACTCCTGAAGGTGAGGTATAGCCCTATATGCCCTGTACTCCTGAAGGTAAGGTGTAGCCCTATATGCCCTGTACTCCTGAAGGTAAGGTGTAGCCCTATATGCCCTGTACTCCTAAAGGTAAGGAGTAGCCCTTTATGCCCTGTACCCCTGAAGGTATAAACAAGTGTACTATATGCCCTGTACTCCTGAAGGTAAGGTGTAACCCTATATGCCCTGTACTCCTGAAGGTAAGGTGTAGCCCTATATGCCCTGTACTCCTGAAGGTAAGGTGTAGCCCTATATGCCCTGTACTCCTGAAGGTAAGGTGTAGCCCTATATGCCCTGTACTCCTGAAGGTAAGGTGTAGCCCTATATGCCCTGTACTCGTGAAGGTAAGGTGTAGCCCTATATGCCCTGTACTCCTTAAGGTAAGGTGTAGCCCTATATGCCCTGTACTCGTGAAGGTAAGGTGTAGCCCTATATGCCCTGTACCAATGAAGGTATAAACAAGTGTACTATATGCCCTGTACTCCTGAAGGTAAGGTCTAGCCCTATATGCCCAGTACTCCTGAAGGTAAGGTCTAGCCCTATATGCGCAGTACTCCTGAAGGTAAGGTCTAGCCCTATATGCCCTGTACTCCTGAAGGTATGGTTTGGCCCTATATGCCCAGTACTCCTGAAGGTATGGTCTAGCCCTATATGCCCAGTACTCCTGAAGGTAAGGTCTAGCCCTATATGCCCTGTACTCCTGAAGGTATAAACAAGTGCCCTATATGCGGAGTGCGCCAAAAGGCGTGCAAAATGGTCCTTACATTTTTATTTTTTATTATAATTTTAATAATATTCCATTCAATTACTATTATTTATTATTATATATACTTTTTTATATATATGTATATATATATGTGTGTGTGTGTGTGTGTTAGTATTATTATTATTATCATCATCATCATACTGTTATCATCGCTCATTCACGCAACGCATAAACCCGTTGCCCCCCCCCCCCCCTAACTTTTAAATCTTTGCTTAAAAACGTGAACAGGTAGTAACCCCCTTCAACCCCGCCCCCTTACCTTCAACCCCGCCCCCTTCCATCCGAACATTTATACCGGAGGTTAAGCACCCACCTACTTCTACTCGTACTCCTTCTCATTCTCCTTTTTGTCCTTCATTAACCACCTTTAACCTTGGCCATCCTCCCAAACCCTAAAGAAGGGAGAAAACCCATGAATACAAAAGTGGCTGTCTCCCCTTACAACAACACAGCGTTTCCTACCGTGAAACAAATGCAATAAAATGACTCCAACAAAAGTATAAACAGTACATGCACTAGGAACTTTTCCCTTGTTGCACTTTTAACGACGCACACAGTGCCAAAATGTTAATTACTTTGTTTTGTTTTGTTTATTTTCTCAGAGAAAGGGAGATAAGGCTTTTCTCATTTTCATGTCATGCATCTATAGTAAAACTCGGTCATTACGTTTGAAAGTGTTTATAGATTCCATGACATGAAAGATCTTTTTGCTACCCAAGTTGTGTTCTCAATCAAAAGAGGTTCTAATTGTTTCTTCTGGGACTCGTTGTGTGCCAGACTTTCTAGCGATTGCTTTTGTTAACCTGTTTTTTAGTTGGTCTGATGTCAAGGATTAGATGGAAGAGAGGTTTTCCTCGATATTTGGGATAGTTGGATCGTTTAGAAAATTAGATGTTCATTGTCCTGTTGTTGAGGGTCGAGTAGCATCAGGAGTTCACTCGGGTAATCAAGCATTCGCAGTTTTAACTTCAGGGCAAACTGGTCACCTGATTTTTTATCCGTTCGTGTTGTGCCAAAGAAAACCACACCGCATATCCGTCAGCGTCTCTTGGTAAGCACGACAGTCTAAGAAAAGCCAGTACCATGCACACGCATTAAATTTACAAAGCAGTGGTCACATGCACCAACAAAAACAGTATAACACTGAAAATCCAGTTCATCATTGATGAAAGCCGCAGTAGTAACAGATCACTAATTGCACACGCAAATAATACCATAAGGCATCACCAGTTCTTTGACAACAGGATGCTCGCCATTGTCTGAATCTGTAGTTCACAGTGCAAACTACGTTGGGCGAAGTCGAAAAGCATTCTAAAAAAAATCCACAGCTCACAGTATCGCTACATGCATTGAAATCCGTAGGTGGATGAGGGAACTATACTCTTACAGTCATCATATGGAGGAAACTGCGGCGGCTTACTTTTGTCATTTGCAACAACTTGAGACCAAAATCAGTAACCCGCCTATCTGCCATATTGGTCGGATGTCTCTAGGAATTTACTGTTACGTTAGTGGAGCTGGGATAGCGAAGGGCAGGGCTATTCAACTAAGTTTACTCAGGGAGCCAACGTTGTCCAAATGGGGAAACGTCACAGACCAGAAACCCGAGCCATTGTATAAAAATATCATCAAAACTATACAATTGCCAATGTCCAGCGGGCCACCTGCTAGGCGTCCGCGGGCCAGTATAACAAGGTTACCTCTAGAACCAACATTTTGAAAATGAGGATCGCCACAGCCCTATGCCTGAGCCCAAACATAGAAAGTTGATTAAAACAGAACTAGCAGTGATTCACGAGCCATTCGCTATGCTTCCGCGGGCCTGATTTAGCCTACGGGCCGTCAGTGTAATAGCCCTGGCGTAGGGGCTAATCTCTCGTCTACGGCCTCAAAGTCAGTGTTTGAAACCGGCATCGAGACGTTTTTTTTTTTTTTTTTGGGAGAGGGGGGGGGGGGGGGGGTAATGACACTGAAAATCCAGTTCATCATTGATGAAAGCCGCAGTAGTAACAGATCACTAATTGCACACGCAAATAATACCATAAGACATCATCAGTTCTTTGACAACAGGTTGCTCGCCATTGTCTGAATCTGTAGTTCACAGTGCAAACTACGTTGGGCGAAGTCGAAAACATCAACAGCCTAAAATAGGCACCGGGTAATGTCCTGGGATGTAAAGGCAGCTTGTGTGATCTTGCCCACATCATCCATCGAGTGCCGTTCGGTCTTTAAACATTGTAGGTCTTGTCTTAAAATGTCGAGGCGTCGCTAATGTGAAAAGTTGCCATTTCAATAGTTTTTAATGAATTCTGTCCCTATTCCATAGTTGTGGAGTTTTAGCTGTAGGATAGACATGGCAATAAAGACACATTTTGGGGGGGGGGGGTTAATTTGTGATGTTCGTAGTATACCAGTTACCATAGCGAGGCGCACAAGCCATTTGGAGGTGACGGGTTCGATTAACAGAAATGTAGCGTTAGCTTTTGATTTTGATGTTGTCTAGTGTGTTTTACTGCACTGTTTAGAAGTTGGGAAAGAGGTCGGGGGTGGAGCATGTGGACACTTTAAAAAAAAAAAAGAGGGTACTTTTGCAATTGATACTTTATTGTTATATTTGAGAAAGTGCGAAGGAACCTTTCTTTTAAATTTCAGTGAATAAATTTGAGAGGCACAGAAGAGATATTTAATTAGAAGACGAGGACATACATGCACAGACACACACACACACACACACAGAGAGAGAGAGAGAGAGAGAGAGAGAGATAGAGAGAGAGAGAGAGAGAGAGAGAGAGAGAGAGAGAGAGAGAGAAAGAGAGAGAGAACTAACGAACGAACAAACGAACTTTATTTCAAAGGGTTACAAAATTGGGATGCAGGCTTGTCTTACATTCGGCCCTTCCAATCACTCATCTTTCAGACCCTGATTGAATGTTTTCAATAATGCATGTTATGTTTTATACATATATATATATATATATATATATATATATATATATATATATATATATATATATATATAATCAAATAATGCAAACAAATCATGTATACACAATGATATGCATTTCGAATATACACAGTGACATATACAGAGAGAGAGAGAGAGAGAGAGAGAGAGAGAGAGAGAGAGAGAGAGAGAGAGAGAGAGAGAGAGAGAGAGAGAGCGAGAGGTCTTAGAAAAAGATATAGCATATCCACACGCGAAAGTAAACGGGGAAAATATATAGACAGTAAGTGAACGAAAGACAGAGGGTGAGTCAACGAAAGACAGACAGTGCGGTAAGTGAGTAAGTGAACGAAAGATTGAAAAAGTGACAGACAGACAATCAAGTACTGAACGAAAAATATAAACACAGAAAGAGACATAGCAGACGAAACAAGGGACGCTGAACGAGAGATAGAGGGAGAAACAGACAGGAACATACAGTGTGTGAGTGAATGAGAAATAGGCAGACTGTCAGTGAAATATAAGTCGGTTAACGAAAGATGGAGAGAGGGAGAATAAAGTCAGACAGACAGACAGACAGACAGACAGACAGACAGACAGACAGACAGACAGACAGACAGACAGACAGACAGACAGACAGACAGACAGACAGACAGACAGACAGACAGACAGACAGACAGACAGACAGACAGACAGACAGACAGACAGACAGACAGACAGACAGACAGACAGACAGACAGACAGACAGACAGACAGACAGACAGACAGACAGACAGACAGACAGACAGACAGACAGACAGACAGACAGACAGACAGACAGACGGACGGACGGACGGACGGACGGACGGATGGATAATTGGATGGATGGATGGATAATTGGATGGATAATTGGATGGATAATTAGATGGATAATTGGATGGATAATTGGATGGATGGATAATTGGATGGATGGATAATTGGATGGATGGATAATTGGATGGATGGATAATAGATAAAGACAATAGAACACAGACATCAAATGAACATCGCTTTCATAGATCAAGAAAAAGCTTTCGATAGAGTAAACAGAAATTTATTATGAAAAGTTCTTGAAAACTACGGTATAAATGGAACAATTGTAGATTGTGTCAGGGCTATTTATAGACAAAGTGAAAGCGCCATTAGAACAAGAGCTGGCGTCACAGACTGGTTCCCAGTAACATCAGGAGTAAGACAAGGTTGTGTATTATCACCTTTACTATTCATAATATTTATGGACAATATTAATAAAATAGACATAACACCAACAGATGTCGATAAACAGGAGGACTTCAATGAGCTGCTCTTTGCCGACGATCAATGCATATTTCACAGTGATAGTAAACAGCTGCAAGACCACATGAACCTACTACACGACAGTTGCCTCAAACATCATATGAAGATCAATACTGAAAAGACAGAAGTCATGAGCATAAGTAGAGAGCAACAGACCATCGACATAAAGATTCTAGATCACAGCCTAAAACAAGTGCAAGAATTTAAATACCTGGGAAGTATCTTTACATCCAATGGTAAAATAGACAGAGAGATCGAAGCAAGAATCCAACAAGCCAACAATGTCGCATACCAGCTTGCCCCAATTTTAAAACACCCTGCTGTCCCAGCTGAGATAAAAAGACAAATTATAAATACAACCTTTATACCGACATTAGGTTATCAATGTCAGACTTGGACATTAACAAAAGAACATGAGAGAAGACTAACCACCTGTGAAATGAGATGTTTGAGAATGGCTGCGAATAAAACCAGAAGAGATCGAGTGAGAAACGATGTGATTACAAGAACTATTGGAACCATACCCATCGTTAAATTTATTGAGAAGCAAAGAATGAAATGGTTTGGTCACCTAATGAGAATGGAACCAACGATGCCAGCATCAAGAGCATACAACATGAAAATCGAAACAACAAGAGGCAGGGGAAGACCAAGAAGAATATGGATTGAAGGAGTCACGGACAACTTGAGACTTCATAACATCACGGCATATGAAGCGACTGAGCGCGCCCTGGCTCGGTTGCCGATCATCTGATAGACTGCGACGCCTAGCGGCACAAGCAGATTTTGACAAAAGAAGAAGAAGAAGAGAAGAGATAATTGGATGGATGGATAATTGGATGGATGGATAACTGGATAGATGGATAATTGGATGAATGGATAATTGGATGGATAATTGGATGGATGGATAATTGGATGGGTGGATAAATGAATGGGTGGATAATTGGATGGGTGGATAATTGGATGGGTGGATAATTGGATGGGTGGATGGATAGATAGATAGATAGATAGATAGATAGATAGATAGATAGATAGATAGATAGATAGATAGATAGATAGATAGATAGATAGATAGATAGATAGATAGATAGATAGATAGATAGATAGATAGATAGATAGATAGATAGATAGATAGATAGATAGATAGATAGATAGATAGATAGATAGATAGATAGATAGATAGATAGATAGATAGATAGATAGATAGATAGATAGATAGATAGATAGATAGATAGATAGATAGATAGATAGATAGATAGATAGATAGACAGATAGATAGATAGACAGATAGACAGATAGACAGATAGACAGATAGACAGATAGACAGATAGACAGATAGATAGATAGATAGATAGATAGATAGATAGATAGATAGATAGATAGATAGATAGATAGATAGATAGATAGATAGATAGATAGATAGATAGATAGATAGATAGATAGATAGATAGATAGATAGATAGATAGATAGATAGATAGATAGATAGATAGATAGATAGATAGATAGATAGATAGATAGATAGATAGATAGATAGATAGATAGATAGATAGATAGATAGATAGATAGATAGATAGATAGATAGAATGTTCTAGAAGCGCAGATAATCAACCCCGGGTGACTGAAAAACTGTGACACCGTACCGAGGCTGGCACAAAACTATTCGGTCTGCCCTTTCTCTAGAATACGCACATGCATTCTGTTACCGGTTTAGTCAAAGTACATTTCTTCAATCAGCGGTGTATGTTCTTCGTCTCATTCCTTCGCCCTTGATAAGGCGGCATGATTTGTTGTGGTTCCCAGCTACGCTGCGATATCTCCGCCTCTCTTATTTTGTCCAATCTCATATTAGTCGTCTTGTATGGCATGATTATTAGGTTGGCCGACCCCCCGTAGCTTACCCTTTCCGAACACGCTTCCTTATTTCCAGGTGGGGTCTGATTTCAGCTGCAGGCGATTTGACAACAGACTGATCGAACGAAGGAACGAGTGAAAATGCGGGCGAACGAACGAACAAACGGAGCTTTATTTGGCACGCAGGCCTGTCTTACATTCGGCTCCTGTTAACAGCCATATTGTACACCTCAGTTATACGAGTATTTTCTTTATATTTTATTTACAAAGCATACGGTGTTCGTATTAAACGAAATACAAAGTGTGAATGTAGGGAAAAGCCCACAAAAGCCTGGATGGCAAATACGGATAGACGGATAGACATTCGTTGCCAAAAACGGCAACTACTGTCTTCTTCTTCTTCTTCTTTTTCTTCTTCTTCTTCTTCTTCTTCTTCTTCTTCTTCTTCTTCTTCTTCTTCTTCTTCTTCTTCTTCTTCTTCTTCTTCTTCTTCTTCTTCTTCTTCTTCTTCTTCTTCTTCTTCTTCTTCTTCTTCTTCTTCTACTACCGCTGCTGCTGCTTCTTCTTCTTCATCTTCTTTTTCTCATTCTTCTTCTTCTTCTTTTTCTTTTTCTTCTTCTTCTGCTTCTTCTTCTTCTTTCTCTTTTTCGTTTTCTCCTTCTTCTTGTTCTTGTTCTTCTTCTTCTTTTTTCTACCCTTGTTTTGCCTTTCAGGGTCAGGTGTTGAAGAGACATCTACTGTCAGCCTTGAGGAACACGTATTCACAGCCTCATTTATCCCATCTGTCCATTGCTTCCCTGAGCGACCTATAGACCCTTCCTTACGTCTAAGTTGCATTACAACTAGTCGTTGTCTTGACCCACTTCCTAGCTGTCTGATTGGTTGTGCTTTGGTGCAGTTGATCACTATTTCCGCCTCAATGTGTTTCCTGATATAGCTGTTTCTGATCGTAACCAAATCAAACGAACGGCGTTAAGGAGTCCTTGTATATTTAAAGCATTAACCCGAAGAGCTACAGCGGGAACGACAGTCTTTCGGGTCAGTTGTGATGCCAGTGGAGTTCTGCGCCCGATACATGAATAATAATAGAATTTCGTGGAATTGACTGTATTTCCAATGGGGGAACAAGTTGCATGGCGTGAACTTATTTCCATTGCCTGGTTAACCAAGAACTGGAAACCTCCCAGACAATCATTGATTAATCTAGAATAGGGAACAGCTCCGACAATCAATCAGATGTGCCGTCTCCGCAATGATATTCTGTATATCAGCATAGGGATATCGGAACATGAAGGGGTAGAGCAAGTTACTGGTTCCATCAGAGTTGTAACTCTTCGCTTGCTGCTGTAGATGGGGACTTAGCACCTATGGAAGTGTCCCGAGTGCTATGATATCGATTCCTAATTCAACATTAAAGTAGTAGCGCTGCGGGGCACCCATACACTTCTCCAATGTTTTCTTTGTTACGTTGTCTAGAAGTGGGGTTGGTGTCATTAACGCCCGTGTTAAATAATTTTTTGCCTTTTTTAAGTATCCTTTTACTGGGCCTGTCTACGTTGCTTGCTATAATTTAATAGTCAGTCTACTTGAATCTTTCATTTAGTTTGTGTTGGTTTGATATTTGTTATCTGTTTTTTATTGCACGGAATGTTATAAAATATTTTTAGAATATCATGGATTAAGAAGAGGACAAATGTCGACATTCTTAACGAGTTTAACATCGAGAAGAACTGGCTCATAAACAGCATCCTGTGCAGAAAGGTGAAGTATTTTGGCCACATAAAGCTCGAGAAGTACTCTGAGCTCGCAGTCGGTCTGAGGAGGGACGAAGCGTACACAGTGAAAATCTTCGTCGTCGAAGTAGGCGCAAGAGGTCTTATCTCCATTTGCATTTACAATGTGCTAAAGCAGCTGTGATTGCGAGGACAAACGGTATCTAAAACAACTGGGCGAAACTACTGAAGGAGCAGCTTTCCATATTGTACTTGATCTACCTCGTATTCTATTTCCTTCTCTTTTAGTGAATGATTTGTATTGTGCATATCGGCTTTCTGGCTAAGTCAATGCGAACGCCTCGTAATGCGGGGATGCCGGGTTCGATCCCAGCTGCGGGCCATATGCCTTGCGTTGGTTTCGACAGTGGTATCAAGAAAGCCTACCGTCTAGAAAGCAATAGCAAACTACTGGAGATAAATTTGCCTAGAAAAAACCATACAACAGCCAGGGGCAGTTGGAGTTGGTTCTGCAACGTCCTGTAAAGGATACGCAACTTTTGTATGGTGTGGAGCCACTTTCAGGACAGTATGCTGTTTATGAGCCAGTTCTTCCTGATGTTTCACTCGTTTAGAATGTCGATGTTTGTCCTTTTCTTGATAAATGGTATTGTAAGAATTTTTCTATAACATTTAATTTCAAAAGCTCCAATTTTTTTCCTCAGTGACTGAGTGAGAGTCCAAAACTCGCAACCGTAATATATTATTATATTCAGAATCAATCAACAGGTTTTTTTCCTAACAGAACATCTCTGTCGTCACAGGACGCAGGAAAGTCTCTTGCTTTCTAACCAGTTTCCCTGTCTTATATGCTTTCATAGCCAGTGTGTCTTCTGGGAGGAGTTACTAGAGTATCTGGCTGACGATTAACACTAGAGGGAAAGACCAGACGGATATGCAATCACACAGTTCTGGTACCAACTGAATTTTAACTCTTCTCCTGCTGTTGAAGATAGGGGACGGAGCGCTTATTCTAACTCAAGCCTGGGACGGAAGAATCTCAGCACAGTGTATGAACTCCATAGCATCGGCGAGGATCCTGACATACTTTAGGTAGACTTTTGACTCCAAATGTTTGCCCATTGTCAGGTGGTGATCTTCATCTGCTGGAGCTCGGCTCTCTGGCCCGTGACGATTCCCATGTTCGACAGCTGTTTTTTCTTCTTCAGTTTTGGGATAAAGTCCATGACTCACTTTTATATTTTGATCATTTCTACGTGTTGTAATATAGATCCTTCATGCTGTTAATGAATTGCTACAGAAGCTCTTCTTCTGTTTCTTTTGTTAAAATTACTATTCAACTGTCTTTATATATAATAGTTATGTACATTCTTTAATGTGTTTGCTTTATTTCAAAATTAATGTATTTGAATCTTTAATTCCATTTGTTGATTCTTTTCGCAGACGCCTGTTCACGAAGTTCATCTGAGTAACAACCTATATCTACGCCTTAAATGTGCTTTTTAAGGAAAAAACTTGAAATTTGACGAACTGTTTGAATCTAAACTAAATCAACTCTCACACAGAACGAAGACAATTGCTTACATTCTGGTAGCATACTGATTTTCGAACGAATAATTGTGAAGACAGTGTAGCAAGATCAAAAAATTGTAGACTGAATATCGCAATTTCAAAAGAATAGTTCTGAAGATAGTGTAGCAGCATCAAAGGCTTGTAGTAGACTGAACATCGGAGCTGATGACTGCTGCATTGACGTGTAAAGCTGATCCACCAGCATGTGCTCCCATGGAGACTTCAGTGCCACTGGGACCAGTCTGATTCTGGGGCAGACATCTTGTGTGATCACGACATGACCCGATTTGTTTCTGGCACCAACGAGGGGAAATGGCTGGGTTGAAATGGTAAGTTTATTGTTGTCTGTGTTATGTCTTTATTATCAGGTCTTGTTTGTTTATGTTCTGACTTGTATTGTCCTGCCATTCTTTATCATGTCCTGCATTGTCCTGTCTTAAATTATCATGCTCTTCCTTGTTCTTGTATTGTCCTATCTATCATCATGTCCTGTATTGTCATGTCTTAAATTATCATGTTCTGTATTGTTTTTGTTTTGTCCTATCCTCTTTTATCATGTCCAGTATTGTATTATCTTGTATTGACCTGTCTTATATTATCCTGTCTTGTATTGACCTGTCTAATACTGACCTGTCTTATATTAACTTGTCTTATATTGACCTGTCTTATATTGACCTGTCTTATATTGACCTGTCTTGTATTGACCTGTCTAATACTGACCTGTCTTATATTGACCTGTCTTATATTGACCTGTCTTATATTGACCTGTCTTATATTAACCTGTCTTGTATTGACCTGTCTTATATTGACCTGTCTTATATTGACCTGTCTAATACTGACCTGTCTTATATTGACCTGTCTAATACTGACCTGTCTTATATTAACCTCTCTTATATTGTCATATCCTGCATTGTCATGTCTACCATTTCCTGTGTTGTGTCCTGTATTGGTCATTTCTATATTCTCATGTTTTATATTTTCATGTCCTGTGGTGTCGTGTCTTGTGCTTTTCTGTCTTTCATTGTCCTGTCTTGTCTTTTTTGTTTCTTCTTTTTTTTTTATCCTACTTCATGGCACTGGGTTTTATACACGGCTCATTGTATTTCATCAGAAAGGATTGTAGCCCTCGACACTGTTGAACAAAGCACGAAATCCGTAACTCTAACAACATCCCTCCAAAGATCTTCTAAATACTAGCACTCACCAACAGAGCCCTAAAAGAGAAAGCTCAACATGCTTGTAATTACTTGAGCACAGATTCTACAGATTCTACAGATTCTCCCATTATCTGGGACATTGACACAGAGAAAACATTGGGGTTCTGGGGAAGTGGGGCAGCGCAGTCTCCTTACACGTTTTAATGAGACTGGGCGAGGGGGAAATTACTAATTTAGGTTCGTAATAATAATAATTATTATTATTAAAACAATCAAAATAATAATATTCTAAAAGCAGAACAATGTTTTTGCTTAATAAATTTAAATAATGCGGACACATACAATCATATTTATCATTATGTGCCCTGTCAACTGGCGTAGGCGTTCATACATGTCCACAGATCACGATCCCTGGTTGACTGAAACAGCTCTCTTGATGATATCCCTCCATGCCATCGTTTCAGCCCATCCAGCATCGTCTCTCTTGGTCTGCCTCTACCCCTTTTCCCACTGATCTTTCCAGCTGTCACGATGTTCTCCGGTGTCTCTCTTCTCGTTATGTGGCCAAAGAACAGTGTTTGTCTCTTTATTATTGCTGTATATAGAGATCTACTTTCATTAGCTTCTTTCCAGCAATCGTTGTTAGTTACTCTGGCTGTCCAAGGTATTCGTAACATTCGTCTCAGAAACCACATCACTGTTGCTTCCAAATTCTTCTTAATTTGTTCAGTGAAATTCCAAGATTCACAATTTATGGCCAGGTATATTTCGCGGGATCACGTCAGGTGGGTTACTACCAAGTTACACCAACATTAAATTAAGCACAAAAACAATAAATTCTCCTGAAATGCAAATGATCTCTCTCACAATAAAAATTGTTCTTCTGTTTGCACGAAGTTCCCTGTGGTCACCTGGGTTGAGTTGAGTGGAGCTGAGTCAAGAATTGACATCACAGCACTCGTGGCATTCCTGAGTGTGCTCCGTCCTCATCTTCAGCAGCCAGCACAGAGTTCCGATACTGATGGTACCGGTCACAATCTGGTTATGTGTCAGTGTTGCCTTTCCTCTGAATGTAGTGAGCCGGCCAGACCCTCTGGTTACACCCAGGTGCCTCATTCTCTCCAGGCCATATTTATCTTGTTACTCTACTGATTCCCTTGCTTGTTCCCAAAGGTCTTTGGCCGTATCTGCCTTGTTGTGGTGACGTGAAGAGCACAATAATGTAGAAATATTTATGATAAAAATAGGAAATATATATTAAACAAATACTTCAAAAAGAGAACTTCTGGGCACACATAGTAAAATCATGAGTGAAGGACTATTTTTCACACCTTATGGTGAATTGGGCGTATAGGGCTAGGCCTATATTATAATAGACCGATCGGCACTTGATGGGTGATGTGGTCAACATCACGCCGGCCGCCTTTACTTCCCAAACTGTACCTGTAACCCACTCAAACCTTGGTCGTCCTGGGAGCCAAGGTCATTTTTGAAATGTACACAAATGAAGCACCTCTAATCCCCTTCAAATATTTCCTATTTAGGGGAGCTAAGTCGCCCCCCCCCCCCAACCTTGAAGGACAGAAAGGGGATAGTGGGGGTTATGGTATGGTTCCTAAGCCTACAGGATGCGGCGACTCCACCCCTAAGAACGTATGTTTCCTCAGTTTGTCGTGTTCTTTTACTTCTTCTTCGCGGTTCACTGGCAGTAAACACCCAGCAGAAAGTTCTGACAGCTCACCTTCTTCTGGACTTTTGTCTTGGTCCAGAAATTGAGTTTCGCTTGCACATCCATTTTACTGGTCTGGCTTATTTGTATGCAGACTGTTGGTTCCTCGCCTTTGAGGTAGATGCTCTACGTCTTTAAAGGAAACATCTTGAATTAGTATTCTCTTACTGCATACGTGTTGGGGGAGGTGGGGGGGTGGGGGGGGGGCTGTGACACAAGTGCCACCATTTGGATGAGAATCACCCGGGTGTAGTTCCCAGAAACCCCGTTCAACCGTTTGGTTATATTAGAGCCCACGATTACAGACAGATTGGGGCTTTAGAATAACGACGAATTTGCATCCCATTTTGGGAGGGCAACAGACGATGTGTGAGTGGATATGTTGGTTTCTTCTTTCTTCTAGTCCATGCCATGTAGTGTTGGCATACACATCTATCCACAACCTTCTATCTCGTGTACTTTCAGTCACCTCCAACACAGATGATCTTCCATGTCATGATGTCAGACTGCACAGTTTCTTTTCTCTCGGTCTCTGCATCTCCCCCCCCCCCCTCTCCAACTTTCCCCTCGTCGCGATGTACTCCAGTCTTCTCCTTTTGATGACATGACCAAAGAACGAAGACTGTCTGTTCCTTTATGGACAATCATTTCTCTCCTTGAGCCAGTTTCATCAGTATATCTTATTTGTTCTTTTACTCTATCCATCTTATTCTGGTCATTCCTCTCTGAAACCACATCTCATCCGCTTTCACATGCTCACATCTCATCCGCTTTCACATGCTTTGTCTATGATTCAGTTCCCTATATCAAGATAGGATTTATAAAGCTCTTGAGAATTCATTTTTTTACCCCGCTCGCC
This sequence comes from Candidula unifasciata, assembly GCA_905116865.2. NCBI lineage: Eukaryota > Metazoa > Mollusca > Gastropoda > Stylommatophora > Geomitridae > Candidula > Candidula unifasciata. The sequence continues at coordinate 22,934 of CAJHNH020000902.1, forward strand.
ACAACTGACAAAAACAGATTGCATGGAATATTCTTCATTTGTAAAATGCTCTCTTTGCTTGAGCTATTCTACATTTAACTTCTTCAATACATCTTCAGTCTGTTGTTATATTGGTACCCAAGTACTTAGCTGGTAGCTGTGTAACTCCAAATTATTAACATTTTGTATATTAAAAAAAAAAAAACGACTTGGCGCGAGTTGTTTGAGGGCCTATGCTCCATTGGGGCGGGGGCGGGGGAGGAAGGCAGAAGAAGAAGAATATTTAAACAGCTGTAAAGATATCTTGTTGATGATAACGTCAACCCCACCAGGATATCACACAGTGCGATAAACACCCGGTGACACAAAGCGCCACTGTTCGGATGAAGATCACCCTGGGGCAGGTTCCATTTACCCCGTTCAACCTATAGGTTGGGTTAAAAAAGAGGCCCCAGACAACAACCAGGGAGGGAGGGGGTGGAGCTTTAAAACAAGAAACAATTGCGTCCGAGAATTCGGTTGAGATATCTTTCCATTTGTTTTCGTATAGATTTTTTTTTTTTTTGGGTACCCGTTATACGTCAAGTTCACTTTCATATGTTTCTCTTTTGTAAACAAATTTTCAGGATAAACACTTTTAACCAGATGGAACATTGTGTAAATGCTGCCTTCCGCAATACTGTGGCAGTCCCTTGAGTCCTTAGACATGCTTGCTGCATCCAGTCCACTTTTTCTTTAAGACTATTTAGACTTCGATAACTTCCCGTTTGTTAATTCCCTTCACAGGATCTGAAGTTTAAGTTATTTTAAGCTTTTTTTTTTTTTCGCATGTTGTTTTACCGTTTTTCTGCCAACCTTAGTTCAATTCTCAAAATGAATTATCTTTTGAAGTCTTCTTAACCAGTGGTTTTTTTTTTTTAATAATTTTTTTAATTCTCTTCCTTTTTCGTGTTATACTTAGTTTTTTTTTTTTTTTCCACACAGCTGTGTATGTTTGAGGTTTGAGATTAAAACAACAGACCAACATTATGGCACACGGGTAGTGACCCATGTGCTCCGTTCTTCTTCTTACTCAAGTCTGAAGAAGCTCAGCACAGTGCACATGTTCCATAGCCCCGGTGAGGATCCCTAAATACATAGGTAGATTTTTAACTCCAAATATTGCCCGGGCAGCGTCGTGAGGCTACTCTTTTTGATTTCCAACTGCCAATGGATTTCTTACGTGCGCAACAATGCACACGGTGTCCGATCTCACTACCCAAAGACCAGGAGGGAATTTCCAGAAGTCCAAGTCCGCATGAAAAAATCCGTCCTTACCGGGGATTAAATCTGGAACCTCTAGCACTCGAGGCAGACACCATGCCTCGAGACCACGTTGTCCTCTGTTTTACATTATTATCATATGAACATCATAGATAGTTGTATATGTGAATTAGTTGAACATCATAGATGGTTGTGTATATGAATTACGTGAACATCATAGATAGTTGTTGTATATATGAATTACGTGAACATCATAGATAGTTGTTGTATATATGAATTACGTGAACATCATAGATAGTTGTTGTATATATGAATTACGTGAACATCATAGATAGTTGTTGTATATATGATTACGTGAACATCATAGATTGTCTGCAAATGAATGGGGAGATTATTTGATATCACGTTCAGTTCGGAATGAGAATGAAGAAAGAAACGATTGCAAAAAGGATGAGAGCTAAGCATCGGAGAAAAAACAGACTAAACATAAATGTTAACAATGGCTCTGAAATCCCATGCTAGAATTGTGGAAGACTTTTCTTAACGCAGGCGGGTCTTGCTAGTCACACTCGCCATCACCATGGACTGTGAGTCCCACGTCTCTTTATAGCGCAATTAACAAAATCGTCTGGAAACAATACTCACAATTTTAAAACTGTAAATGGTGGTCCAAAGGACGTTATGAGGAAAAGCGCGCTTCGCTACGAAATACGCCTTTCCAAATCAAAGGAAGACAAAACAAACTGGAAACAACAAGTAAGAAGAGGGAGGACATGCACAAGCAACAACAGGGTAGAGGACGAGCGGTCTGAATGGGATGGAAGCATCAAGCCCAGAAATGACGCAAACACTAGAATTTAGTCACGAAAATAACGCAAATAACCCAGACCACAAATATAGGCGCAGACTGTTTGCAGCTTCGGCCAGCTAGCAGCAGTCTGAAAGTGGTCGACTTTTTTTTATTTTTTTCTCAAAAGGACTCGGACTCGGAGTCGTCTGGAAAGAAGGAAAGGAATCTATCAGTAATTGGTGCACATATGAAAGGAAGCCAGCCTCCATATGTGAAAAGTCGTGATCTTCGTTTCAAATTCACTATTGCAGACAGACAACTCAGTGAATCACTGGGTGAGTCATCAGTTGCGTTGTCATTACTAACCATGTTCACGAAAATGCTCCAAGTTACAACCAAGTTTGTTGCCTACCACAAAATCCGATTTACAATCAGCAGTGATACCCGAAATCAGGAAAGCCATTACCTCGCTGGGATTGGCCAGAATTATGGCTTAGCAACGTCATAATGAGGATCGTATGCAGATTCTTGAAATAAACAGGATTAGTAAAATTTAGGATTTGCTCTAAGGATGGCAAATGTGAGTAATCTAAACATTTCAAAAGAGGTTCACGCGGGAAGGCACAACATTACAAACATCAGAAAGAGGCCGATATCATTTTCTGGTCATATTGCCTTTATCACCATCGTTGTCATCATCACCATCGTCGTCGTTATCCTCATCATCATCTCGTCATCATCGTCGTCGTCATCATCATCATCGTCGTTTTCACCATCATCATCATCGTGATTATCACCATCATCTCGTCATCATCATCATCATCATCATCGAGATTATCATCATCTTGTCATCGTCTTCATCATCATCATCATCTTCATCATCATCACCATCATCATCGTTATCATCACTATCATCGTCATCATCATCATCATCGTCATCATCATCGTCTTAATCATCATCATCGTTATCACCATCACTATCTTTATCATCATCGTCATTAACATGGTCATCATCATCATCTCGTCATCATTATAATCATTATCGTCATCATCATCATCGTCATTATCATCATCGTCATTATCATCATCGTCATCATCATCATCGTCATCATAATCATCATCGTCATCATCATCATCGCCATCATAATCATCGTCATTATCATCATCGTCATCATCATCGTCGTCATCATCATCATCATCGTCATTAACATCGTCGTCATCATCGTCATCGTCGTCTTCATTATAATTGTATACATTCCTTATGCATTTGTTTTCGAAATGCCATTTTATTAAAAGAAGAAATCTAGGACATGTTAAGAGCAAAGTGTGCAGAGCTAGCACGAAGGACCTGCTGCTGACATGCAAGTTCATACAGGCAACCCACCTGATGGTCTGATCTGAGCATGCGAAACCCAACGCAAAAGAAGAAGCTTCATGGAAAGATTCATGGAAAGAGCGACATTAGATGTTAACGAGAGATTAATCACGATAGCAATCCGTCATGGTACAGACAGTTGTTGGCAAACCAAGTGACGTCTGTTGACATGTATAATTAATAAACGTGTATTGATTGGCACACATAGAAAGGTGTAAGCGAACCAAGTGATGAATGTTGTTATGTATAACAAACAGACGTGTATTGATTGGCACACATAGAAAGTTGTAAGCAAACTAAGTGATGAATGTTGTTTTGTATAACAAACAGGCGTGTATTGTTGGCACACGTAGAAAGTTGTAAGCATACCAAGTGACGTATGTTGTTATGTATAACAGATAGACGTTATTGATTGGCACTCACAAAAAATAGAAAGATAAAACAACAAACGTAAAATTCGATAGCCATGGTTACATTCATCGAGGGAATCGAACCTATTATTTCAACATCATGACAGCTCCTCTCTGTAGGATCAAGTGTACTCAGGCGCATGACCATTTATGCACCCCCTTGAAAGGTGTCGATTAGTTAGCCATGTCTATACTAGAGGTCCGAGATAAAGTTTATTCTGTTTATTCAACGAATCAACATTGTAGCACACGGATGTTGCCAATAAGGACTCTGTTCTACTTCGAACTCAAGCCTGGGTCTAAAGAAACTCAGCGCAGTGCACGAGCTTCATTGCGAAGGCGAAGAAGCTGAAATACACTGGATACATTTTTAACTCTAAATTTTGCTCGGGCAGCGCCGTTAGGCTTCTCTTTATCGATTTCCAACTGCCGAGGTATTTTTTACGTGCGCAACAATACACACGGTCGTTCGATCTTACTACCCAGAGACCAGTGGAAATTACTAGAAGTCAGGGTGAAAAATATCCCAGCTCTCACCGGGGTGTGAACCCTGGACCATCAGCACTCGAGGCGATTGCCATAGCTAGAGACCACCCAGCCCCCTCCGAGACAAAGTGAGACATGATAGTATAGGACAGACTGTGGAACGACACCAGGCACCAAACTCATTGACGTACAGAAGATTAATGGTTTGGTAAGCTGGCTAGAATGCAGTGATACCAACCACCAACACAGTCGCTCTCAAGATCTTACCTGAAAACAACAAAGATGTAGCACTAGAAGAACATGGGCCGACGACATTAAAGCCCTTCTACATCGACATCGTATGGGGCGGAAACATGGAGAACAACCAAGGCAATTACTAATAAATTACAGACATTCATTAACTGGTGCCTGCGCAGAATAGAGGGAATAAAATGGTATGATAGAATAACTAATGTAGAACTTTGGGAGAGAATAAACAGGCTCCAGTGGATCAGGAAGTGAGGAAAAGACGCTGGCGTTGGATAGGGCACACACTGAGAAAACAGGAGAACAGCATTACTAGAATGTCTTTGCTTTGGAACCCACAGGGGCATAGGAATAAAGGAAGGCCAAAAAACACATGGAGAAGAGAGCTGGAGAACGAGGTTAGAAATATTGGGAGGACATGGGGAGAGCTCCGTGCAATGGCGAAGGATAGAACGACTTGGCGTGAGTTGGTTGAGGGCCTATGCTCCATTGGGGGATAGAAAGGCAGAAGAAGAAAAGAAGAAGACATCGACACGGAATGACAATAGCCATTGCTACCCCTCAAGCAATGGATCACAAACTGTTTCTCCCTCACGTCGCTTAATGGCATACCTGGATAATGAGGATAATTTTGTTGTTAATGAAGATGAATAAGATGGCTGTTTAGTTAATTTACTTATCTGATTTGTTACATGGTTGATTTTTGCATAACCTCTTACACACAAACAAACAATGGAACGAGACAACCATATGCAACCATGGTCAACTGTCAGAACAGCAAGTTAAACGAGGTGTGACCAAACAAGAACACTCCGCGGGTAGTCAAAGAAGAAGAATAAACCAACACAGAACTGGTGTCGAGTCGACAGCCGCTACACGATGCAGAATTTACTGAGGAGGGGATCCGAGCACTTAAGGACTGAGTGGTTCGACGTGCAATGGAGATTATCTGTCGACTAACTAACTATCACAAAACAACACCTGTACAAAAACATATATGGTACACATATGTAGCTCCGCGTGGTCGTATGTATGTAGTAGAATGACATAAATGTAATATACGGGTATGCGCGGGAGCCGACGACTTCGTCTTGACGATGCCGGACATTGTTCAAATTGACCTTGGCTCCCAGGTCTACCCAGCCTTGGGTGGGTACCAAGTATAGTCCTTTAAAGTAAAGGCGGCCGGCGCGATGTTGACCACATCACCCACAGAAACCCGGTTGGTCTATAAAATATAACTATAGGGCTATATGCCCAATATCCAGAAAGCAATGGCAAACTACTGGACGTAAACTTGCCTAGGAAAACAACAACAGCCAAAAAAATGCTGGGGTTTGTTCTGCAACGTCCTGTAAAGGATACGCATGCCATCAACGCAAAATACACTTTTAGACATTAATAGAAGATCTATACAACAGCGCGGAAGTTTGTCACCATCAGCCGATACTAAACACGTTAACATCTTCTAAATTCAGCGGTTGTGACAGATGGAAGAAGGAAGGGAGTGAGTTTCCGAAGTAGGGGAGACCACACCGCTAGATTGTTCCCAGAGTTCTCGAATGTGTCATCATGAGGTATTAACGAGTTGGTGCATTAATTGATCATTCCAGTTTAGGGCTGTTTTCCAGAACTGTTGATAGAAGGGGGTCGCCAGAAGAAATAAGATACACAGAATATTATTGTTGGGAAACAACTTTGTGACAATGTCGGGGAGGGATCATTGTTTTTTTCGGAAAGGTGTTTTTGTGTTGCGTGCTTGAGTTATGCTGGCTGTTTACACGTGGAGTTAGAGAATAGCGTTGCTAAATAAAATCAGGAGCCAAGTTAGAATAAAACAGGAAGGGGGTCAGATGTCGAGCAGAGGATACAAAGAAGTGGCAGAATTCAGGTCTTATAGGAAATAGGGGTTTTGGCCAGGAAGGATATTCGTTGTTGTTGGTGGTGGTAGTGGTGGTGGTAGTGGTGGTGGTTGTGATAGTGTTGTTATTGCTGCTGCTTTAGTTGTTGTTGGTGGTGGTTGTGATGGCGTTATTGTGGCTGTTGGTGTTGCTGGTGGCGGTGGTATTTGTGATGGCATTGTTTTGTTGCTGTTTTTGTTGTTGGTGGTGGTGATTGCGTTGTTGTTGATGTTGTTGATGGTGGTGGTGATTGTGTTGTTGTTGTCTGTGGTGGTGGTAACTGCGTTGTTGTTGTTGTTGTTTGTGGTGGTGGTGGTGATTGCGATTGTGATTGCGTTGTTGTTGAAGAAAGGAGACAATATAACCAGCTTCTCATGGGGACAATTAGTAGAAGTACTTTGGAGTGGCTGCTGCTTCGGAGAACTGAGCACGCATGGGTATGCCCAATGTGCAGTGACATTAATTGTGATAACAAAACATAAAATAACATCTTAGTAGGGAGTCGGCAGTACGAAACCCAAGTTCAAGGTGTCTCCTTCGTGCCAAAGAACTGCATGGCTGTTGGGTGAACAGACGTTAACGATGGCAAGCAGGTCGTTGTAGGGGCGACGCCTGCTGGTGGATGCAATGTCCTAAGTACCTTCCCCAGCTAATAATGAGGGTACTGCTGGGGTGACCGTTTATTATATCATATAATTCTTCCGGTCAAAATGGATGCTAGGCACGGCCACCTTTTTTTTTTTTTTTTAAAGCCGTGGCAAATTTTTTTTTTTTTTGCCAGACTGTGGCCGTTGCATTTTTGCTCCATTTGTAGACTGGAAGGATGTAGTTTCGTCGCCCAGCTTCTGAGTTGAGTGCATGGCGTGACACTGTGAGCTGCGTTTGTTTTTCGTTGGCACTGGAGCAGAGCATCTGTGGGGTGACCCGTTTGCTATGAAGCTGAAACTAAGATTACCAGATTACCAGATTACCGGTTGTTGTTGTTCTTAGTGTTGTTGGTGTTTGTGGTGATTGTGAAAGCGTTGTAATTGTTGTTGTTGTTGTTGTTAAGGTTGTAAACATTGTCTGTCGATCCAATCACCCTTTTAATCATCATCAAATCCATGACGACTAGCGTGGACGATCATGCCTCTCCACAATCGGGGATCAGCAATTGCGTTCACCAGTTCATGTGAATGCTCACCTCCATGTCATGACATCAAGCCGCCAAGAACCATCCCATGTTGCCTTCCTCTGTCTCTCTCTCTGTTTCCACGGATCTTTTCAGTTGTCACAACATGTTCCATTTTCCCTTTCTCATAATATGACCAAAAAATGAAGACTGTCTCTTTCTGATGTTTGTGATAAGTTGTCTTCGAGCACTCGTCTCGTTTCAAAACATTTGAGTTACTCTTCTTAACTGTCCAAAGCATTCTAGGGATTTTTCTGTAAAAACACATCTCCGAGACTTCAAGACACCTGTTCGGCTTGTTTAATAATTGTCCAAGATTCACAGCAGTATGTTACAACTGGCTCTGTAGAGCATGCGAGAATTCTTTTCCCAACTTCCAATGATATTGATTTATTGCAAAAAAATGTTCTTTATTTCATCAAAGGCAGTTTTGGCCTTCTACCCCTGTTTATTCGTTCACCATTTTAGGTGCTTTAATAATATCCTACCCCAAACAGGGGAAATCCACAGACGGAATAATATAATATTTAAGGGGGTGGTAGTTAGGCTGCATGCAGTTGTGAGACCTAGGTTGCACTCTCTCGTGGGACGTAGGTGGGTTGGGATTAGGGCCAGTTCTAGATGTTTTGCGGTCGTTAAAAGCACCAGAAAGCCGGGAAACCGAGTCTTACCCCCCTCTAAAATGTTGGACTGTCCCGTGACGTCATCTGATGGTAGAAAATTATTAAAGAACCCCAGTTTAGCATCGTTCATTTTTAAAAAAAAAATGGTGTTGGGGCAGTAGGACTCGTGATGTCTGAGCCCGCATGTTCTGGCCCCTGTGGCCTCCAACCGACATCCTAGTTTATGTCCCTTGGCAGATTAAGCTTACCACTTGAGAAAACCGAAGAAGATTATCAGCGTATCACAGTTTCGACTTCATAGTAAACTTGTCACCCTATTGTTGCTCCGTTCCCGAGCCAGCTAATACCACACAGAATCTCCATCACAGTCCCTGCCTCGGTAAAACCAATAACCTACACACGCATTAAATGCATAAGGCAGCCGTCAGAAGTGTCAACACCAACAGTCTGACAACTCATCGTCGATAGAAGCAGCAATTAATCGCATGAGGCGCTGTCAATTCTAAGGCAACAGGCTGCTCGCCGTTTTCTGAATCTGTACTTCAGAATTCACTTTGTGCTCAGTCGACAAAGAGTCCCAATGAAATCTGCAGCTCCCAGATCTGAGCTCAGTAGCTGGGCAACGGACCTATATCCTTTCAGTCTTTTTATGGATGAGAATGCATTGGCTAACTATTATCATAAGCGCACACACACACATACAAACCGGCTAATTATTATCACACACACAAACTTGTCACGACTATAAACATGAACCTGCCTATCCAAAACACTGACCCGAAGTCACCAAATCACAAGACTGCTAATGATAACTACACTCTGCCCCTAATCTTACCTACATGAGCTCGGTAACTCTATTAGTTACCATTGTAATCATTCCAAGGCAATCTAGACTATATAAACAAACTTACCGTACCAACCAACTATTAAAGAAAAGTCGTCCCAATGTGGGATGCAATTTTTAGTTTGAAGCCCCACCCTGGCTTCTGCCGGGGGTCCTGAATATAGCCGGGACATAGATATGGCCTAGCCATAGATATGGCCTAACGGATGAAAGGGGTTTCTGGGACCTCTCCACGGGGGATCCTTACCTGCATGGTGGCACTTTGTGTCACCGAGTGTTTACCTACCCACCTACTGTTTAAAAACCACCATAGAGCGGCCCTATTATAATTTGTCTTGATTTTAGTCTGTGTTGATATTTTACGGTGTTGCGAGCACGGTTTGTCATTCCGAGATACCCCGCTCAATTTCAGCTACAGTCGATTTGGCAGCTGAGAGCTTTTTCCGTTGCGGTCGACAATGGCGCGGAGGATCGCCGTCATTGTAGTGACAATGACAAACTCAAATCGTTCATTAATGATGCTGATGTTCTATAGAATGGCACATAGGGTCCGCAGTTTATTTCTTTATTACGTTCGATCTTGTATCTCTTTGATTCAATGGATGGAATCCAGACCAGCTCGGTAACTTCTCTCATTACCGTTCGCTTTATGGTTTCTCTTGAAAGTGCTCTTTTCCTCAATTCCTTTGTTTCCTATTTCAGTGTCTTTTTGACGATTCTCTAATCGTCCATTCTCATGATCAGCAGTTTTGTGTCTTGTATAAATTTCACTGTCGTTGTTAGTTCATTCAGTGGTCCATAGAGTAAACGTTCCACTGTTGTTCTTTCTGGCCAAAAGGCTCGCCTAATGTGTCAAATTCGGTGCAGTCCTGGAGTACATGCTCTGCTGTCTGGGGCACCTTTCCACAGGTGCACATGGCTGGTACACCTATCTTGATAGACAACTTATTTCAGGCGAACGAAAGAAGAAGAAGAAGAATGTTAGATTAGACGACAGATCAACATCGTGGCACAAGGGTAGTAATCCATAAGTGTTCCGTTCTTCTTTGACTTAAGTCTGAGTCCAAAGAATCTCAGCGCAGTGCACGAACTCCGTATCACCGGGGAGGATCATGAAATACTTTGGGAACCACAGAGCCAACACATGTTGAGTTTTTGTTCTGCAACATCTTATTAAGGAAACGCAACTCGTTGTTTTAACCATTTTGACAAAATTATGCAACTGACCATATATGGGAAACAATTTTTCTTTCTTTCAAAGCCCTACTCTGGTTGTAGTCATGGGCCGTAATATAACCAACAGTTGAACGTTGTTTTTTTTTTTTTTTTTTTTGGTATTTTTTTTTTTTACTTTTACCCGGTTGACTCTCATTCGAATAGGGTCGTTTTGTGTCACCTAGTGTTTATCGCTCGTTGTAGGGTCCTGCTACCAGTGCCAAACATGGACAATCAACAAGACCCATGAAAGAAAAATAGAAGCCTGTGAAATGAAATGTCTAAGAAAAGCAGCGAGCAAGACCAGACTAGACAGGATAAAGAATATAGACATTAGAAACACTGTCAAAACTACGCCATGTTTAGACTACATAGAACATCAAAGAATGAAATGGTTTGGACATCTAACCAGGATGAAAAATGATCAAATAACATCACAAATTTTCAACCAAAGAAGCTCAGGATATAAGGCAAGAGGAAGACCAAGGAAACGGTGGATTGACAGGGTCTCCGAAACCTGCCAAAAGCATGGCCTCAGAACATCAGATGCTGCCCGCCTTGCTTATGACAGGAACTTGCATCTCCCCACAACGCTTAGCGGCATACGTGGAAGGAAAAAGTAAAAGTAAGTAAAGTAAAAGTAGGGTCCTGGTGGGTTAAACTTCATTTAATCATTTATTCTTTAACTAATTTCCTTGCGTGGGTTCTGCAGTCCCCTGTGTGGGAAAACGAATGAACAAACTTTATTTTCAAAGGGTTACAAATTAGGCACGTTGGCCTTTCCAAACACCCACCTTTCATATCTGGCGTTTGCGTATCCCTTTACAGGACGTTCCAGAACTAACCTCAGCAACCCCTGTCTATTGTGTGGTTTCTCTAGGCAAGTTTACGTCCAGTAGTTTGCATCTGCCCTGGACGGTCGGCCCCCTGATACCACTGTCGAAACCAACACACGGCGCATGGGCCACCTTTCAAATAGCAGTTGTATTATTTTATCAATAAAGCATTTTATGTTCATTGAAAAAAGAACAGATCCACTGCTTTCCCAACAAGCATGTCGTAAGAGTCGACTAACTGGGATCTTCCTTCGAAGTCAGAGTGCATTTGCTTGAGATGCAATAAACCAACAGACTTTATGTAACAAGTTAGATATTTAGGCCTAAAACGGATGTGCCTCCAACACTCAGGTTCTGGAACAAGTCTCAAGTTTAGAAGCAGACGAACTAGCAGAACCTTCCGCTGGAGTTTACAGCTGGTGTCCATAAAGAAGAAGCAGTCGATAGGAGACTCGCTTTTAAATCCAGCTGCGACTCGCTGCAGCCCAGGACCGGTGTTCGAAACCGGGCGGTTCCCGAAGTTTACCAGCCTCTAGGAAATGGGTACCAGAGTTGACACTCTGGGGTAAATTGAGGAACGTCGCTGTAGCTACGGAGTTTCATGTGGACGGAGACACAGGCGGACAGTTTCTTATCTTCTGTCTGTACTGGTGGCAGAGCACTTATGGTTTGTGCAATGACGCTGATTCACATCTCCCTACTTTACCGTTACCTTCACATTTAAGTAAATCTAGACTATATTTAATTTTTTTTTTCTCTCACCTGCTTAGGGAGGGGGGCGGGGGGGGGGGGGCGGGGGAATGGGCAATCGAGAATCTAGAACACTACATTTGGCGTGATTTAAAGCTGAGTTTGATGGACTCTCCGGCAATTCATTCCCTGATTGTATCATTTCAACTCAGCTTTATGGGTAGTTTCATACTCACTT
>CAJHNH020000902.1:40000-67500 GCA_905116865.2 Candidula unifasciata
TATATATCTTTAATTTTTCTTACTAAATAAGTGTTGTTTTTTAATTAATATCCTACCCCCCCCCCCCCCCTAAAAAAAAACCATATGAGGTCACAGGACAGGTCAACATTTTACAGGGTGGTAAGACTGGGTTCCCCAGCTTTCTGATGCTTTTAACGATCATAAAACAAAAAAACTGGCCCTAACCCCAACCCACCTATGTCCCACGAGAGAGTGCAGCCTAGGTCCCACTACTGCATGCAGCCTATCTACCACCCTCTGAAATATTAGAGTGTCCCGTGACCTGTGGATTTTCCCTGTTATTGGGGTAGGATATGAATAAAGCACCGTATAATAAATGGCAGGGACCTCCGGAAAATTATGCAGCTTAAGACCCCTTCAAGTCTAAATCCGGCCCTGGGTGTATACTTCCAGATGTCTCGCTCTCCACATGTCTGACTGATCTATACTAGGGCTATTCAACTGGAGGCCCGAAGACCAAATTTGGTCCGCGAAAGCGTATCAAGTGGCCCTGGGATCAATGCCAGTAGTATCAAATTAATTATTTGTCTAAGGTGGAGCTTGAGCCTCTGGCCAGCGGCGATTCAAATTTTCACAGTGTTGGCCCTTGAGAAGATTTAGTTGAATAGCCCTGGTCGATACAGTACTCACATATATGCAGATAGTAAAATGGTATAGTTGTTAGGACACCTGCCTATGAGATGGTGGTCCTGTTTCAAATACATTTTCTTTTTAAAGTTAGTTGTTTATTTTTTACGTCAGTGTTTTTCAACCACTGGCTGGCCGAGAATATTTGACACCATTTTTCAATGGGGTAGGAGAGTTGGTAGTTCCACCCATAGTTCCACCCACCTGCCTAAGAGATAGTGGTCCTGTTTCAAATACATTTTTTTTTTAAAGTTAGTTGTTTATTTTTTACGGCAGTGTTTTTCAACCACTGGCTGGCCGAGAATATTTGACACCATTTGTCAATGGGGTAAAAGAGTTGGTAGTTCCACCCATAGTTCCACCCACCTGCCTAAGAGATAGTGGTCCTGTTTCAAATACATTTTTTTTTAAAAGTTAGTTGTTTATTTTTTACGGCAGTGTTTTTCAACCGCTGGCTGGTCGAGAATATTTGCCAACATTTTTTAATAGGGTAGGAGAGTTGGTAGTTCCACCCCCCCCCCCCCCACCCCATCCCGAGATTGCAGGAGGATGAAAACATCAGGGGCGAAAATAAAACAGACACAAATCTTTTTCTTTTTCGTGCTCACTGGCTGTAAAATTAATCGAAAAGCTATGGTTGTTCAACAACCTTTCAACTTTACTCTTGCTTCAAAACCTGACTGTGCGCATTCGTTTAACAGATGTGACTTAATTGTATGCAGATTGTTGGTTCCCTGCCGCTCAGGTAGGTGCACTCCGACTTCGAAGGAAGCTCCCGATTAGTCGACTCTTACGACATGCTTGTTGGGGAGGCAGTGGGTCTATTCTTGTGTCCCCCACAATGGGGTCCTGGAACCCACACGGGCAAAGAGTTACACATCCAGGAGACCCTGCCCAAGAGCATATATTGTCTCACATCTGAGCAGCAGCAGCAGCAGCAGGTGCTGCAATAGCTGGAAATTGTATTGCTGTGACCTCGAATTTGTGTGTCTGGTTAGCTGGCAGGTGGGCCGCAAAACTTCCTTCTTCTTCTTCTTCTTGTTCTTTTTCTTCGCGTTCACCAGCTTTAAACTCTAGCGGAAATTTCTGGCTGCTCATCAATTTCTGGACTGCAATCGTGTTCCAGAACCCGAGTGTTGGGTGAGCATCCGTTTTACAGATCTGTCTCATTTGTATACAGACTGCTGGTTCCTTGCCTCTCAGGCAGTTGCAATCTGACTTCAAAGAAAGCTCCCAATTAGTCGACTCTTGCGACATGCTTTTGGGTAGGCAGTAGGTCTATTTTTGTTTTCCCCACAAAAGGGCCCCAGAACCCACACTGGGAGAGCGCAAAACCAATTTCTCTGTTCCTGTGGTCGGCGTCTGTGGCTTAGTCGTTGCGAACGCGCTCCGTAATGCCGAGGTGCCGGTGCACTCCAGGCTACGGGCCTTGTGTTTTCGACTGGTTTCGACAATGGTATCGATAAGCCGACCTTCCAGAAAGAAATTTCAAACTACTGGGCGTAAATTTGCCTAGAGAAACCACAACAGCCAAAAAATGCTGGGGTTGGTTCTGCAACGTCCTGTAAAGGATACACAACTAAATTTAACTGTTCTTACGAGCCGCGGCTGTTGAAAAAAAAAAAGAAAAATTTGAAGAACACTGTATTGCAGGACCTTGCAGAGGCAACCCTTTCATTATTTTTTAACTGATTGTGATTTGCTTAAACGATTTTACCTTCATTAGTTTCCCATTGCTCCAGAATGGTCAGCCCTCGATAAGTAAAAAAAAAAAAGTAAAGTAAAGATTCCTTTTCAGGCCTTTGGGCGTATCGGGCATATGGGGAGAGCGTTCATATTTTTACAGACCGTCGGCACTAGGTGGGTAATGTGGTCAGCATTAAGGCGGCCGTCTTTACTTCCAAAGGACAGCTATCCTGGTACCCATTTTAGGCTGGGTCGACCTGCGACGTCCCATATCACGATAAAAATCCACGCAGCCACCTGTGGGTTTCGATCGCGGTACGTTAGAATTACGAGTCGGGCTAGCAACGCCTAAGCCACATAGAGCTCTCGATACCCTTGTGGAAACTAACCCTGGGTTGTACTGCTAGGATCGACCCCGATACCTCGGCATTACGATGCGCCCTCGCAAAGCCTAAGGGATAGGAACGAACAGATCAGTCAAGTGGCGGAATTGTCATGCCACCAAAACTATAAATATTCATTGATTGGTGCCTGCGCAGAATAGCAGAAATCAAGTGGTATGATAGTGTCACTGACGCTGAGTTTTGCGAGAGAGCTAACCAAGTTCCAGTTGTAGAAAAGGTGAGGAAACTGATTGAAAGTACACGAGACAGAAGTTTGTGGATAGACGTGACTACCAACACCACATGGTACAGACTTTAAGAAGGAGAGAGAAGTTGCTGGACATTTAGACACCTTGGTATGGAAGATCATTTTCTCTTAAAGTACCCGAGACAGAAGATTCTGGGTAGACAGGACATAACTAACAATACCACACGCCGTGACTTTGGGAGATCAACTGTGACAGAACTGACTGTAAATACACGAGACAGAAGAAGGTTGTGGATAGACGTGACTACAAACACCGCACGCTACGACTATGGAAGATCAACTGTGACAGAACTAATTGTAAATACACGATACAGAAGAAGGTTGTGGATAGACGTAACTACAAACACCGCACGCTATGACTATGGAAGATCAACTGTGGCTTTTTGACCTTACCTTTGTAGTTATCATTCGTCATTTACTATTTTTGCTACCGTAAGTGTGGATGGTTAAAGTCGCATAGTCGTAAGTCGAGGACTATATGTACTTGAAATCGGCAGAGCAATCCTGAGTAGATTTTCTAACTTGTAAGCAGAAGTTGATTTTGAATCAGCTGACAGTAGTATTTTTGTAACATCTTCTTCTTTTTCTTTTGTCGGTGGACTGATACCAGGTTGTAGCCCAGTGTCGTGGTTTTGTCGCCTTACTAATAACAGGTTGTAGTCCAGTGTCGTGGTTTTGTCGTCTCACTGATACCAGGTTGTAGCCGAGTGTCGTGGTTTTGTCGTCTCACTGATATTAGGTTGTAGCCCAGTAACGTGGTTTTGTCGTCTCACCGATACCAGATTGTAGCCTAGTGTCGCTGTTTTGTCGTCTCACTGATACCAGGTTGTAGCCCAGTGTCGTGGTTTTGTCGTCTCACTAATAACAGGTTGTAGCCTAGTGTCGTGGTTTTGTCGTCTCACTGATATTAGATTGTAGCCCAGTAAAGTGGTTTTGTCGCCTCACCGATACCAGGTTGTAGCCTAGTGTCGCTGTTTTGTCGTCTCACTGATACCAGATTGTAGCCTATTGTCGTGGTATTGTCGTCTCACTGATACCAGGTTGTAGTCCACTGCTATGGTTTTAGTATTTGTCATGCGCATCTCTTTCTTGGTCTTTCTCTCTCCTTCCTTTAAGATGCTCTGCTGTAAAAAGTCTCATATGCAGTTTGATCTGGCCTCATTCTCACTAGATTGCTGAACCATTTCTTTATTTGTCTGTCATATAATCCAGACATGGTCTTGTTCTACCTTTCTCTCTAATAATGCTGGTATTCGTAATCGTGTCTCTTCTTGTGTTGTAGGTGACCATGCGAAGACAGCGCGTTTCATATGTAGTTATGTTCTGTTCTAGTGTCCTATTTACTGCCCATGTTTGGCACTGATAACATAAAGTAGGGATAAAGATGTTATTAATCATTTGCTGTCTTGATGGAAGGGAGACGTTTGAGTGTCTGGGCAGCGGGGCTAACTGGTAAGTCATAGCATTTGCCTTCTGTACTCCAGCTTCTATCTCTTTATGCAGTCTGCCTTTCTCTGTAAATATGCTTCCTAAATTATTGAATTTCGCACTTGTTTAATTGTAACAAATAAACTATCTACGTTTTATTTTCTTCATTTGTTTAAAGCTGTCAGGTGGTCGGCGAAACAATTTCCTCTGTTTGCCTGTTAGCAGGTGTACTAAAGGTTGAAGAACACTGTCCTGTAGATCTATAGTCCGTTTCAAAAGCCCTAACAAACTTTAAAAATCTATAACTCAATAAATGTTCGGTATGAATTGTTGAAGCTTTGCATGCGACATGTTAATAATCATGTCCTTCTAGGACAATAATTATAATGCTAACAAACATCTAGTTTTTGTAATGCCTTGTTTGCGAAAAAAAATAATAAAAATAATAAGCACTGATTCAAAGCGTTCAGTTGACATGTTTACAATAATAGAATGACTCAAACTTTTCAAAACATAAAATTCACATGTTTTAGAGGTAATTCGTGCGAAAAAAACGGAGTTTCTCTTTCAGGTGGTCAGTCTCCTGGATTAGCCTGCCGTGAATTAGATAAATAAAGTATTTCAATGTGTGCGGTATAGGCTATCAATATAATCACGATGCATGGCTACACATATGTAAACGGATTTTAAAACAATCTCTTCGTTTGTGTTTAAAGAAAAGAATTTGTATGAATAGTTGTATGTGTTGTTGTTGTTGTTGTTTTCCCTATAAAAAAAAAAAAAATTTGTCGTATAAAGATTAAAAAATATGCCGCCTTAAAAAAATAGTACCTGCGCAATTTTTATTGTTATGTCTTAAGCATACGGAAAATCTAAGCTCGGGTGCAAAAATTCGTGTTGATCCACACAGGACTTTGCTGTTTTGTTAGTTATTTAGAGGGCACGACACATGAAAGGGACTATACCTGTAGCTGTTATATTTTTACATCTCGCAGTTTCCGATTCAATTTGCCAGTGTCAGAAATGACCTTAAAGTAAATCACTTTTCAGGTACATCAGGCAGATGGCATGAGACTCATTCTTATTAACCAATAGCCACTCGGCACTTGTTTGTGCATAAGGTCAACGTCATGCCGACCGCCTTCACGTTCCAGAATTTTCCTGGTTAACATTTTAGTGTGGGTCGATCGAAATCCACTAGAAACGGGATTAATCTTTATTGTTTTTTAGTTTATATTCTTTCTCATGTTATCAGTGCTAATCACTTTGTCCACATCAGATATTGGCATATGGTGGGTGATGCAGTCAGCATCACAGCAGCCGCCTTTATTTTCCAGGACTTCACCTGGCGTTCTTTGTGGCGAGGAGCTTGATAAACACACACACACACACACACACACACACACACACACACACACAAACACGCATACGCACACGCATACGCACATACACACACACACACGTATACGCACACATTCATACACACACTCACACACACACATATACACTCCAACGTATGTGTAGCCATCGTGTCCTCAAATGCTCCGTAGGAAACTACAAGTCAGGCGTTGCTTTTAAAGGCGTATCCCTGTGAGAAAAAAGTGTGCAGGCAAACGCACCAGTGTATATCTCTGCAAAGTGGTTGCATATCGCAAGCGATGATTGCCGTTGTAGATTTCACAAGCTGATTTGTCAGTGAAACGGCAGATTACAGCACTGAAAGTACGCCATTCGCTTGTGTTCCCTCCGTTTCTTGAAGCTATACTTTTTTTTCCCCTTACAAACAAACGTTGTTTAATCAGTGTCTGAAAAATAGAAGCAATTACAAACAAAGAATGTATGTAACCCAGAGAATATATTACTGTTAATGCACGTTTGTGTTTAGATGCAGTTTGTTTATGTTTCTAGACGTTTTTTTTTAAACTTTGGCGAGATTAGTAAATTCTTTGAAAATTGTGGCCACTCTTAAGTACGTAATAATAGTGAGAGAGAGAGAGAGAGAGAGAGAGAGAGAGAGAGAGAGAGAGAGACAGAGAGAGAGACAGAGAGAGAGACAGAGACAGAGAGAGAGATGATGGTGTATGGCACACACATATTTATTTAAAACGTGATATTTATTTACTGTCGTGTTTAGCAACTAAATAATTAGTTGATGAAGAATAGATTTATCTATGATATACTGTCCATCTTAAAATACACGCATGTTCTTTCGAAGCGAACTGTTTATTTTCAGAACGCCTAGTATGGTTTTCGGGACCCTAAGGGGTAAAGGCGGTTAAAGGGGGAGGGGAAAGTGGGGGGGGGGGGGGGGGGGTAAGGAAATAGACCTATCGCTTCTTAATAGGATCCTTTTTTCGCGCCTCCGGGAGAATTGGGCATATAGGGCTAGACCTATATTTTATAGACCAATCGGCACTCGGTGGGTGTTGTAGTCATCAGCACGCCAGCCACATTTACTTCCCGGGACTTTACCTGGTACGCATTTGAGGCTGGGTCGACATGTGAGCCAAATTCATTTTTATTAAACCGGGCTTCGCAAGTACTTGAACCCAGAACCTTCAGACGCGCCACATCACGGCGGCTCTCTGCTCCCTAATAAGCACAAAGTGCAGATATCGCCCATTTCTTTTCCTGTCTTTCTTTCTTTCTTTCTTTCTTTCTTTCTTTCTTTCTTTCTTTCTTTCTTTCTTTCTTTCTTTCTTTCTTTCTTTCTTTCTTTCTTTCTTTCTTCTTTCTTTTCTTTCTTTTTCTTTCTTTCTTTCTTTCTTTCTTTTTTTTTTCTTTCTTTCTTTCTTTCTTTTTTTTCTTTTCTTTCTTTCTTTCTTTCTTTCTTCTTTCTTTCTTTCTATCTTTCTTTCTTTCTTTCTTTCTTTTTTCTTTCTTTCTTTTCTTTCTTTCTTTCTTTCTTTCTTTCTTTCTTTCTTTCTTTCTTTCTTTCTTTCTTTCTTTCTTTCTTTCTTTCTTTCTTTCTTTCTTTCTTTCTTTCTTTCTTTTCTTTCTTTCTTTCTTTCTTTCTTTCTTTCTTTCTTTCTTTCTTTTCTTTCTTTCTTTCTTTCCTTTTTCTTGCTTTCTTTTCTTTTCTTTCTTTCTTTCTTTCCTCTTTCTTTTTCTTTTTCTTTCTTTCTTTTCCTTTTTCTTTCTTTCTTTCTTCTTTCTTTCTTTCTTTTCTTTCTTCTTTCTTTCTTTCTTTCTTTCTTTCTTTCTTTCTTTCTTTCTTTCTTTCTTTCTTTTCTTTCTTTCTTTCTTTCTTTCTTTCTTTCTTTCTTTCTTTCTTTCTTTCTTTCTCTTTTTTTCTTTCTTTCTTTCTTTTTTTTCTTTCTTTTCTTTCTTTCTTTCTTTTCTTTCTTTCTTTCTTTCTTTCTTTCTTTCTTTCTTTCTTTCTTTCTTTCTTTCTTTCTTTCTTTCTTTCTTTCTTTCTTTCTTTCTTTCTTTCTTTCTTTCTTTCTTTCTTTTCTTTCTTTCTTTCTTTCTTTCTTTCCTTGCTTTCTTGCTTTTTCTTTCTTTCTTTTTTTCTTTTTTTCTTTCTTTCTTTCTTTCTTTCTTTCTTTCTTTCTTTCTTTCTTTCTTTCTTTCTTTCTTTCTTTCTTTCTTTCTTTCTTTCTTTCTTTCTTTTGGTTTGTTTATAAAAGAAAAGGGGATGCTTTCCTTTTAGCCGACCTCCAATGACGCCACGGAACAGTCCAATACTTTAGAGGGTGGTAAGAGCGGTTTTTCCGTTTTTGTTTTTTTTAATGCTTAAGCGCGTTTCTTGAAAGGACATAGTTTTTACGCGTTTGCCTTACCCTAACCCTAACCTAACTAAGAATATACGCTTAACCTACCACCCTCTGAAATATTTGACTGTACCGTGACCGGTGATTTCCCCTGTTTGTAGTCGGCTAATAAGAAAGTAGCCAAAAACGTTAATAGCAGCTTACAGTACACTCGTGTACTTTTTTCTGAACATTGCCGTGTGGGTTCCGGGGTCCCACTGTGGGGGAAACAACAAGCATGTCGTAAGTGTTGTCTTTCTGTGGGCTTCCTTCGAAGTAGGAGTACATTTGCCTGAGAGGCAATGATCCAACATTCTGCATACAAATAATTTAGATACGTTGTTGTTGTTATCGATCCAGCGGCGCATGAGCTTTCGCCCTTTGGCACAATGCCATGTAGTGGAATTTGCATGTTTTCACAAGCTGTTCTTTTCCTCCGTACAAGGTGTTCCACTTGTCTGGTCTCGGAGGGAGTAGCGTTCTTCTTGTCTCACTGAGTTCTGGGCACTCAAAGAGATGGTGTTCAACAGTTTCGTAGGGGTAGTTACATAGCTGGCACTCTGGGGAGTGTTGTGGCTGTATTCTGTTTAGATGTCCATTGAGTGGAGTATGTTGCGTTCTAAGTCTGAAGATGGTGGCCTGGTCCCTTCTTGTTAGATGGTTAATGCTGTCATTAGGATTAGGGCCAGACATATGTCTATAAACCTTTCTTCCGGTGTCTCCCATGGCCCATCTGTTCAACCAAGTCTCTTTGTTTATAGCTCGTATAAGTGTTTTTGCTGTCTGCAGGGTTGTCGCTGTAGGTAGTTGTTCTTGTGTTGCTCCTTTCTTTGCCAATCTGTCAGCTCTGTCATTACCTGGTGTGCCGGAGTGACCTGGAATCCACTGCATCACTATTCTGATGTTGTATGAGGTAATAAGCTGATCAGCATCCAGGATTATCTTGGCTATGTCAGTTCTGCAGCGTTCACTGCCCTCCAGAGCTTGAAGGGCAGACATTGAATCTGTGAAGATGACAATATTTTGGACCTTAGAAGGGTAAACATCCATTACTGTCTTTAGGTGGTATACTGCTGTTTCCAGTGCAATTATTTCAGCTTCATAGTTTGTACAGACTTTAGTGATGAGTTCATAAGAGCGATTGGGTCGGACTGTTTGGTTTCCTCGCCTACCAATTTAATTCGGACTTCTGGAGCTTTAAAGCGAGCATATGGTTGTAGGTTTCTTGCAACATTTTGAATTCCTTGACGTCTTTCTGGGAGGTGGTATCTGTCCTGAATTTCATTAACACAGTGTAAAACCGATTTGTGCTTTATTCTTTGTTTGTATTCCCAGTTTTCTACAAGATGTCTATTAGGATGGTTACGATTTTTTCTAATGCATCTTTCATAAATTTCTAAAGTGGCTTTTTCTCTCCGCAACCCGAGGGGTTCCACATTTGTATGGATTTCACATGCAGCAGTTGGTGTAGACTGCATAGCAGATTAATCGGAGGGCATTATTTTGTACTCTGTCAAGAGTCTCTAGGTTAGTTTTGGAGCAAGTTGTAAGCAGTGAGTTGTTGTACTCTATCACAGAGCGAACATATCCTATATATAAGCCCCTCAGAGTTTCCTTGTCTGGTCAACATGATGTACCTGTAAGTCTCTTTAATAACTGTAACCGCCTCAATGCCTTATTCCTGATGTTTTCAATATGGTTCTTGAGGCTGAGCTGCCGGTCAAGTGTGACTCCAAGGTATGTGGGATGCTCTTCTTTCATCACTTGGTGTTTGTCTAACCTCAGGTTAATATTCTTCCTTGCTACTTGGTGGCTTTTGGGTAAAGATTGTGTAGACCGTCTTTGCATAGTTAACCTTGAGTTTCCATCTTTGGCAGTAATCATGCAGTCTTCTAAGGTCTCCATTCAGTCTTTGGGCTCCACTTTCCACATTTTCATGACTCTGCCATATTGCTAGGTCATCAGCGTACAAGGCTTTTTCGGCCTTGATTTGTTCTGGCAGGTCATTGATAAAGATTAGGAACAGTGTACAGCTCAATGATGAGCCTTGTGGCAAGCCCTCCTCCAAGACTTTTTTAGAAGAGATTGCGTTGTGCATCTTAGTCTGGATTGTTCTATCTATCAGAAAGTATTTCACCCAGTTATACAATCTGCCATGTATTCCTATGCTCATCATCTTCATCAGGAGACCTTTTCTCCATACTCTGTCATAGGCCTGCTGGAGGTCGACAAAGACGGCCACTGTGTGTTTCTAATTCCGGAAGCCATCATGTATTTTTTGTGTCAGTCTGAACAGCTGGTCTTCTGTACAGCTGTTGGTTCTGAAGCTTGCCTGTTCATGGCATAGAACACCAGAACTCTCTAGGAACCAATACAAGCGCCTGTTTATCATTCTTTCTGCAACTTTGCCCAAGCATGATGTTAAGGATATCGGGCGGTAGACTTTGGGGTCATCTGGAGGCTTTTTGGTTTTAAAAATGAGGACGATACATGCATTCCTCCATACCTTTTGAAGTTTGCTTGACCTCCAAGTTGTATTAATAAGCCTGAGAACTACTACTCTCCCAGACCGGCCAAGATGTAGCAGCATTTCGTTGTGGATCTTATCTGGGCCTGGGGATTTTCTAGGTTTAAATTTCTTCAGGGCTTGCTCTAATTCATCCATGCTAAATTCATTTTCAAAAAGGGAGTCGCTGGCTGTTGGAGCTCTCTCTTGTTTCTTCAACTGATTTAGATACGTAAAACTGATGTGCACGCTACTCTCAGTTTGGGGAACAAGACTAAAGTCCAGAGGTGGATAAAGAAGCAGAACTTTCCGCCGGAGTTTACGCCTGGTGAAAGCGAAGAAGAAGAAGAAGATTATAACAGTCTGACTTAGACAGTCAATATTTTTGGGACATATTATGGGAGGGAATGAACTGGAGAACTCGGTAATAATTGGCAAAATTGTTGGGAAGCGAGCAAGAGGAAGGCAAAGTGAGGAGTACCTGGATGTCCTGACCCAGATGGATGGGGCGAGACAGAAACATTGAACCGATACATGATACTGGGATCGTGCAAGATGGCGTTGTATGATAGCCTGCGCTTACCGGCACGGTACATGATGGTGATGATGAAGAAGAGGAAATTGAGGACGAGGAGGCGGTTATGGAATTAAAGCTGGGCTGAGCCAGGGGCTTTAGATCTATTTTCGAGAAAAAAGGCGCTGCAGATTCAGACCGAAGACATTCGGCCTGACAGGTCAACTTCATGTCGCTTTGCATGGCTGTGTGTTCCATAGTTTTCTAACCCTTGGTACAGTCGTCTGTGGCTTAGGCGTTGTGAACATGGCTCGTAATTCTAAGGTGACGGGTTCCATCCTAGCTGTAAGTGATTTGGCAGACCGCCTAACTATAGTTTCCACTGTCGTATTGGGACCTGATCGTTTCGTAAGCAATGGCAAACTACTGAAAGTCAAATTGCCTAGTTTCAAACATCCCAAAGATGCCGAATTCGGTTTTGTAATATTATGTGAAGGATACATAACTAGCTGCCGTAGCGTTGGCGGCTAAACCTGCGTATCGGAAGGTCGTGGGTTCGTGTCCTGACGGAGCCTGACTATTTTTCTTTCAAAAATGAGCTTGACTCCCAGGTCGATCCAGCTTTGAGTGGGTACCAGGTGCAGTCCTGGAAAGTAAAAGCGGCCGGCGTGAAGCTGACCACAACACCCATCTTGTGCCGTTTGCTCTATAAAAATATAGGTCTAGCCCTATATACCCAATACGCCTAAAGGGGTGGAAAGGGGTCTTTTACTTTACTTACGTAACTAACTGCTTCTTTTCTAATTCAATCCAAAGTTTTGCTGGTTGAGGAGGTGAGCTGGAAGGGGTGGGCAGGGTAAGGGGAGGGGGGTTAAAATCGTCACTTTTAGCTAGCATCCCCGAAGAGGGAGCTTTAGGTTATAATTGTGATTAGGTTATGTCTTCTTCATCTTCTCCATACCGTGTCATACTTCTTCTACTTGAAGAGCCTCCCCTCATCTTGGTTGGCTGGGTTTTATTTGCTTCTCTTTTTGACTTATCCATGGTTGGTTGGTTTTTGTGGCTATTGTTTTTACAAGATGAGGTAGCCAACCTCAAGCCCAACCCTACCCTTAGTTGCCTCTTTCGACATGCCTGGTAGGGTGCAGTGTCACTATTCTTTGCTTCCCGTGAGGGCCCCGGTGATACACGGGCGTTAGGTTTTAGCATGCAAGTCATCAAGAACCCCCGGTGACATATGGGCGTTAGGTTTTAGCATGCAAGTCATCAAGAACCCCCGGTGACATATGGGCGTTAGTTAGGTTTTAGCATGCAAGTCATCAAGAACCCCCGGTGACATATGGGCGTTAGGTTTTAGCATGCAAGTCATCAAGAACCCCCGGTGACATATGGGCGTTAGTTAGGTTTTAGCATGCAAGTCATCAAGAACCCCCGGTGACATATGGGCGTTAGGTTTTAGCATGCAAGCCATCAAGAACCCCCGGTGACATATGGGCGTTAGTTAGGTTTTAGCATGCAAGTCATCAAGAACCCCCGGTGACATATGGGCGTTAGTTAGGTTTTAGCATGCAAGTCATCAAGAACCCCCGGTGACATATGGGCGTTAGTTAGGTTTTAGCATGCAAGTCATCAAGAGCACCCGGTGACATATGGGCGTTAGTTAGGTTTTAGCATGCAAGTCACCAAGAACCCCCGGTGACACATGGGCGTTAGTTAGGTTTTAGCATGCAAGCCATCAAGAACCCCCGGTGACACATGGGCGTTAGTTAGGTTTTAGCATGCAAGTCATCAAGAACCCCCGGTGACATATGGGCGTTAGGTTTTAGCATGCAAGCCATCAAGAACCCCCGGTGACATATGGGCGTTAGTTAGGTTTTAGCATGCAAGCCATCAAGAATCCCCGGTGACATATGGGCGTTAGTTAGGTTTTAGCATGCAAGCCATCAAGAATCCCCGGTGACATATGGGCGTTAGTTAGGTTTTAGCATGCAAGCCATCAAGAACCCCCGGTGACATATGGGCGTTAGGTTTTAGCATGCAAGCCATCAAGAACCCCCGGTGACATATGGGCGTTAGTTAGGTTTTAGCATGCAAGCCATCAAGAATCCCCGGTGACATATGGGCGTTAGTTAGGTTTTAGCATGCAAGCCATCAAGAACCCCCGGTGACATATGGGCGTTAGTTAGGTTTCAGCATGCAAGCCATCAAGAACCCCCGGTGACATATGGGCGTTAGGTTTTAGCATGCAAGCCATCAAGAACCCCCGGTGACATATGGGCGTTAGTTAGGTTTTAGCATGCAAGCCATCAAGAACCCCCGGTGACATATGGGCGTTAGGTTTTAGCATGCAAGCCATCAAGAACCCCCGGTGACATATGGGCGTTAGTTAGGTTTTAGCATGCAAGTCATCAAGAACCCCCGGTGACATATGGGCGTTAGGTTTTAGCATGCAAGCCATCAAGAACCCCCGGTGACATATGGGCGTTAGGTTTTAGCATGCAAGTCACCAAGAACCCCCGGTGACACATGGGCGTTAGTTAGGTTTTAGCATGCAAGCCATCAAGAACCCCCGGTGACACATGGGCGTTAGGTTTTAGCATGCAAGCCACCAAGAACCCTGACAAGGACTCCTGCAGTGCTAAGAGATCAAAGAAAACAGACCCAGATACTGCCTTAACCGGCGACGATGTCGTCTAACGGCGAGCCAATGGGCCTCGATGTGCTTTTTTTTTTTAATATTTGTGTAGGCACTCTACTGGAACTTACTTTGTTAACTTCTGTCAGGTTTTGTGTAGGGAGAAAATTTGACATTATCATAGACACATTCATTAATGTGCATATACATGACAGTAATTATAATCAATAACAAAAGACAAATAGACAGAAAGAGTTAAAGAAGAAACAGACGCATGAGACACTCCTACATCATCGGCTGGATTGAAGAGATGTTTTTGTAACCTGGATTAGCCCAAACCGACTGGATAATTGCAAATAGGTAAATATGCATGTTGTTTTTGTTTACCAAGTCATGGATTACCGAATTCTTTAATTGAGTCTGGTGAATCTATTAATGTTCTCAGTCGTTTTCTTGTTCTTGCTGTTCTGTTACCTTTATCTTTTTCTGCTTTTTGTTCACGTTTCTCGTCTCCTCCTCCAATCGGCTTCTTTCTTTCTTTTTTCTTTTTTTTTCTTTCTTTCTTTTGATCTTTCCTCCTTACTTTCTTTCACTAATTAATTAATTAATTCATTAATTCATTCATTCATTCATTCTTTCTTTCTTTGATTCTTTGTTTATTTATTTCTTTTGATCTTTCATCCTTACTTTCTTTCTTTCTTTCTTCCTTTCTTTTTTTCCTTCTGTTCTTTTGTTCTTTCATTCTTTCTTTTACTTTTTCCTTCTTTTTCCTCTCAATAGAGTGTAGGCCCTGAACCGATCTATGATGAGATATGTTTTTGTACTGGAACCAGCAAGTTCCAATGAATGAAGACAAAATACAATATTAAAAAAAAAAAAAAAAAAAAAAAATAGGGGGACGGACACAGATGAGGGAAAAAAATAAGCTATTCACGATGGCAACATGACATAAACATAACCCTCGACTCTTTAGGGTCACGGGGTGTAACATAAGATAACCCTTTACCCGTTAGGATCGTGAGTGTGCATTGATGGAAGCCCTAGTACATAAAACCTGCCATCTTTCTCTGTCTTCAGCTTGATGAATAAGTGTATGATAACTCAGTCCTGTCCATTTCTTGATCTTATCATTCCAGGTTCTTCTTTGTCCTTCTCTTCTTCGACTACCCTCCAATGTTCCTTGAATTGCAATCTTTTGCCAACCATGTCTCATCCCGTGCCCTAATCAAGCTAGCTTGCGACGTTTCACCACTGCCAAGAGATGCTCCTGATGTCCCTCAAATTTGTATATTTTGTCTCTGACATATTTAACAGTTTTGTATTCTTAATAACTAATTCGGAAAATGTGTCAGTAGCATTTATATTCGAACGCCCGATTCCTCCTTTCCCTTTCCCCAGTGAGAGTCCAACTCTCACACCTGTATTTTATTTTAAATATCCAGAAACCATGAAATGTTAACCCTTTGGGTCGGTACTATGGATATCGCAACCCTTCGGCCTTGATTCCATGATAGGTACCTTAAAACTAGGGGAAATGTGGCTTTTCTGCCTACCCCCGGGGAGTGAACCCGGACCACAAGGAGTTTGTCACCCTGTCATCGCGAAGTCAGGCTTAACCAACTACGCTTGAGAGCCGGGCACTCACACCCTTACAAGGATGGCAAATGACAGGACAAGTGAGCATAATTTGGTTGATAGCCTATGCTCCATTGGGGGTTAAAAGGGAGAGAAAAGAATAATAATATCTGATTTAAAAAAAAATAATAACTTTTCTCACACTTCTTCTTCTTCTTCTTCTTCTTCTTCTTCTTCTTCTTCTTCTTCTTCTTCTTCTTCTTCTTCTTCTTCTTCTTTTTCTTCTTCTTTTTCTTCTTCTTCTTCTTCTTTTTCTTCTTCTTCTTCTTCTTCTTCTTCTTCTTCTTCTTCTTCTTCTTCTTCTTCTTCTTCTTCTTCTTCTTCTTCTTCTTCTTCTTCTTCTTCTTCTTCTTCTTCTTCTTCTTCTTCTTCTTCAGTTCGCTTAAAATAAATTATCTATTTCTGCAATGTTGTCTCTAGTATAAACTTTACTGCCTGTTTCATATTTCCAATGATGTTTGTGCGTGACATCCTAATTTTTACGGTGAGTCTCCTGGCTAGTTACCTCCGACTTCAGCACCTAATTTTAATTATTCTGGTAAGCTAGATCGACGTACTGGCATATGGGACCCAACAATCCATCCTGACCTGTCTGTACGTCTGTAAATAGGACTTTGGAGTCATATGCATCATCGTCTCATCACCGTTTGTTAATTTTTCTGACACTAAGGTAGCTGGAAAAAAACCTCCCCCTTCCCGTTAATATATTCGCAAATCTGGTAATTTCAAAGAAGATTACAGCAAGTATTAACCTGCATTCGATCAGAAAAATACCAATAACCCCGGTGTCTTCAAAGAAAAACGGCCCCATGAACTAGGCCTATATGGGAAAAAAAAGCCAGGTTCTAATTGTTGGCTTAAGACAGCAGAATGGAGTAGTTTATGTCCTGAAATGAGAAGGACGTTCAAGGGAGTCACTCTTTAGTGTGTCATTACTGAAGAGACAATGGTCTCAGCGGAAGTGTTAGAGCGAGTGATTTACTCCCAGTCCTGATACTTCGTTCTTGTCTAAGGGTACAATGGAAGGTAATTACTTGACATTATGTTATTTTATCTGGTGTTAATGGGGCATAAAAAGCGTGAAATCACATCATCAACATCAAGTGTCTTGGCAGATGGCGTAGATATCTGCGTCTTTCTGCAGATCCAGATGTTTTGTATCATTTCTCTCCGTGTGGGGTCTGGAGCCCTAATTGGGGTGGGATGAGGGTGGGATGAGGGTGGGATGGGGGGTGGGATGAGGGTGGGGTGGGGGTATATGCCCATTGCAATCAAACAAGCATGTCATGAATGACAGTTAATAGGTTTTATTGTTTTTGTTGTTGCTGCTGAAATGGTACGCATTGAGCCAAAAGGCTCAGATATCACATCCCAGCTGTAAACCACGACACTAAGTGACAAGCATCCTTTTAGGGTAAAACGTAAGGGGGGGGGGGGGAAGAATCTTCTTTTTTCGCGTGATGAGTTGTAAACTCTGGCAGAAAGTTCTGGTTGTTCATCCACTTCTAGACTGCAGTCATATTCCAGAACCTCAGTGTTGCGTGTGCATCCGTTTTACAGATCTGACTCATTTGTATGCAGACTGTTGGTTTCTTGCCTCTCAGGCACATTCACTCCGACTTTGGAGGAAGCTCCTAGTTAGTCGACTCAGACGGCATGCTTTTCAGGAGGCAGTTGGTCTATTCTTGTTTTCCATAAAACAGGGCCCCAGAACTCACACGATGGGGAAAAGGGGGCGGGGTGGGGGGGGGGGGGTCAATTTCAGGAAAGATATTATGTGCCTTCTCCATAGTCAGTGTTAGCTACATTTTTCTAACTGCTGTCTTTATTAGCATAATGGGTCTTCCCCCGCCCCCCCCCCCCCCCCAATCCTGTGTACTGTGCGAAGGCTGGCTGCAACGGACCTCTAGAACGCTCCGTCTCTTGTCTGGGTTGCACATCCTCCCAGACTGCTGCCCGTCCATCTCTTGACGTTGTCCTCCCACTTGTATTGTTGGCCACCTCTTGCTCTCTTCCCTTCGACCTTTCCCTCCAGTATTTTCAAACGAAGTGATTCAAGTATTTTAATGTGGCTGAAGTGCCATTCTCGTAATGTCCCAAACCACAATAACTGTGTGTATGTGATTTTTTTTTTTTTTTTTTTTTTCAAATAAACCTTCTGCCTCTGAAATCGAACTCTAATACTAGTGGATCATGAAATTGTTAAACGCAGTCACTAACATTGAAGCCGCAGAGCCGCACAACAATGGGGTCCAGGAACCCACACGGGGATGTCGACGTTTTGACTTTGGTCTTGCTCCAGAAGGTGAAATTTGGTCTTGTTTCAGACGTGAAATCTGGTCTTGTTTCAGACGTGAAATCTGGTCTTGTTTCAGACGTGAAATCTGGTCTTGTTTCAGACGTGAAATTTGGTCTTGTTTCAGACGTGAAATCTGGTCTTGTTTCAGACGTGAAATTTGGTCTTGTTTCAGACGTGAAATTTGGTCTTGTTTCAGACGTGAAATCTGGTATGGTTTCAGACGTGAAATCTGGTCTTGTTTCAGACGTGAAATTTGGTCTTGTTTCAGACGTGAAATGTAGTCTTGCTCCAGAACGTGAAATTTGGTCTTGTTTCAGACGTGAAATTTGGTCTTGTTTCAGACGTGAAATTTGGTCTTGCTCCAGAACGTGAAATTTGGTCTTGTTCTACAACTTAAAATTTGGTGTATAAAGGATAGCGAATCGACATCATTGCAAGTAAAAAGATGTCGAAAGCAAAGTGAATCGACACCATTGCAAGTTAAAAGATGTCGAAAGCATAGTGAATCGACATCATTGCAAGTAAAAAGATGTTAAAATTAGAACTAGAAAACACTTTGAATATTGCAAAAGACAGTGAAGTTCATACTAGAGACAACATTTCAGACATAGACAATTTATTTCAAGCGAACGAAATAAGAAAAAGAAGAAAATACTTCCAAAGGATAGTGAATCGACATCGTTGCACCAGGTTTTGTCTCATACGCCGCGTACTCTTTTCTCAGAGCGAGTGTTTGCACATAAAGCAAGAAACTCCATATCTTCATCGACAATTTCATTCGCCGAAACCTCAGCCCTCCCAAACATAACTAAGAAGTTCTGAAACCGAATTCGAAATCATCAAGGAAAGTTGGAGATGTGATGAAGAATTTTGGGACAGGACCAGACAAATCCTATTGAATCAAGAGACGAGGACAAGACGCTGGCGCTGGATAGGACACCCGATCAGAAAATCGTAGAAGAACAATATATAACTAAAATGTAACTGATTGATTTCCCAGGCGATGGTGTTATATTGTGTTAAGAGGAAGCATGAAATTCACAGCCTATAGCGATGACGAGTGTGACTAGCAAGAACCGCCCGTGTTAAGAGGAAGCATGAGATTCACATCCCATAGCGATGACGAGTGTGACTAGCAAGAACCGCCCGTGTTAAGAGGAAGCATGAGATTCACATCCCATAGCGATGACGAGTGTGACTAGCAAGAACCGCCGGTGTTAAGAGGAAGCATGAGATTCACATCCCATAGCGATGACGAGTGTGACTAGCAAGAACCGCCCGTGTTAAGAGGAAGCATGAGATTCACAGTCCATAGCGATGACGAGTGTGACTAGCAAGAACCGCCCGCGTTAAGAAAGGTCTTCCACAATTATAGCATTATGTAGAATGTATTTACACTGGAATACACAGGGAATAAAAATATAGGCAGGCCAAAAAGACATGTAAAAGGGAACTAGATAGTACGATTTAAACAAATATGGAGGAAATGTGGGAGGGGGTGAGGAAGGAAATAGGGGGGAGGGAGGTCAAACGCTGAGCTGCATGCGGTAGCAAAGGCAAGAAAGACCCGAGTGAGTTGGTTGAGGTCCTATGCTCCATTAGGGGGGAAAGGGGGGGGGGGCGGAGAAAGGATAGAACATGAAGAAAGAACAAGTGTAGAGTTACCAAAACATTTTAGTGCATACCGAGAGCTTTTCAGATGCCACAGCAGGCCAATGAGGAAATGGACAAGAGAATCTTGACAAGCGATAACGACATCAGAAATGGAACCAGGATATATTTATGAATACATGGAGCTGCCATTGTCAACGTCCCAAGTGCCAAAGGGGATTAAGGAAATTCCCACTGGAGTGGATAAGGTCAGAAGGTAATGTGTCCCCGGAAGAAGGCGAGTTGTCACAAAACGGAAGAGCAAATAGGATTAGTTTATGAACATTCCAGACTCCAGTGATGAACAGCTTGTTTCTGTTTATGGTAGACTCAAAATGTAGAGGTTTTCTGTCTATCTCTCTGTTTGTTCTTCCGTCCGCCCGTCCGTCCGTTTGTCCGTCAGCCCGCCACCTGTTCGTTCAACTGTCTGTCTGTCTGTACTTCTATACATGAATGTGGCCGGCTCGCTAGCCCAGTTGGTTAAACCTGACTGCGTGGCGACCGGATGACAAACTCCTTGTGGTCCGGGTTCACGCCCGGGCTAGGCAGAAAAGCCTCATTTTTTCCCAGATCTACGGTATCTATTATAGAATCAAGACCGAAGGGTTGCGATATCCATAGTACCGAGCCAAGGGGTTAACAACTCATGGCTTCTGGATATTTAAAAAAAATGCATGGATATCGGCATCTGTGTCTTGGGAATTGCGAACGATCCCAGCTGCAGGCAATTTGGCAACAGACCTCTTGCGTTGGTTTCCACGGTGGTATCAAGAGTCGGGCGTAAATTTACTTAGAAAAAGAAAAACAATACTGAGAGTGGTTCTACAGTAGCTTGTAAAGGATATGCAACTAACTTTGACACGTGGTTAGGGGACCTGTAATGTTTTTACTAACTTATTTATTATTATTATTTGTTGCCGGGGTCGAGGAAGTCACTATAGAGGATAAGGCCCTAGCCTCCCCCTTCTTCATTTAGTGATGCCCTCCCTATCTTCCATTATCTAGCTACCTCTATTCCTCTCCAGATCCTTCTCTCAAACAAATTATTTGTTCCTCCGGTCATTTAGGAAAGGGAAGTAAGCAGGCGCAGGGGAAAATAACCTCTGAGCATGGGTTTTTCTCAAATGTTTTCACGTTCAGGTGTGACTTTGGCTGTTTGTTGCCCATGTTTACCTTTTGCCATAGTGGTCTTTGGTAAACAGAGAAAGCGCCGACAGAAAAGTTAACGTCTTTAACGGATTCGGTAAAACTGTGGATGTTTTCAATAGTGGTAATGTGCCGAAACGAAATATATACAGCAGGGTCTTGAAGAAAGACGAGAACTGGGGAAAGATACCTACAGGGGAATGAATGGGTGGCAATGATGCAGAGAAAGTGGGTTGAGGTAAAAGGTGAGTATTAAAAGACATTAAGTATGGTGGTCGAGAGCGCTGAATCCGATGGCAAAGTAATGGGTCGGCTTTTTAAGATATATATTCGCTATTCGCACTAACTTTGTCAAGGTATTTGACGTGGTTAGGGTCTTGTGGGAGAGCGTGTACAATTCTGAGGAACAAATAGATTACCACAGTCTGGTGAGGGTGATGCAGCTGGGAGTGACGAGGGGATCTGGCCGACACTCGACATTCAGAGGAAAGACATGAAGGGCGTTTAATCAGAATACTGCTGGCAAAATTGGTATTGGAACTCTCCAATGGCTGCTGAAGATGGGGACGACGCGCTTATGGGAATGTCCCGAGTGTTGTGTAACACAAATAACCATAACTTAGGACCTTCTGTCAATGACTTTCTTCATAAATAATTGAAGAAGTATTTCTATGTAGTATCTGCTTGCCCATTGTCAGAAATACCTTCCCGTGTCTGTTTATAATTATCGTCAGAAATACCTTACGCTGTTTTTTGTATCATTACACAGCGCTATTCTATTTTATTTTTTTTAACAAGTAATTTTGTTTAAATGGGCGTCTGTGACTTTGGCGTTGCGAGTCCCACTGGTAATTCTAACGTGCCGAGATCGAAACCCACTGCTGGCTGCGTGAAGTTTGTTTATGGTATAGGGCGTCGCAGGTCGACCCAGCCTAAAATTGGTTCCAGGATGTATGTCCTAAGGAAGTAAAGACGGCCGGCGTAATGCTGACCACATTACCCACCTAGTGCCGATTGGTCTGTAAAAATATGGGTGCTCTTCCCGTATTCCCGATGCGCCTAAGTCATGAAAAGGGATCTTTACTTTACTTTTGCATAAATGAGGCCTGTTGAATGGAAAAATCGCATCGATATATCGATAGCGGCTCGGACTTTTGACACACGAACATTCGTAAATTTAATTATTATTCTTACAATATTCTCTTTACAAGGCTGGGGGATGGTAGGGGTGGGAGCGCAATGACTGTCTAGTAATCTATCACAGAATGAAACTGCATGGGCGCCTCATACTTTGTACAAAACATGTGTTGATCACCTGCAACAGTGGACTTGCGGGAAGAGAATGTTTAAAATCTGGAATTCTAATGGTCTGGGGGAAGCCCTGAACCACGATGACTGCTGTTATTTCTGTGTTTCAATATTAATAGGATTATTAGGAGAAACAGAAAAGCACACACAAATAAATATCCAGATTTAGATTCTGCCACTCCCGTGTGGGTTCCCGTACCCCATTATGGGGGAAAGCAAGAACAGACCCCCCCCCCCCCCTTGCCTACCAATAAAAGCCTTTCGAAAGAGTCGACTAACTAGGGCTTCCTTTGAAGCCTGTGAGGCAAGCAACCAACAGTCTGCATACAAATATGCCAGATCTGTAAAACAGATTTGCAGTGCAACACTTAGGGTCTCCAGCAAAACTAAGTCCAGAGGTGGACGAACAACCAGAAACTTTTGGTGTCTACAGCCAGTGAATGCAAAGAAGACGAAGAATTTGCATAACGTCGTGTTCTAGACGGAGATGATATACCAGTTCCAACTTTTAGCCAGATTTCGGATTCCCCTATAAAAGATGAGATAGTAGACGCATATTTAACTACAAGTGACAGTGATAGTGATTTCGTAGATTCTTTTTCAGCTTCTCAACATTCGATCAACTTAAACTGAATAATCAAATCCGAGGTATACATTTCTGCAAGGAATCGACATAACTTTTGGCTATGATATTAAAAGAAAGGAAAATTAATGATTATTTAAAACAATGGTTACATTCTATTGCAGCAGAGGTCAAGGTTTTCATGTATTCTTTTATATTCACCAAATATCCAGAAATATCTTTAGGTGTATCTTTATAATTATTCTCACAAATACCTGCGTGTCGCTTTTTGATAATTATTGTCAGAAATATCTTCCATTGTCGCTTTTTTATAATTATTGTCAAAATACCTTCCGGTGTCATTTTTTGATAATTATTGTCAGAAATACCTTCAAGTGTCGCTTTTTTATAATTATTGTCAGAAATATCTTCAGGTGTCGCTTTTTTTATAATTATTGTCAGAAAGACCTTCAAGTATCCCTTTTTTTTTTAAAAACTATTGTCAGAAATGCCTTCCTGTGTCGCTTTTTGACAATTATTGTCAGAAATTTCTTCCAGTGTCGCTTTTTGATAATTATTGTCAAAAATATCTTCCAGTGTCGATTTCTTTACAATTACTGTCAGAAATACCTTCCAGTGTCATGTTTTTTTTTAAAATAAGTATTGTCACAAATACCCTTTTTTGTCTCTTCATAATTATTGTCAAAACTTCCCTTTCGGCATCTCCTTGTTTCTCGTCTAAAATGCAGTTTATTCATATAATCAGGGCTTTTAAATTTTCCACCTCTGTGATCGCAGTATGCAAAGTTTACAACAAGTGACTCAAGGGGCCACTCTTCGGATTAGAATCCAACAGAAGTAAAATCACCGACACACCGTCCATCCATGTAACACAGTTATATTAAGACAAAAAGGTGAAGAAAAGACGCTGACATTATATAAGACACACTTTGGGAAAACCTGAGAACAATATAACAAATGTCTTTGCACTGGAACCCACAGAGGTATCGAAATAAAAGAAGACAACAACAAAAAACACACGAAAAAGAAGAAGCTAAAGAGGGAAGTTAAAAAGATGGGGAGAACATGGGGAGAGCCGCTTGCGATAGCGAAGGAAAGAGCGACTTGGCGTGAGTTGGTTGAGGGTCTATGCTCCATTGGGGGTTAGAAAGGCATAAGAAGAAGAATATTAAGTCAGTGCAATGGATACTAAGTAATATCCCGTCCAGTGTATAGGTATATTCTTCTCCTTATCTTTCATCGGCTGGGATCTTAAATAGAAAGTTCTGGTTGACTTTGGTCTTGTTCCAGAACCCAAGTTTTGCCTGTATATCAATTTTACATATTTGGCCTACTTGTGTGCAGACTGTTGGTTCCTTGCCCCTCAGGCAGATGCATTCTGATTTAGAATGAAATACCTCTATGTGTGAGGTGCTTGTTACGGAGGCGGTGGGTGTGTTCTTGGACCCCCAGAATGGGTTCCCGGTCCTAAACAGGGTTTGGTTTATACAACAGATCAACATCATGGCGCAAGGGTAGTAACCCATATGTTATCCGTTCTACTTCTAACTCAGGCCTGAGTCCGAAGAATCTCAGCGCAGCGAACGAACTCCGTAGTACCGGCGAAGATCCTGAAATACGTTGGGTTGATTTTTGATTTCGAATTTTGCCAGGGCAACGCCGTTAGGCTACTCTTTTTGATTTCGAACTGCCAAGGGATTTTTTACGTGTGCAACAATACACACAGGCGTCTGATCTGACTACCAACAGACCAGGGAAAATTACTAGAATGCCTCGTGAAAAAATCCCAGTCTTTACCGGGGCCTCAGCTTAAGGACTCCAGCACTTGAGGCCACTCAAGACCACTCAGACCCTCCCCCTCCCCCAAGCGGGAAATATGGTAGTATTAATATATACATCTCCGATACACGTCAAAAGTTCTTTACGTATCCTTGACAGGACGTTGCGGCAGCAACGCTAACATCGTTTGGCTGTTGTAGTTTGCCATTGCCTCCTCAACGGTCAGCTCTCGGTATCACTGTCGAAACCCACGCAAGACAAATTATCCGCAGCTGGGAGCGAACCCGGCACCACGGCATTACGAAGCGCGTTCGCAACGCCTAAGCCACAAACGCAGACATTACACGTATACTCGTCATAACTAGGAAATTTTAATCAGATGAACGCCTTTATAGCTATACAAATACACATCTGACTGACTTTCTACCCGACCAGGACATCACACAAGCGATAAACACCCGATGACACAATGTGCCACCATGTGGGTAAGAATCACCGTGGAGAGGTCCCAGAAACCGCGTTCAGCTTTTAGGCCATATTTATGGCCAGGCTATATTGCGGTCCCTGGCAAGAGCCAGAATAGGGCTTCAAATAACGAAAATTTTCATCCTAAAAAGGACGGGAAGTAAACACACAAATACACATCTATAGAGGCTGAAAAAGTTAGTTGCGTATCCTTTACAGGACGTTGCAGAACCAACCCTAACAGCCACTGTCTGTTGTGTCGTTTCTCTAGGCAATTTACATCCAGTAGTTTGCCATTGATTCTGGACGATCGGCTTTCTTGATACCACATTCGAAACCAAAGCAAGGCGCGTTGCCCGCAGCTGGGATCGAATCTGGCATCCCGGCATTACGAAGAGAACCGTTCGCATCGACCTAGCCACAGAGCCGACACAGAGGCTGAAAGTTTTTTTTTTTAAAGAATTAAAAAAAAAAAAAAAACCAGCAATGGATTAAAGAAAATTTCATACTAAAGTCATAAAACGCTATCTGGCAATAAAACAGAACTCTGTACAATTAAACAAGCAAAGAAAACGTGGGATTTCTGCGACGATTGAAGCCAAAACTAGAGTGGAAATGCAAAACAAATAAACACCCAGCCAACCGAGAAGGATATGGAACAACAGTTAAAAGATGGACAGGCAGGACGAGTCGACAGGAAAATACATTAGACAAGGTGAAAGCGAGATAAGGATGTACAAACATAAACATAAAGCAGAGCCAAGAAGGCTTCAAGATGGAGAGAGAAGACATTCGAAAGAGTCAACAAAGAAGCACCACAATTAAGAAATCGAGAGCGGGGTGGTTTGGTGGGGTGTGTGGTTATTTAGCCCACTTGTAAATTTCGATGTGACGTATCCAGTGGTATTATGCCTTTTTTAGTGTACAGTTATAATTATCATTATTATTATTCTGTTATGAGTGAGAAATAACTATAATTATAGATGTGAAATTGGAGAGATCAATTAGTTCAGATGCCTCGTAGGAGTACTAAACTGGAATGGAGGCATTAATACAGAGCTGGTTACTTGAGAAGCATTATATATATATATATATATATATATATATATATATATATATATATATATATATATATATATATATATATATATATATATATATATATATATATACAATAAACAATCAGATAATGTATTGATCAGCCCTCATGGAAAGAAGTAGAAAAATAGAAGGCCACGCTAAACAACATCAAAATCGAAAGCACTAGTTACCGTGCCGGGAATCGAACCAGTCACCTGCAAATTGTGTGTGCACCTCGCAATGGGGTGCCTAGTTGGTCATGTACTGGCTGCACATGTTTCTTTTCGAGCTCCCTAGTTCCTCAATATCTAATTTCCCATTTCAGTACCAGTTTTGTAATTATCTGCTCGTTAATTTTCAGGATCGGCCCAGTATAGAGCTATCTTTTGTGTCTTACAACTGTTATTACCAGTGGTTGTTCAGACATCTCTTTTATTGCTTTACCGCTGGGAAATAGTTTTTTTTTTTTTTTTACTCGCTTAAATGGTAGTAAGTAACATGTAATTGATCAGGATTCTGTGGCTTGGGAGTTACAAACGCGCTTCGTAATGCCGGCGTGTCCGGTTCGATCCCAGTTTCGGACGGTTTGTCTTGCGTTAGTTTCGAGAGTAATACCGGGACCTGACCATTCAGTGGTAATGGCAAACTACTGAAGTAAAATTTGCCTACAAAAACCATAATAGTAAAAAAAAAATCCTGGGGTTGATTCTGTATCGTTCTGTAAAGGATACGCAACTAACTTTACATATGAATAATAAAACTAGAATATCTTTGCACTGGAACCCACGGGTGCATAGAAATAAAAGCACATTAAATCACAACCATCTATGGAAAAGGGAATTAGAGATTTTGGTGGTGAATTAGAATAGATTAGCAACGGATAGGACGATTCGGCGTTAGCTGGTTAAGGACATATGCTTCAATGGGAGATTAAAGGCAGAAGTAAAAAGCAAAGGACCCTTTTCCACGCCTTTCAGGCGTAGTGTGTATATAGGGCTAGATATATTTTCATAGATCAAACGGGAATTGGTGAGTGATGTGGTCAGCATCATGCCAGGCGCCTTTACTTCCCAGGACCGTACTGATACCCACTTAAGGCTGGGTCTACCTAAGAGAAACGGCCGGCTCCCGTCAGGAACCGAACCCACGACCTTTTGATCAGCACGGCATCTTTTATATTTCTTTCAATATCAGGTGCTACTAGATTAACGTTTGTATAAACCGATCCTACTCCATAGCTGGGTTATCCTCCTAATAACGGTCACATATTATGGCGGTCAAAAATAGGGCCTCAGTCACATGTAAATTGCGTACTTCCGGCGACTAAACTGGCACCGCCTCGCCGCTACGCGTGGCGCGGCGCGGAGCGGGGCTAAACTAGATTGCTGGGACTCACGAGTAAAGCTGCTGGAGAAATGCGTAAGCTGCTGCTCGTTAGTCCCAGCCATCTAGTTTAGCCCCGAGGAACTCTCGGTGGTGGCAGTATAGTCTTCAATTTAAGTCGCCGGAAGTTCGCAATTTACATATGACTGAGGCCTTGTCAGGGTGTGTTTTGGGCTGCCATAATATGTGGCCGTTATTCTGAGGATAGCCTATAGCTGAAACGGTCAACACCACGTCAGTCGCCTTTACTTTCTATGACATTACCTGGTACCCATTCTAGGCTACAACAGACAGGTTGAACCTGCTGTCTTGTGCGTGTAAAGACCGTTCGAATCCTTATCCATGTGTGCCT
>CAJHNH020000902.1:72500-100000 GCA_905116865.2 Candidula unifasciata
CCTCCTGTTTATCGACATCTGTTGGTGTTATGTCTATTTTATTAATATTGTTCATAAATATTATGAAAAGTAAAGGTGATAATACACAACCTTGTCTTACTCCTGATGTTACTGGGAACCAGTCTGTGATGCCAGCTCTTGTTCTAATGGCGCTTTCACTTTGTCTATAAATAGCCCTAACACAATCTAAAATTTTTCCATTTATACCGTAGTTTTCAAGAACTTTCCATAAAAAATTTCTGTTTACTCTATCGAAAGCTTTTTCTTGATCTATGAAAGCGATGTTCATTTGATGTCTGTGTTCTATTGTCTTTTCGCTAACTTGTCTTAAAGCAAAAATAGCGTCAGTACACCCTCTTCCTTTCCTAAATCCGACCTGTGATGGGCTCAGGATCGGTTCTACAACGGATCTAATTCGTTGTTCCAGAATTTTGGCAAACATTTTTCCTACGTGGCTTAGAAGGGAGATACCTCTTATATGCTCAATACGCCTAAAATCGTGGGAAAGGGTCCTTTATTTCACTTACAATTATCCAAGTGTTTCAGGCTAGAACTACCGCTGCAAGTGCTTCTTCCCCCATAGATAACCCGTTTCCTGTCCCTTCTCCCACCTTTCACTGCCCTCCTAGCACACGCCCCTGAATGTTCTTATCTAAAGTAGACTTATTTGCATATTTGAAGTGTTAATATCGCAAGGAATCGTTCCAACGTTTCCCGGCACCTCTCCTTGGTTGTTGCCCACCTGTGGCTACGGCAACAGGGGAGATGATTTCCAATCTTTTTGATGTTCAAATAAATCAGCCAGAGTAAACGTTCAAATAACGTCCCTTGTCGCTAAACGTTCGCTGTTTTTCCTCACTATTATATCTCACTGTGTAACTAGTTTTTCACTGGTCCTATCAAACGAGGCAAGTCACGGACTAAGAAGTAACACTGACAAATTCTTCAAAGAAGGAAAACAAATAGTTACTTATTGTACTGAAACGTAAACAAGGAGCGGGGAAAGAAGGGTTAAACGGATTTTGAAATAATTTCGGAGGTTGTTCAGTGATTAATTAATCGGGTTGTTATCGAATTGACGTTGTAGGTCAAAATGGGTTGCTAGATTTTGGTAGCGATGTGACTGTAAATTACATGTAGGCTTAATCGTTCGACGCTTCTGTAGGGTATCGCGTAGCCTAGGGGTCGGCAACCGTTCATTATATGGTCTCGAGGCATGGTGTCAGCCTCCAGTGATAGAGGTTCTGGGTTCAATACCCGGCAATGGCTGGGATTTTTTTCACATGGACTTGGACTGCTAGTAATTCCCTCTGGTCTCTGGGTAGTAAGATCAGAAACCCGTGTGTATTATAGGATCCTCGCCGGTTCTACAGAGCCTGTTCACTGAGCTGAGCTTTTTTTGTTAGAAAAGAAACGGAGCACTTACGGGTTACTACTCCGTGTGCCATGATGTTGACCCGGTGTTCAAACCTTCAAACCTTCATTATATTATGCCCGAGCAATGTTGTTATGAAAAGAAAAGTACAGCAGAACTTGAATACTCATATTTAAACCGAATATTAAAAAGGACAAAAATCTAAAGAATTCTTTCCTATAGAAAAACTAACAATGATTTCATCCGTCAATGAGGGAACATCGACTTAATAACGATGATATCAGAAGGAGAGTCGGCACAGAAGCAATACTAAACTTTGTAGGTAGACAACAAATCAAATGGTTTGGCCATGTAACATGATTGGCTT
Organism: Candidula unifasciata; assembly: GCA_905116865.2. Lineage (NCBI taxonomy): Eukaryota > Metazoa > Mollusca > Gastropoda > Stylommatophora > Geomitridae > Candidula > Candidula unifasciata. The sequence goes on from CAJHNH020000902.1 coordinate 74,243, forward strand.
CAGACACGGCACGGAAGAGAGCAAGGCTATACAGACACAGCGGCAACAGAGCCAGAGGTCGACCACGCAGAATATGGACCGCTTAAATATCACTGACAAGTACTATATAGGAAGCGAACAGAAGAGCCCCTTCCAGAGATCTCTTCCTGCCTTCACTCCGCCAGGCATTCCAGGGGTAGAGACAAGAAGAAGAGAATAAGATTGCATCCGTTTCCAGCCCTGTAGTATCTCTATCAAATAAGTATCATTGTAAACATGTGTATCTTTGTCCTTTGAGTACAAATATGAGTAAATATATTGTCAAATTAGTAGCTTTGTTAAAAAAAAAAAAATTTCTTTATAAAAACAGTGTCTTATGAAATTACCGTCTTTACAAAACTACTGTCATTAAATCAGCCTATTAATTTTTTTTTAGGGGAGAAGTGTCTTTGTTAAAAGTGTGTTTGTATCCAAAAGTGCCTTTATCAGACGAGAGTCCTTATTAAGTGAACGTGCTTATCAAAAAAATGTCCTTATCAGAAAAGTGTTTTTATCAAATTAGTAACTAAGAACTAAGTAAAAAGGTAAGTTGCGTATCCTTTACAGGACGTTGCAGAATCGACCCCAACAGCCCCTGGCTGTTGTGTGGTTTTTCTGGGCAAATTTACGTCTAGTAGTTTGCCATTGCTTTCTGGACGGGCGCATGGCCCACAGCTGGTATCGAACCAGGCATCTCTGCATTACGAAGCGTTCGCAGCGACTTAGCCACAGAGCCGACAGGAACTAAATAACACTATCCAAAAAAGTGTCAAATTCGTTGTATATCTTTTACAGGGTGTTGCAGGACCAAAAGCAACATGTTCTTGTGACCGTTTGATTTTACAAGGCAATGTTACATTCAGTAGTTTGCCATGCCTTTCACGGTCGACGCAAAACACGCCCGCACTTGCAGTGGAAAAGAGTATTTTGAAAATGCAAAGCGCATTCGCAACGCCAGAGAAACCGAAATATCTTTGATAAATGAGTGTCTTTATCAAATGATTGTCTTTATGAAATCAGGGTCTTTTTCAAATGTGTCTTCAAGAAATCGGTGTCTTTTTCAAATGAGTGTCTTTATGAAATCGGGGTCTTTTTCAAATAAGTGTCTATGAAATCGGGGTCTTTTTCAAATGAGTGTTTTTAGAAAATCGGCATCTTTTTCAAATGAGTGTCTTTAAGAAATCGGTGTCTTTTTCAAATGAGTGTCTTTATGAAATCGGTATCTTTTATAAATGAGTGTCTTTGCTAAGATGTTATCTGTCCCCTTCGCATTCTAATATTAAACTCGTTGTTCTCTTTCTATCATAGTTCCCTCGCTGTTGTGGTTTTTTTTAGGTAAATTTTACGTTGAGTCGTTTTCCGTTGCCTTCTGAACATCAGCTGGCAATACCACTGTCGAAACTAACACAAGGCAAATCGTCCACAGCTAGGATTCGAACCCGGCACCCCGAACTAGGATGCGCGTTCGCAATGCATGGGTCACGGACGCCTAGCAGCGATTGTATAAAGAGTAAAAAAGTGAATATAACTTTTTACATCTTAGCCGCTTCAGGGAAGAGCACCCACATTTTTACAGCCAATCGGCACTAGGTGGGTAGTGTGGTAAGCATTACACCAGCGGTCTTTACTTCCCCAGGTCATACATACTAGTACCCATTTTGTTAGGCTGGGTCGACCTGTGACGACCTGTACCATGATAACAATCCACGCACCAACGATTGTATAGCCACTGGACAAATCACTAATCGGCTCAGCGAAGACTTATCCCTCCCGCGACTTACATACAAACTACATTCCTTCTGGAGCGTGCTTGTTATCGTTTCTCTTTGGTATCTATTCTGATGTTATCTCTAGTCTACAAGGAAAGTGGCATTGTAGCGTTGGTGTCTGTAGTAATGCAAATATTCCTACACAGTTTGGCCATGTCAACATCTCACTCAAGCTTTCTCTGGTTTTTCTGCTGTCTTTAAGCGGTTTTTTTCCCCTGCCCCGCTTTTTCCTTCTCCTCCTCGTCCTCCTCATTCTTCTTCTTCTTCTTCTTCTTCTTCTTCCTCTTCCTCCTCCTATCCTCCTCCTCCATTTCCCCCATCTCTTCTTCTTCTTTTTCTTCTTCTTCTTCTTCTTCTTCTTCTTCTTCTTCTTCTTCTTCTTCTTCTTCTTCTTCTTCTTCTTCTTCTTCTTCTTTTTCTTCATCTTCTTCTTTTTTTCCTCTTCTTCTTCTTCTTCTTCTTCTTCTTCTTCTTCTTCTTCTTCTTCTTCTTCTTCTTCTTCTTCTTCTTCTTCTTCTTCTTCTTCTTCTTCTTCTTCTTCTCCTTCTTCTCCTCCTTCATTTCTTCTTCTTCTTCTCCTCCTTCATTTCTTCTTCTTCTTCTTCTTCTTCTTCTTTCTGTTTCTTCTTCTTCCTCTTTTCGTGTTAGTATTTTCCCTTTAAAATGCTGTGTTGGGATTTTCATTTAGGCTGGGATATTTGCGCTTTTCGGCCCAACACATCCGATTTCAGTAAATTTCTAACATATTCTACTCTGCGAGATAAGTGTTGTGCGAAGAGGTGCAAGGGAGAGTGGGTCTTTTTCTCTCAGCCCCCCCCCCCCTTTTTCCCCTATCCTCCGTGGCCCCACAATGGGGCCCCGGAACTTACACGGGGAGTGCTCGGGTTTTGCGATGAACGGTTGCTCCCAAACAGCAACATATCATGTCTGGCAGTTTAGTTGCTGATGTTGTGACCGATTATAATCGGCAATGTCGCTGCTGTGGCGAGGATGTCTTGCTGATGTTGTGACCGATTATAATCGGCAATGTCGCTGCTGTTGCGAGGATGTCTTGCTGATGTTGTGACCGATTATAATCGGCAATGTCGCTGCTGTTGCGAGGATGTCTTGCTGATGTTGTGACCGATTATAATCGGCAATGTCGCTGCTGTTGCGAGGATGTCTTGCTGATGTTGTGACCGATTATAATCGGCAATGTCGCTGCTGTGGCGATGATGTCTTGCTGATGTTGTGACCGATTATAATCGGCAATGTCGCTGCTGTTGCGAGGATGTCTTGCTGATGTTGTGACCGATTATAATCGGCACTGTCGCTGCTGTGGCGAGGATGTCTTGCTGATGTTGTGGCCGATTATAATCGGCAATGTCGCTGCTGTTGCGAGGATGTCTTGCTGATGTTGTGACCGATTATAATCGGCAATGTCGCTGCTGTTGCGATGATGTCTTGCTGATGTTGTGACCGATTATAATCGGCAATGTCGCTGCTGTTGCGAGGATGTCTTGCTGATGTTGTGACCGATTATAATCGGCAATGTCGCTGCTGTGGCAATGATGTTTTGCTGATGTTGTGGCCGATTATAATCGGCAATGTCGCTGCTGTGGCGGTGATGTCTTGCTGATGTTGTGGCCGATTATAATCGGCAATGTCGCTGCTGTTGCGATGATGTCTTGCTGATGTTGTGACCGATTATAATCGGCAATGTCGCTGCTGTTGCGATGATGTCTTGCTGATGTTGTGACCGATTATAATCGGCAATGTCGCTGCTGTTGCGAGGATGTCTTGCTGATGTTGTGACCGATTATAATCGGCAATGTCGCTGCTGTTGCGAGGATGTCTTGCTGATGTTGTGACCGATTATAATCGGCAATGTCGCTGCTGTTGCGAGGATGTCTTGCTGATGTTGTGGCCGATTATAATCGGCAATGTCGCTGCTGTTGCGATGATGTCTTGCTGATGTTGTGGCCGATTATAATCGGCAATGTCGCTGCTGTTGCGAGGATGTCTTGCTGATGTTGTGGCCGATTATAATCGGCAATGTCGCTGCTGTGGCAATGATGTTTTGCTGATGGTGTGACCGATTATAATCGGCAATGTCGCTGCTGTTGCGATGATGTCTTGCTGATGTTGTGGCCGATTATAATCGGCAATGTCGCTGCTGTGGCAATGATGTTTTGCTGATGTTGTGACCGATTATAATCGGCAATGTCGCTGCTGTTGCAATGCTGTTTTGCTGATGTTGTGGCCGATTATAATCGGTAATGTCGCTTCTGTTGCAATGATGTCTTGGTGATCTTGTGGCCGATTATAATTGGCAATGACGCTGCTGAAGCATAGATGTTTTGGTGATTATAAACAGACGGGGTACCCCTGAGTCAGTGGTTATAATAAACATACGAGAACTTATCGGCACTTATAAAAAAAGAGATAGAGCGATAAGAGGACACAGTAAACAACATAAAAATTAAAAGCTATAATTATCGTGCCGGGACTCGAACCTGTCGCTCACAGATGACGAAGGCTCCTCGCTGTAGAAACTAATACGCATGGTCACTAGACACCCATAACAAGAAGGTTTGTCATCGCAAGCTAAGTATATCATACAGTGGGAATCGACAGCTATGGAACACTGACCGTTTAGGGCAATAGCAATGTCTTAGTTTGGCTTCAACAGTGGTGTCAAGAGCGGACCGTTTAGGGCAATAGCAATGTCTAAGTTTGGCTTCAACAGTGGTGTCAAGAGTGGACCGTTTGGGGCAATTGCAATGTCTTGGTTGGGCTTCAACAGTGGTGTCAAGAGTGGACCGTTTGGGGCAATTGCAATGTCTTGGTTGGGCTTCAACAGTGGTGTCAAGAGTGGACCGTTTAGGGCAATTGCAATGTCTTGGTGTGGCTTCAACAGTTGTGTCAAGAGCGGACCGTTTGGGGCAATTGCAATGTCTTAGTTGGGCTTCAACAGTGGTGTCAAGAGTGGACCGTTTAGGGCAATTGCAATGTCTTGGTGTGGCTTCAACAGTTGTGTCAAGAGCGGACCGTTTGGGGCAATTGCAATGTCTTAGTTGGGCTTCAACAGTGGTGTCAAGAGCGGACCGTTTGGGGCAATTGCAATGTCTTAGTTGGGCTTCAACAGTGGTGTCAAGAGCGGACCGTTTGGGGCAATAGCAATGTCTTGGTTGGTCTTCAACAGTGGTGTCAAGAGCGGACCGTTTGGGGCAATTGCAATGTCTTCGCTGGGCTTCAACAGTTGTGTCAAGAGCGGACCGTTTGGGAAAATTGCAATGTCTTGGTTGGGCTTCAACAGTGGTGTCAAGAGCGGACCGTTTGGGGCAATTGCAATGTCTTGGTTGGTCTTCAACAGTGGTATCAAGAGCGGACTGTTTAGGGCAATTGCAATGTTTTTCTTTGGCCTTATTTTAATATACAGAAACGATGAGTTGTAAACCCTTTGTCTCGACACTATGCATATCGCCATATTTCGGCCATGATTCTATAATAGATGCCGCAAATCTGGTAGAAAAATGTGACTTTACTTCCTACCCCCGAGTGTGAACCCGGAGCACAAGGAGTTTGTCAGCCGGTTGCCGCGTAGTCAGATTTAACCGACTGAGCTAGCGAGCTAGGCTACTTTGGCTCCAACAGTGGTAGCAAGAACCGACCGTTCAGTGCAGTAACAGTGAAGGTTAAATTGTTAAGTAAAACCACAGCAGGCACACACACACATGCCATAGTTGTTTCTGCAACGTCCTGTGAAGCAGTGTTTCTTAAATTTTTTTCAACAGCCGTCCATCAAAAACTATAAAAACTTTTCCGCAGGCTAAACCAAACAAACTGGACGTAAATATGCCTAGAAAAAACCACAACAGCCAACACAATTCTGGGGTTGGTTCTGCAACGTCCCGTAAAAGGATACGCAACTAACTTAACATTTTCGTCTGATTTTTTTTTTTTTTTTAATCTTTATATTGTAACTGCTCTTTAGGAGCGAGAAACATTGTAGAGGCTCAAAAACTTCATCAGGATCTAAAGAGAGGGTTTTAAGGAGGAGTAAGATGAAGAACTGTCAGAGGCTCAACACTCACAGGAGGGACAAGACGGACCAGTTCAACCAGTTACCGATACTGAGTATACCTGAGGTCATTCAAGAACCGACATCAGAGAACTCTGGGCATTCCCATAAGCGTTCCGTCCCCATCTTCAGCAGCCAGTGCAGTGTTCCAGTACCAATGGTGCCATGAACATTATGATTATACGCCCGTCTTGAATGTGCTCTTAGCATTGAGTATCTGCTAGATCGTCTCGTCACTTCCCGCTGCATCACTCTCACCAGACTGTGCTGATCCATTTAAGGATACTATCAGAAGTGAGAACAAGAGCACTGGAAGATATCACGACGACTGGAAATTTCGCTGGTAGAAGAGGCAGAGGTAGACCAAGAGAATAGATGGTGGATGGCTTAAGACAGTGGCATGGAGGAATATCATCAGTAGAAGTGATCCAGAACACCAAAGACCGAGATCTGTGGCGACACATGAAGCCGGTTGGAAGTGCATATGATGATGATGATGATGATGATGACCAGAAGTGGACCTGCTGAAGATGGGGAGGGGACGCTTATAAAAATATCCGTGGTACCATGATGTTGATTCTGAAGTCATAAAATAACTTTTTTGTTTAATCTGTCCACAGACACAATGCGTATCAGTGACAGAGGGAGAAACATAGTCACGTTGCTTCTACTGCTGCTGCTGCTGCTGCTATCTCCTGGAGAGAGCTGCGGACCCGGAAGAGGCTCGGGGAGGAGAAGAAAGTCCAGAAAACTGACACCTCTGGTCTTCAAACAGCACGTGCCTAACGTTAGTGAGAACACCCTAGGCGCCAGTGGCCTAACGGACGGGCGAATCAAACGGGGAGACGCCAAGTTCAAAGATTTAGTTCGAAACAACAACCCGGACATCTTGTTTAAGGATGAAGAAGGCACTGGAGCAGATAGAATTATGTCGCAGGTGAGTCTCTTTTTCTTTCGTCTTCTTCCGCCTGTTATTCCCATTCGTCTCAATTACTATTCTTGCATTTGACAATTTTTGTCTTTAAAGTGTCTATTTCCGGTGGTCGCACATGTGTCAGGGATTCAACTAGACAGAGAGATAACGTGGTTTATCTTGAAGATGCGTCAGTTAAGTAAATCTGTGAATTCTTGCTCGAATGTGTGGCCTTTAAGCAGCATTAAAAGTCTGTAGTTAAGCACGAGCTAAAAAAAAAAAAAAGATTGAGAGCGTGCATCTTCCCTGTAGCAACAGACGGATGTGAGTCGTGGACTATCTCCCAGTCCTTGAGAAATCAAATAGGGGCTTTTGAGCTGAAATTACATGGAATGATTCGCAGAATACCATAGACAAAGACGAGATGAAATATTTATGTTTTAAGAGATGTGACCATCAAGAAATATTTGCTAATAAACAGAATCTTATCTCTAAAGATGGAATCTTTTGGTCACATCAAGCGCCATGACGGATTGGAAAAACTAATACAGAAGGCATGGAACTAGGAAGGAGAGGCAAGGACCTACCACCACAAAGATGGGCACAGGATATAAGGAAATAAGAAGATGATGAAGAAGAAGAAGAAGAAGAAGAAGAAGAAGAAGAAGAAATCAATAAATAAATGAATGAATCAATGAATGAAATAATGAATGAAGTGGCATTAGTACTTTCGGACATTCCCTCACGTGCACCATCCGTTGCCGTATTAATCAGCCACCAGAGAGCTCCCTTTCTTGAAATTCCTAGTCATATATTGGGTGTTGTGTTCATTCATTTCACGAAAATACCGTATCAGATTGTATAAGTTAATTGCACTTTTGTTGTCCGGGAGGAATTTTACAGATGTGGGTCTAATTTTAAAGAAAGGAAGGGCCAATCTTGTAGGATTCCACATACCTGGGCGACGTCATAATAAGACAGGTGAGAGGCAAGGTGCTTCTAGACTTCCTTGACTAAACACCCAGTCCGCGTCAGAGGTAAATAGATATAAATTGAAACACAAAGAGTGTTAATTCCACCCAGACCTAAGGGTATGTACACATTCCATTGTTGGACGTGGCAGTTTCATCTTGACCGCTCGCCCTAGCGTGTACCTGGCTTTGTTTGAGCCCGATGTCCAGTGGCTGGCTGACCGGTTTAAGCTTTGTGGACAAACTGGCCTTTTAACTACCGTCTGATCGATCTTTGAGGCTACTTGGCAAGCTGTGGAGGCACAAAGGGAGAGGCGATCTATGGGGCGTTTTACTGAAGTCTTGGGTAAACTTGGGGGTGAGATGGCTGAATGGCTCTTGACCTGAAAATTGTGTGGGAACTTTATGGGACATTGGGTTGGTGGACGTGTTTAAATAGAGGTCTGGGTTGGTGTCAGTGTGAGCTTCTGGCTTTTGTGTCTAAGGCTGAAGTTGCAATTACGTGTAAAATAGTTATAAAAGTAAAGGTGAGACGATAGACTTCATTGAACTGGGCTTTATTCCATGTAGCTCAGTCTCTCTCCGTAGGACAGCCTGTCGAGAGCTTCACACAAAGCACGACCTCTGTAGCTCAGGCGACGATCCATAAGGATCTCGGTAAAAACTGAACTCGTAAACTAAACGGCGCCGCCGTGAAACGAACCCACGACCTTCAGAACTCGAGGCAGACGGATTGACCACTTCGCCAAGGGGACCCCTAAAATAGGGGACCCCTAAAATAGCTATCAATTACCTCAACGTTTCCGAGAATGCTAACCCTGTCAATAAATGCCTGCAGAAGTTGGATGTATCGGCCGAAGACACAAATCGCAGCCATGATGTAAGGGACAGAACGCAGTTACGTCTTTGGATGAACGCACAAGAAGAAATCAGCTTAGTTTACTTTACTTTACTTTTACTTTTTCCTTCCACGTATGCCGCTAAGCGTTGTGGGGAGATGCAAGTTCCTGTCATAAGCAAGGCAGGCAGCATCTGATGTTCTGAGGCCATGCTTTTGGCAGGTTTCGGAGACCCCGTCAATCCACCGTTTCCTTGGTCTTCCTCTTGCCTTATATCCTGAGCTTCTTTGGTTGAAAATTTGTGATGTTATTTGGTCATTTTTCATCCTGGTTAGATGTCCAAACCATTTCATTCTTTGATGTTCTATGTAGTCTAAACATGGTGTAGTTTTGACAGTGTTTCTAATGTCTATGTTCTTTATCCTGTCTAGTCTGGTCTTATTCGCTGCTTTTCTTAGACATTTCATTTCACAAGCTTCTATTTTTCTTTCATGGGTCTTGTTGATTGTCCATGTCTGGCACTGGTAGCAGAGTGTTGGAATGAAGATGGTGTTTATCAATTGTCTTTTGGTCTTCATGGTTATATCTGGATGTTTAAGCAGAGGTGATAGTTGGTATGTGACAGCATTTGCTTTCTGTATTCTTGTTTCTATCTCTCTGTCCATTCTTCCATCCTCTGTAAATATACTGCCCAAGTATTTGAACTCTTTGGTTTGCTTGATTTTGGCACTTCCAACATTTATATTCAGTGGCCTGTGTGTTCTGCTGATCTTCATAACTTCTGTTTTTTTGTACTGATTCTCATATTATGTTGTAAACAGCTGTTGTTGAGAGTAGTCAGATGTTCCTGTAGATCATATTCATTTTGATACAGTATGCTTTGATCATCAGCAAAAAGTATTTCGTTTATAGCATACACGTCTGGGTTTGCTTCTACAGTGATCTTATCCATGTATGTTATGAAAAGTAATGGTGACAGTACACATCCTTGTCTGACACCAGTTGTGACTTTGAACCATTCAGAAAGACCACTAGATGTTCTTACTGCACTTTCACTTTTTTCATAGAGGGCTCTGATGTTGTCTAATAATTGACCCTGCACTCCGTAATCGTCAAGAATTCTCCACAGCACATCTCTGTCCACACGGTAGAATGCCTTCTCTTGATCTACAAAGACCACGTTCAGCTCTTTATCGTATTCGAGTGTCTTTTCACAGACTTGTCTTAGTGCAAATATGGCATCAGTGCAACCTCGCCCTTTCCTGAAACCGAATTGTGCTTTACTCAGTAGAGGTTCAACCTTTGCTCTTATCCTACCTTCTAAGATCTTAGCATACATTTTCCCCAGCTTAGTTATCAAACAATAACTGTGTACTAGTAGGACTACGTTTCATTTACTTCCATCCAGCAGATTGTTTCGTAACTGTAACGTCGTCTGCCTAAAGTCAATGCCGTGTGGCGTTGGTAGTCATATCTATCCCCAACCATCTGTCTCGTGTACTTTCAGTCAACTCTGACACAGATGATTATCCATGCGATTTAAAAAAAACTCGCAAGGTTTGCAGCAAAAACTTCGCAAGATAGGCAGCAATAAATTCACAAGATATGTAGCGAAAATTTCGCAAGTTTCACAGCAAAAACTTCGCAATATATGCAGCAAAACCTTTGCAAAATCTGCAGCAAAAACTTCGGAATATATGCAGCAAACATATTGCAAGATTTGCAGCAAAAAATCTTCGCAAGGTATATAGCAATAACTTTGTAAGAAAGACAGCAATAACTCCGTAAGATAATCAACACACATTTCGCAAGATTTTCAGCAAACCCCTTTGCAAGATCTGTAGCAAAAACCTCGCAATATATGCAGCAAAAACTTCGCAAGATATACAGCAAAGCCCTTGCAAAATATTCAGCCATTACTTCGTAAGATGTGCAGCAAAACTTTCGCAAGGTATTGGACTATCCTGGGAACTCCGGGATTCCCTGTGTTTGGGGTAAATACTAAAAAATAAAGAACTGATCTGTCTGTCTATGAGCCAAAAAGCATCGTGAAAAAAACAAAAAAAACAAATACAGGCCACAAACCATATATCTCTTTACGTGCGTATACCTTGTTATCTATTACTGTACTGACTTGTGTATTGTCACGTGCATCCCATTGATATTCAGACAGGCCTCAGACAGGTAGCACGCCATGTCAAGACGACAAATTTGCTTCCATTCATCTTCCTTAGAGCCTCGAGTCCTAAACCAAACAAGTCTTCGTGTGTTATCTCGACGCGAGGCTACTTTCTACGGGTTGTGCAGATGTCTTTCGGCTTCTTGCACATTCCGAGATTGTCAATATTGTGACTTGTGAAGAAGTGAGGACAGCCAAGACAGAGTTTTGTCAAATGTCGTTGTCAGTCGAGGGATAATGGCGGTGACACGGGGGATCTTGTGTCTGGGTTTTTTTTTAGTCTCTGTGTCTATAGGCATTGTTGAAGCTTTGGAGGCTGTGTTGTTATCTGTTTTGCAGTAATGGTCGTCATTACTTCAGTAGCAGTAATAGTAGTGGGGTGGTGGCAGTAGTAGGAGCAGAGCAGAAGTCATAGTAGTAGTAGTAGTAGTAGTAGTAGTAGTAGTAGTAGTAGTAGTAGTAGTAGTAGTAGTAGTAGTAGTAGTGGTAGTAGTAAGAGTAGTAGTAGTAAGAGTAGTAGTAGTAAGAATAGTAGTAGTAGTAAGAGTAGTAGTATTAGTAGTAGTAATAGTAGTAGTAGTAGTAGTAGTAGTAGTAGTAGTAGTAGTAGTAGTAGTAGTAGTAGTAGTAGTAGTAGTGGTAGTAGTAACAGTAGTAGTAGTAGTAAGAGTAGTAGTAGTAGTAGTAGTAGTAGTAGTAGTAGTAGTAGTAGTAGTAGTAGTAGTAGTAGTAGTAGTAGTAGTAGTAGTAGTAGTAGTAGTAGTAGTAGTAGTAGTAGTAGTAGTAAGAGTGGTAATAAGAGTTGTAGTAGAAGTATTAGTATTAGTAGTAAGAGTAGTAGTAGTGGTGAGAGTAGTCATAGTAGTAGTAGTAGTAGTAGTAGTAGTAGTAGTAGTAGTAGTAGTAGTAGTAGTAGTAGTAGTAGTAGTAGTAGTAGTAGTAGGAGGAGGAGGAGGAGGAGGAGGAGGAGGAGTAGCAGTAGCAGCAGCATAGTAGTAGTTATAGTAGCATATTCCAGGCCGAGATAGGAGACATTAAAACCCGCTGCACATGGGCCGCTTTAGCGCAGTCGATAGGAGAATTGCTTTTGAATCCAGCTGCTACTCGATGCAGCCCACGACCGGTGTTCGAAACCAGACGGTTTCCGGGGTTCACCCATCCTCTAGGTAATGGCTACCAGAGTTGACACTTTAAGGTTAACGGAGGAACGTCGCTGTAGCTACGGAGTTGCGTGCGTACGGCGACAGAGGCGGACAGTTTCTTATCAGTTGTCCGTACTGGTGGTAGAGCACTTATGGTTTATAACCGTGTGCAATGACGCTGGTTCATATCCCCCCGACTTTACCTTTACATGGCAACAGTCAGTAGAACTACCTTGAAATCGATGGACTGGGCGCGCATGGAAATGTTCAAGATGCAGTGATGCAGATAATAATAACGTTACATCACTTTGAGGCAATTCTTTTGTTTACACAGCCTCCCCCCCCCCCCTTTTTTTGTGTCCACCCCCCCCCCTTTTCCTCCCCCCTTAATGATATGAAAAAAGCCCGGCTCTCTAGCGAAGTTGGTTAAACCTGATTTTCGCGGCGGCCGGGTGACGAACTCCTTGTGGTCCGGGTTCACTCCCGGAGGTAGGCAGAAAAGCCACATTTCTCCCAGATTAACGGTACCTATAATGGAATCAATGCCGAAGGGTTGCGATATCCATACTACCGAGCCAAAGGGTTTACAACTCATGGTTTCTGGATACGTTTAACAAAAAAGAAATGATATGAAACCATTCTTAAGAACGCAATATTTATTCTTTCTATTCACCCATTTAACACACACGATGTCAATTTGTCTTGGCTTTAATTCCCAAGGATTATATGTTTCCCGATGAGCATTCAATTGTGACTGTACCTTCCATTGGGTGACATGCATTGATTTATTTGCAACTCGATACAGATGCTGTAAAAGATTACCGCTGTTTTGTTAGAAATCCCCACGCTTCGGGTTTTGCCAAAGATCCCTGCACAAAACCGTATTCTGTTCTAAATCTCTTAGCTTAGGATACACTCGCAAATTCTCTTCATAACGTCCTGCAGAATGACATGCTATCGTCTATTCAACAATACCATTTGTGACACAACAATGTTTGTTTCCACTGTACATTGGTGTGCATCATTATGTTTGCAGAATACATCTGTAATGGTGGGTACACGCACACTTATACTCTATTCATTTTTCATCCTTTCTTTCTTTCGAGTGTTGTATTGCTGCAAAAATTATTTCCTGCTGCTGTTTTGACGTCAGCATCTGTGGCTTAGGCGTGGCGAACGCGCTTCGTAATGCCGTGGTGCCGGGTTCAATCCTAGCTGCGGACGATTTATCTTGCGTTGGTTTCGACAGTGGTACCGCGAGCTGACCATTCAGAGTGGCAAACTACTGTAAAATTTACCTCGAAAAACCACAGTAGCCAAAAACTGCTAGGGTTGATTCTGCAACGTCCTGCGAAGGAAACGCAACAAACTAGTTTTGACAAGTTTATGCAGAGTATTGAGTGAACATTATCTCAACAACAACAAAAGTCATCTCTCTTGCTTCCCGTCTATTACCCATATTAGTCCTTATCTCTGGTTTTCCCTTGTTAGGCCATAGATTACTGAAGACCGATTAGCGAAGAATATCACCACGGCGCTTGCGAACAGTACCATTTGTGCTCTGATCCCCTCTGCAATGGCTCAGCAATCGTTAGGAATGGTCATAGAATCAAGTCTGTCGCTGCCCTTAAAACTTGCTCAGAAGATCACATTACTGGTTCTTCCTTGGTTCACAATTAAAATTTACGGTTTTTTTTAAAACCACTGGAATAGATACTTAGCATTCTTTCATATCACGAAAACGTGTATGTGTATGTATATTTTTATTTATTTTCTCTTTCATGCTGCAATTGCTTGTTTTTTCTGCTTCTGAAATAATTTTTTTTTCAAATTTTGTTTACTGTTTTCACCTTTTACCTACATTAAGTTAATTAGAGGGCCGCTTTTCTTTATGTAGTATTTTATTGAGTACCAGGCAACGTCTTCGGAAGAAAAGGCAGCCGGCATTATGTTGATCACATCACCCATATATGTTGAAAGGTGAATGCTGAATTGAGAATCAACATCACAGCCCTCGAGACACTCCCGTAAGAGCTCCGTCCCCATCTTTAGCAGCAAGCGAAGAGTTCCAATTCCGATGGCACCAGTAACTGTCTGACTGTACATCCGTCTCGCCTTTTCCTTGAGTGTTGAGCGTCGGTTAGATCCCCTGGTAACTCCTCGCAGCGCCATTCTCCTTAGACCGTAGTGATCTATTTGAATCTCCGCATCAGTCACTCGCGCCCAAAAGAGCCCTCACAAAATTTACACTAATTCACCACCACAAACTGGCTAGAAACAATAACTTTTCGAAGCCTTAGCGGAAGGCCGGTTATTCGAGAATTTGAACCGGGGTACAGAGGAGGGAAAATACAAGAAAGAAAGAAAGAAAGAAAGAAAGAAAGAAAGAAAGAAAGAAAGAAAGAAAGAAAGAAAGAAAGAAAGAAAGAAAGAAAGAAAGAAAGAAAGAAAGAAAGAAAGAAAGAAAGAAAGAAAGAAAGAAAGAAAGAAAGAAAGAAAGAAAGAAAGAAAGAAAGAAAGAAAGAAAGAAAGAAAGAAAGAAAGAAAGAAAGAAAGAAAGAAAGAAAGAAAGAAAGAAAGAAAGAAAGAAAGAAAGAAAGAAAGAAAGAAAGAAAGAAAGAAAGAAAGAAAGAAAGAAAGAAAGAAAGAAAGAAAGAAAGAAAGAAAGAAAGAACAAGGGGCAGTCGTGGGAGTTTATTCATTGGTCTATCTGTGAGTGTCAAAGTCGGTTCTTTTCTGTTTAGCGACTACATCGCGCGTGATTTAGGAACATCCCATATTATAGGGGGTTAGGGTTAGTGTGAAACTAATGACGACTACTACTTACTCAACCCCCCCCCCCCTTCCCTACCCCATAATATGGAATGTCCCTAACTCACGCGTGATCTGATCACTAAACAGAAAAGAACCCCGAAGATTAGCTCTTGTACAAGAATATTGGTAGGAAGACGCTATCCACCACACCGGAACCTACCAATCAAATACCTTTCTTAAATGTTTGTGTATTCTAGACAAAGCAATAAGGTCTACTGTGTTCGTAAATTGTTGCTGTGATTGTTATTCGACATTTGCTTCGTTAATATAAATTTCTGTAACCTATGGTGCCATTTCAATGGGTTGAAATGAATTCTGTCCGTATTCCATAGTCGTGGATTTCAAGCTGTACGATAGACATGACCAATGAGACATCTTTTTTGGGGTGCCTAGTTGACCATGTATCTTAGTGCACTTGTATTCATGGCGAGGCGCAGACGCCGTCTGGAGGTGACAGGTTCAATTCCCGGCACGGTAACTATAGCTTTCGATTTTTATGTTGTCTAGTGTGTTCTTCTATCTTTCTACTTCTTTCTATGAGTGCCGTTCACGATACTTTCTGTTACTTGATTTATCCACTAACTGTGCTCGACTTGCCTATCCATCTTTGCCTGTTTGAGGAGCTGACAGCTGGCATCTCACTGTTCTCCGCACTTTGCTATCTTGCTGTTTCCATATCTGGAGACAGTTGTAGCCACGCTGCAAGTACTGTCGACATCCCCTGGAGACGATGATTTTCTTGTGTCCAGAATTATAACTTCAGTGAGCTCTCAGAGGCCTCCGTAAACCATATTTTTAAAGTGATCGTAAAAATCGATCAGCACATATGTTGTGTTAGACTGACTGTATGCGTTTCTCTTATCGGGCAGGGAAGCCACATGAAATCCAGATAAAAGCTTCATTAAGTTGGTTGTCAGTCATGGTTGTCAGGGATGGTTCAGCATAGTGAGTCTTTTCGGCATGTTTTGATGAAAGCATTGTAATCTTATTTCTTCATCGAGGCGCTCTCGTAATTTTGAAGGGGCAGGTTCGAGGCCTGTTATTATAACTATTCCTTCATTCATAAACCTGTTGTGTCATTATATAGCCCGGCTCTCTAGCGAAGTTGGTTAAACCGGACTTTCGCGGCGGCCGGGTGACGAACTCCTTGTGGTCCGGGTTCACTCCCGGGGGTAGGCAGAAAAGCCACATTTCTCCCAGATTAACGGTACCTATAATGGAATCAAGGCCGAAGGGTTGCGATATCCATAGTACCGAGCCAAAGGGTTTACAACTCATGGTTTCTGGATACGTTAAAAAAAAAAGTATCATTATATATCACACAGAGCTTGCCGGTTTCCCTTTCTTTCGAGGGCGCTGCGTGGTCTCGAGGTATGGTGTCCGCCTCCAGTGCTAGAGATTCCAGGTTCAATCCCCGGTAAGGGCTGGGATTTTCTCACGTGGACTTGGACTTCTAGTATTTCCCCTGGTCTCTGGGTAGTGAGATCGGACGCCCGTGTGCATTGTTGCGCACATAAAAATCCCTTGGCAGTTGAAAATCGAAAAAAGTAGCCTAACGGCGCTGCCCGGGCAAAATTTGGAGTTAAAAATCTACCCAAAGTATTTCAGGATCCTTACCGGTGCTACAGAGCCTGTGCACTGTGCTAAGCTTCTTCGGAATCCGACTTGAGTTATAAGAAAAACGGAGCACTTGTGAGTTAACTATCAGTGTGCCATAATGTTGATTCGTCGTTTAAACTTAAACGATCTATCGTGTACACTTACTTTTATATCATGGATGGAACCCCAGACCATCACCACTGTCTGCTCTTATCAACGTTCGCTATAGGTTTCTTCTTGAACCTTCAGGTTTCCTCAAATCTTTATATTTCCCATTTCAGGGCCTATTTAGTGATTCTCAGTTTCTTTTCTCTGAATGTGTCAAACAAAGCTTCATCTGCATTCATCATCATTATGTAGCAGGTCCTTTGCAGAACGTCGCTCTCATCACGGTCTGCCCGAAAGAAACTCGGTTACTAGCCAGCTCCCCCCCCCCCCCCTTTTTCCCTTCTTATGTACTTTCATACTCCAGGAGTCACATATATCCATCCGTGTTAGCCGAAATCAATATGGGACGCAATTTTTCGTTTTTTAATCCAAAGCCCCACCCCGGGTTTTAATCAAGGAGGGGTGGGGGGGGGGGGGGGGGGCTAATATAACCCAACGGTAGAACGCTGTTTCTGGGACCTGTGACCCGGGTGATCCCCATCCGAATGGTCGCACTATGTGTCACCGGGTGTTTTATCCCTCGCTGTGCGGTCGTGGTGGGGTTGAAAGCACTCATTCGTGACTCCGCCATGTTTACTGCCATGTGGTCCAGAAATGAGGCTCCCGAAACTCACATGGGGAGTGTATTATTATTGTTGTTATTATTATTATTGTCATTATTATTTATCTTATGCAGTTAAACAAGGATTATGCCCACTGATGCTCCCCTCTCTCCAATCATCCCCTCAGAAAAGTGTGGCAGAGCCGGCCGAAAATGAGAATCATCGTAAAGGCCACTTTTTGATTCATTATTATCCCTTCTTGAAAGAAATACAACCATTACGTTAGTTGCTTATCCTTTACAGGACGTTGCAGAACCAATCACATCATTTCTGCAACCCCATTGCTTTCTAGACGGTCAGCTTCTCGGTACCACTGTCGAAACCAACGCAGAGCGCAAGGCAGCTGGGATCGAACCCGGCACCCCGCCATTACAAAGCGCGTTCGTAACGCCTAAGTCACAGACGCCGACAATACAAACGTACTCACTTGATTATCACGGGGGAAAACCCAGCTGATCGAGTTGTCTTCTGATATCAGTATTGCGTTCCAGGCATCAAATGCAATTTCTGACTTTCGTACATCACTCGAAACAAAAAATCCATGTCTGACTTACAGAGCCGTAAGGGTGATGGTTAAACATCTTCTTCGGCCTTTGTGGACCCCAATGGAGCATAGGCCCTCAAACAGCTCCCCCAAGTCGTTCTATCCTTCGCTACCTTCATGTGCTCACATCATTTTAGCTTCACTCTCTTTAGCTCCCTTCTAAGTTGTTTGTTTGCCTTCCTTTATTCCTATACCGATGTGGGTTTCAGTGCAAATACAGGTTAAACTTCCTTTTTGTATGAAATTATTCTCTCATCCATGTCAGTAATAAAAACAGAAAATCGAATATAAGTTACTGCAGCGTTTCGTCTAGGTGAATTGATGCTCTAGCCACGTATATGAGCTTTTCTAACCCTAAAAGCAGCAGTAGATGTCACATTTGCTGACAACTGTAATTATTTTGACATCAGATTGAACAAATCAATGGCCATATTAACGGGCATTTATATGTACTTTTGTGTTTGATCAGACATCAGATGGGCTGAGAAACGATTTCCCCCTGTTTCTTAAGCTGCGGTTGTCCTAGAGAAGAAGAAGAAGAAGAAGAAGAAGAAGAAGAAGAACAAGAACAAGAACACTGTTGTAGTGCAGGGCTATTCAACTACGTATAAATAAAAAGGCCACAATTTTGAAAAATCTGGAATTTCACAGCCAGATCTGCTAACCCCAGAATATAAAGATCATTACATTACAACTGACAATAAGTCTACCCCTATATGCCCAACACGCCTTAAGTGTGGGAAAGCGTAATTTACTCACTTTACTTACCCCGAAATTAAAATAGGGGGGGGGGGGAAGCGGGGTTCCTTAACGAGCCCGAGCTCCATGTTCCGATGACCATGGAGACCTTTTGTATCCACCTGCCATTGACCCCCGGTTTTCCCCAGTTTGCGTACTTTCCCGCCTTCTGTCGACACTTGCGTCCATAATCTCCACAAGGGTCTAACTATCTGGGACAAGCACTGTCCTATCGATAGACAAGTGCTTAAGTAGCTTAGACACGCGCTCCAGTAACTTAGACAAGTGCTTCAGTGCTCTTGACGAGTATGTTCCGATTTTAGTCGAGTGTCTAGTTTTTTTTTTTTTTGGGGGGGGGGGGGGGGGGGGGCTGTTGGTAGGATTTTGGCAAGATGCTTGCTTGCCTGTGGGGCTGAAGGGTTAAATTCGAATCTGTGTCGGAGGAAAAGGGTAGGAAGAGCTACCAAGAAGAAAAAGGAGTAGAAAGAAAAGGAAGAAGAAAAAGAAAAAAAGAAGAAGAAGAAGAAGAAGAAGAAGAAGAAGAAGAAGAAGAAGAAGAAGAAGAAGAAGAAGAAGAAGAAGAAGAAGAAGAAGAAGAAGAAGAAGAAGAAGAGAAGAAGAAGAAGAAGAAGAAGAAGAAGAAGAAGAAGAAGAAGAAGAAGAAGAAGAAGAAGAAGAAGAAGAAGAAGAAGAAGAAGAAGAAGAAGAAGAAGAAGAAGAAGAAGAAGAAGAAGAAAAGAAGAAGAAGAAGCATAAAATAAGAAGAAGAACAAGAAGAACAAGAACAAGAAGAAGAACAAGAACAAGAAGAAGAGCAAGAATAAGAAGAAAAAGAAGAAGAAGAAGAAGAAGAAGAAGAAGAAGAAGAAGAAGAAGAAGAAGAAGAAGAAGAAGAAGAAGAAGAAGAAGAAGAAGAAGAAGAAGAAGAAGGAAGAAGAAGAAGAAGAAGAAGAAGAAGAAGAAGAAGAAGAAGAAGAAGAAGAAGAAGAAGAAGAAAGAAGAAGAAGAAGAAGAAGAAGAAGAAGAAGAAGAAGAAGAAGAAGAAGAAGGAGAAGAAGAAGGAGAAGAAGAAGAAGAAGAAGAAGAAGAGAAGAAGAAAAGAAGAAGAAGAAGAAGAAGAAGAAGAAGAAGAAGGAGAAGAAGAAGAAGAAGAAGAAGAAGAAGAAGAAGAAGAAGAAGAAGAAGAAGAAGAAGAAGAAGAAGAAGAAGAAGAAGAAGAAGAAAAAGAAATAAAAAAAGGGGGGGGGGGTGAAAAAGTAGTAGAGGGGCACGCAGAGCTTGCAGACACTTCCTTCTGTATCATTCTCTCTATGTACAGGTTTTCAGTGATCATTTAATCAGGTTCTTCACAGAACGTTTCTGTCATCACGTAGCGCCTGAAAGTTTCTCTTTCTATAGCCAATTATCCAGCCCTAAATACTTTCATACCTAGCCAACCTTTAGCGTCTTGTATGCATATTTGCAGATGCCGCTTCTTCTGGAACTCCTCCCTCTACATCCGTCTCTTCCAGGCTTCTCTGACCTTCGAGATGGCCGAAATACCTCGGCTCTCGGGACAGAATGCTGTTTATGAGCCAGTTCTTCTCGGGGTGTGTGTATGTGTGTCTGCGTGAATGAGTGTGTATATATCTGTGTATGTCTCTGTGTGTGTCTGCGTGTATATGTCTGTATGTGTTTGTCTGTGCTCATCTCTGTGTGTAGTGTCTCTGGATGTGTCTACATGTGTGTGTGTGTGTGCCTGTGTATGTGTATGTCCGCGTATGTGTTTGCGTTTGTGTATCTGTGGGTGTGTTTACGTGTATCTGTGCGTGCGCCTGTGTATATGAAAGCCTGCGTGTGTCTGTAGTTGTGTGTATGTGTCTGCGTGAGCATCAGGGCGTGTGTGTGTCTGCGATTGCGTGTGTGTTTGTGTGTCTCCGAGTGTATCTTTGTGTGTTTATGTCTGCGTGTGTTTGTGCATATGTGTCTGCATGTGTGTGTATGCCGGTTTGTGTCTGTGTGTGTGTCGCATGTGTGACCGTGTCTGTGTATCAGCGTGTGTGATTAGGTATGTGCGCGTATGTCTGTTTGTGTGTGTGTGTGTGTTTGCATTTGTTTCTATGGGTGTGTCTGTGTGTGTATATCTGTATGTTTGTATGTGTGTGGAATGTGGGTATCTGTGTGGGTATGTAGGTATGTATATGGGTGAATGGGGTGTGTTAATGTGTGTGTGAAGGTATGTGGGTGTGTTTAAGTGAGTGGGTGGGTGTGTGTGTGTGTGCATGCATTTTACCACCCATGCTTTTGTGCTTTTTCTATTTTCACTCTCTTTTTTTATATTTATAATATGCATATTATCATATGAATATTACATGCTAATTGATAAAATACAGCTGCAGTGTGAAAGACGGGTGTTTGGAAGGGCCGAATGTAAGACGCGCCTGCGTGCCCAATTTGTGACCCTTTGAAAATGAAGTTCGTTCGTTCGATGTTTAGACCATATATGATGTCTTAGCGTTTACCGGCTGTTAACTCCGTTGGAGAGTTCGCCTAGTTTTTCTACTTCACGACTTTGGTCTTGTTGTAGCAGTTACATTTTGCATGCACATTTTGTATATAATCAGGCTTATTTGTATGCAGACTGTTGGTTTCTCACCTTTTAGACAGATGCACTGGACTTTGACGGAAACGCCCATTAACCTTCTTTTAAGACATGCTTGATAGGGGGGCAGTGTGTCTGTTCTTTTCCCCATTAATGGGGATAGCTGCCTGAGCTACTGAGTTTAGTGCTTGGTGCAGCCCTGTGAGCTGTATTTTTCATGTGGAATGCCTTTCATTTGTGCGGAGGTTGTGTCATGGTACTCAATATAACCGATATTCGGTTTACGTACGGATTTGTGAAAAATCTTATGTAATAATTGTTTCGTGTAAATAACCAACTTTTTGTTGCCGGGTACTTTCATCAACGACTAACTGCATTTCTGGGGGTGACTGTTGGCTTTGGCACCTCTTGCAACTGTCATATGCATTTCCTGCGTTTCGGCCGATTCTTCCAGCCCAAACCAATGTGATCCAGTCAACAAGGTACACAATTTATGAGCCTTTTTACAACCTCGTTGATAAGGCGTACAAGAACATAATCCCCGGATAACCAACCTGTGTTAAAAACAAAAAGAATTAACTGCCGTCTTTTGATTTATGTTCGCATAAATTTGGTCATTCCAGCAATGGAGAGATAGCTATATAATCCCGCCTGTGGGTAAACAGCTTTAGCCCTACTTGTCTCTGTTCGTCTGTTGGAGTTTTTAGGTCTCAGTATGCTACTTTGTCACTTATGATTAAACATAGCGAGGGCTTTATTAAATCTTTTCTGACTTAAAGGATTCTTCTAGGGTGCATGTTGGTGGTTGATGTTGTAGCACCTGTTGGTTACTGCTGTTGCTCGTTTTTGTAAGGGTCAAAGGGTACGATGTACTGAAATCGTCATTTTAATATATTTTTTAAAAGTAACGGATCATTTTATACGCATGTAAGTGCATTTGGGCATATAGGGCTAGACCAAAATTTTATAAACCAATCGGTACTCAACGGGTAATATGGTCAACATTATGCCGGCCGCCATTGTTTCCAAGGACTATGACGGGTACACACCAAAGGCTTTGTCAAGCGAGGTCATTTTTTCAATGTTTACACAGTTAAGACATACGTTGCCTCTAGAAACTGCCTTATGCATTTCTGGATTATTTCGGGACAAACTGTTTGTTCACCAGTGTTTCATATGGGACAGTGAGGAATTTTTCAACTTATTTTCACTGCATATAAACGGAGCAAGTACGGGTGACGCGACTGCAGTGGAGCTGAAACCTCTACTGCAACTATTACCACACTATTATTAGGACGACGACTACTACTACCACTATGCCGCTATTGCTGCTAATACTACTACTACTACTACTACTACTACTACTACTACTACTACTACTACTACTACTACTACTACTACTACTACTACTACGACTACTACTAATACTGCTACTGCTACTACAACTACTACTACTACTACTACTACTACTACTACTATGCTGCTACTACTGCTACTACTACTACTACTACTACTACTACTGCTGCTGCTACTACTACTACTGCTGCTGCTGCTGCTATTACAACTACTACTATTATGCTGCTGCTGATGCTGCTACTGCTACTACTACTGCTACTACTGCTACTATTACTACTACTACTGCTACTATGCTGCTGCTAATACTACTAATACTACTACTACTGCTGCTGCTGCTGCTACTAGTATGCTGCTACTGCTGCTGCTGCTGCTACTACTATTCTGCTGCTGCTGCTGCTGCTAATACTACTACTACTATTATGCTGCTGCTAATACCACTACTACTACTACTACTACTGCTGCTGCTACTACTACTACTACTACTACTACTACTACTACTACTACTACTACTACTACTACTACTACTACTACTACTACTACTACTACTATGCCGCTACTGCTTCTAATACTACTACTACTGCTGCTACTGCTACTACTACTACTACTACTATGCTGCTGCTACCGCTGCTACTAATACTACTACTACTACTACTACTACTACTACTACTACTACTACTACTACTACTACTACTACTACTATGCCGCTACTGCTTCTAATACTACTACTACTACCTACTACTACTACTACTACTACTACTACTACTACTACTACTACTACTACTACTACTACTACTACTACTACTACTACTACTACTACTACTGCTACTACTACTATGCTGCTGCTGTAATACTACTATTACTGCACAAATAAAAGGTGTCTGAAAATTGTAATGGTAAACTGAAATAGATGTCAAGGTTTGAATGCTCGATATCTCTGACTTCAATAAATCATTCTTATCCACGCAGAACTTCCAGTTTTCGCCGGGCGGATGTGACCGTTTCCTGTGCCCTTATTATAAATTGCTTGGGGTTGAACAGGGAATCTGCGATTATTATTTAGTCTATCGGTGTTAAACCTTCAGGTCCGATTGATCTGCCAGTCACTAGGATTCTTTAGTCTTGCAGTGTCAGACCCTCAAATCCTGTTGATCTGCCACAAGCCCTTAGATTCTTTAGGCTTGCAGTATCAGACCCTCAAATCCTGTTGATCTGCCACAAGCCCTAAGATTCTTTAGTCTTGTGGTGTCAAACCTCCAGGTCCTGTTGACCTGCCTCCCAGATTAAGATCTTCCAAACTCAAAATATCGAACATTTTAGGTAGCAGACTGGAGCGGAACTTCTATACTGAAAGATGATTCGCACTGTAGTAACAGTTTAATTTAGGCATTATTATACTGTTCAAAACGCCTACTTATGTCAACTGATTGACTGAACCATGACGTACTTTAGATGTAAATCTTTAGCTCTGGTTGAACCTTAAGATATTCTTGTGTGCAATTTAAACAGTTTCACTCATTATTTTGCAAAGTCCCCGTGTGGGTTTGGGGCCACATTGTGGGGGAAAAACAGGAATAGACCTACTGCATATCCACACAAAAAAGCATGTCGTGAGAGTCGAATAATTGGTAGCTTCCTTCGGAGTCGGAGTGAATCTGCCTGAGAAGCAAGTAATCAGCAGTCAGCATATAAATGAGTCACGTCTATAAAACGGTCCAATTTCTGGAACAGAACTCTAGAGTCCAGAAGTGGCCGAACAAACAGAACTTTCCGCCGGAGTTGACAGCCGGTGTACGCAAAGAAAAAAAATGACACACATTTAATATTGAATTTATGGCAAAATGATGCTGCTTTCAGTAGCTATGTAGTTTGTTTGTTGCCATTTTTTTTTTTTTTTTAGTTAATTCTGAGCAAATATTTCACGGCTAATTACTGCCTATTAAATTGTGAGGATACACAAATGCCGATATCAAGGAATGAAGGCAAGTTACCTTTGACCTTCTATCTTTCAGTGTAGTGTAGATGCTGTAGAGTACTTTACGCCCTCTATAGTCTGTTCCAGAGGTCTTGCCCAAATTTTAAAACAAATTCGTGATGATACGTCGAGAAGTTTTCGACAGAGGAACTGAGTGGTCTCGGGGCAAAGCATCTGCCTCGAGTGCTGGAGGATCTGGTTCAGGCCCCGTTGAAAGCTGTTTTTTTTTTTTTTTTTTAAGAAGATCAGGAAGATGATCATAAAGGAGAAGGAGATGTGCAGGAGGAAAGAAGGATGATGATGACGAGGGAGGAGGCGGAGCCAGAAGAGCAGGGAAGAAGAAGAAGAAGAAGAAGAAGAAGAAGAAGAAGAAGAAGAAGAAGAAGAAGAAGAAGAAGAAGAAGAAGAAGAAGAAGAAGAAGAAGAAGAAGAAGAAGAAGAAGAAGAAGAAGAAGAAAAAGAGGAAGAAGAAGAAAAGGAACAAAAAAAGAAAACAAGACGAAGAAGGAGGAGAAGAAGAAGAAGAAGAAGAAGAAGAAGAAGAAGAAGAAGAAGAAGAAGAAGAAGAAGAAGAAGAAGAAGAAGAAGAAGAAGAAGAAGAAGAAGAAGAAGAAGAAGAAAAGGAGGAGGAGGATAAGAAGAAGAAGCAGAAGAAGAAAAAGAAGAAGAAAAAGAAGAAGAAGAAGAGGAAGAAGAAGAAGAAGAAGAAGAAGAAGAAGAAGAAGAAGAAGAAGAAGAAGAAGAAGAAGAAGAAGAAGAAGAAGAAGAAGAAGAAGAAGAAGAAGAAGAAGAAGAAGAAGAAGAAGAAGAAGAAGAAGAAGAAGAAGAAGAAGAAGAAGAAGAAGAAGATGACGACAGAGACGACGTGGATGATGATGATGATGAACAGCCACAAGGCAGTCTTGACATTTCCGAATTTAAGCCACACTTAGCTGCAACGTCCACAGACTCACACATTTAAAAGACAAAAGCCACAGACCTGAAATAACCCCGCCTCTTGTGTTGACATCAACTGTCGCATTAACTAATATTCATACATCGTCAGAATCCTCTACACATTACAATCCAGAACGGGCGGACAAGGTCCTCTGGCGGTTTATGATCAACTAATCCTAGATATTAATCCTGTCTTACCACAGAGAGAGACAGGGCCAAGACTTTAAGCTAAGACGGTTGTAAAAACTGCACGCGCCTCGGGGTTAAAGGTTAGGGGCGAATAGGTCAACCAGTACGTGGGTTTGAGAGATACTGTGTGATTGCCTAGTTTGTTAGTAAAGGTTTTGCCTGTCCGTCGGTCTGTCCGTCTATTTTTTTTTTTTTTTCTTTACCATTTTTCGCTATGTGTCTTTTTTGTTGCTTTGGTCATGTCTCTCTGTCAGTCTGTTTGTCAATCTGTCAATCTATCAGGCAGATAGACTGGCGGTTTCTGCACCACTTGGTGGTGAATTGATCTATGACAAGCAAGATGTTGTGAGGGCCCTTTCGAGGTG
>CAJHNH020000902.1:105000-110000 GCA_905116865.2 Candidula unifasciata
GCAGATCAAGTCATTACTTGACGCCGTAGAACAGGACAGAGCAGATCAAGTCATTACTCTACTCCGTAGAACAGGACATAGCAGATCAAGTCATTACTCTACTCCGTAGAACAGGACAGAGCAGATCAAGTCATTACTCTACTCCGTAGAACAGGACAGAGCAGATCAAGTCATTACTTTACGCCGTAGAACAGGACAGAGCAGATCAAGTCATTACTCTACGCCGCAGAACAGGACAGAGCAGATCAAGTCATTACTTTACGCCGCAGAACAGGACAGAGCAGATCAAGTCATTACTCTACGCCGTAGAACAGGACAGAGCAGATCAAGTCATTACTCTACGCCGCAGAACAGGACAGAGCAGATCAAGTCATTACTCTACGCCGCAGAACAGGACAGAGCAGATCAAGTCATTATTCTACGCCGTAGAACAGGACAGAGCAGATCAAGTCATTACTCTCCGCCGTAGAACAAGACAGACCAGATCAAGTCATTATTCTACGCCGTAGAACAGGAGAGAGCAGATCAAGTCATTACTCTACGCCGTAGAACAGGACAGAGCAGATCAAGTCATTACTCTACTCCGTAGAACAGGACAGAGCAGATCAAGTCATTATTATACGCCGTAGAACAGGACAGAGCAGATCAAGTCATTACTCTACGCCGTAGAACAGGACAGAGCAGATCAAGTCATTACTCTACGCCGTAGAACAGGACAGAGCAGATCAAGTCATTACTCTACGCCGTAGAACAGGACAGAGCAGATCAAGTCATTACTCTACGCCGTAGAACAGGACAGAGCAGATCAAGTCATTACTCTACGCCGTAGAGCAGGACAGAGCAGATCAAGTCATTACTCTACTCCGTAGAACAGGACAGAGCAGATCAAGTCATTACTCTACTCCGTAGAACAAGACAGAGCAGATCAAGTCATTACTCTACGCCCGTAGAACAGGACAGAGCAGATCAAGTATTATTCTACGCCGTAGAACAGGACAGAGCAGATCAAGTCATTACTCTACTCCGTAGAACAGGACAGAGCAGATCAAGTCATTACTCTACTCCGTAGAACAGGACAGAGCAGATCAAGTCATTACTCTACTCCGTAGAACAGGACAGAGCAGATCAAGTCATTACTTTACGCCGTAGAACAGGACAGAGCAGATCAAGTTCATTACTCTACTCCGTAGAACAGGACATAGCAGATCAAGTCATTACTCTACTCCGTAGAACAGGACAGAGCAGATCAAGTCATTACTCTACTCCGTAGAACAGGACAGAGCAGATCAAGTCATTACTTTACGCCGTAGAAACAGGACAGAGCAGATCAAGTCATTACTCTACGCCGCAGAACAGGACAGAGAGCAGATCAAGTCATTACTTTACGCCGCAGAACAGGACAGAGCAGATCAAGTCATTACTCTACGCCGCAGAACAGGACAGAGCAGATCAAGTCATTACTCTACGCCGCAGAACAGGACAGAGCAGATCAAGTCATTATTCTACGCCGTAGAACAGGACAGAGCAGATCAAGTCATTACTCTCCGCCGTAGAACAAGACAGACCAGATCAAGTCATTATTCTACGCCGTAGAACAGGACAGAGCAGATCAAGTCATTATTCTACGCCGTAGAACAGGAGAGAGCAGATCAAGTCATTACTCTACGCCGTAGAACAGGACAGAGCAGATCAAGTCATTACTCTACTCCGTAGAACAGGACAGAGCAGATCAAGTCATTATTATACGCCGTAGAACAGGACAGAGCAGATCAAGTCATTACTCTACGCCGTAGAACAGGACAGAGCAGATCAAGTCATTACTCTACTCCGTAGAACAGGACAGAGCAGATCAAGTCATTACTCTACGCCGTAGAACAAGACAGAGCAGATCAAGTCATTACTCTACGCCGTAGAACAGGACAGAGCAGATCAAGTCATTACTCTACTCCGTAGAACAGGACAGAGCAGATCAAGTCATTACTCTACTCCGTAGAACAAGACAGAGCAGATCAAGTCATTACTCTACGCCGTAGAACAGGACAGAGCAGATCAAGTATTATTCTACGCCATAGAACAGGACAGAGCAGATCAAGTCATTACTCTACTCCGTAGAACAGGACAGAGCAGATCAAGTCATTACTCTACTCCGTAGAACAGGACAGAGCAGATCAAGTCATTACTCTACTCCGTAGAACAGGACAGAGCAGATCAAGTCATTACTTGACGCCGTAGAACAGGACAGAGCAGATCAAGTCATTACTCTACTCCGTAGAACAGGACATAGCAGATCAAGTCATTACTCTACTCCGTAGAACAGGACAGAGCAGATCAAGTCATTACTCTACTCCGTAGAACAGGACAGAGCAGATCAAGTCATTACTTTACGCCGTAGAACAGGACAGAGCAGATCAAGTCATTACTCTACGCCGCAGAACAGGACAGAGCAGATCAAGTCATTACTTTACGCCG
Organism: Candidula unifasciata; assembly: GCA_905116865.2. Taxonomy (NCBI): domain Eukaryota; kingdom Metazoa; phylum Mollusca; class Gastropoda; order Stylommatophora; family Geomitridae; genus Candidula; species Candidula unifasciata. Next base: position 107,470 of record CAJHNH020000902.1, read on the forward strand.
CAGAACAGGACAGAGCAGATCAAGTCATTACTCTACGCCGTAGAACAGGACAGAGCAGATCAAGTCATTACTCTACGCCGCAGAACAGGACAGAGCAGATCAAGTCATTACTCTACGCCGCAGAACAGGACAGAGCAGATCAAGTCATTATTCTACGCCGTAGAACAGGACAGAGCAGATCAAGTCATTACTCTCCGCCGTAGAACAAGACAGACCAGATCAAGTCATTATTCTACGCCGTAGAACAGGAGAGAGCAGATCAAGTCATTACTCTACGCCGTAGAACAGGACAGAGCAGATCAAGTCATTACTCTACTCCGTAGAACAGGACAGAGCAGATCAATCATTATTATACGCCGTAGAACAGGACAGAGCAGATCAAGTCATTACTCTACGCCGTAGAACAGGACAGAGCAGATCAAGTCATTACTCTACGCCGTAGAACAGGACAGAGCAGATCAAGTCATTACTCTCTACGCCGTAGAACAGGACAGAGCAGATCAAGTCATTACTCTACGCCGTAGAACAGGACAGAGCAGATCAAGTCATTACTCTACGCCGTAGAGCAGGACAGAGCAGATCAAGTCATTACTCTACTCCGTAGAACAGGACAGAGCAGATCAAGTCATTACTCTACTCCGTAGAACAAGACAGAGCAGATCAAGTCATTACTCTACGCCGTAGAACAGGACAGAGCAGATCAAGTATTATTCTACGCCGTAGAACAGGACAGAGCAGATCAAGTCATTACTCTACTCCGTAGAACAGGACAGAGCAGATCAAGTCATTCACTACTCCGTAGAACAGGACAGAGCAGATCAAGTCATTACTCTACTACTCGTAGAACAGGACAGAGCAGATCAAGTCATTACTTTACGCCGTAGAACAGGACAGAGCAGATCAAGTCATTACTCTACTCCGTAGAACAGGACATAGCAGATCAAGTCATTACTCTACTCCGTAGAACAGGACAGAGCAGATCAAGTCATTACTCTACTCCGTAGAACACAGGACAGAGCAGATCAAGTCATTACTTTACGCCGTAGAACAGGACAGAGCAGATCAAGTCATTACTCTACGCCGCAGAACAGGACAGAGCAGATCAAGTCATTACTTTACGCCGCAGAACAGGACAGAGCAGATCAAGTCATTACTCTACGCCGCAGAACAGGACAGAGCAGATCAAGTCATTACTCTACGCCGCAGAACAGGACAGAGCAGATCAAGTCATTATTCTACGCCGTAGAACAGGACAGAGCAGATCAAGTCATTACTCTCCGCCGTAGAACAAGACAGACCAGATCAAGTCATTATTCTACGCCGTAGAACAGGACAGAGCAGATCAAGTCATTATTCTACGCCGTAGAACAGGAGAGAGCAGATCAAGTCATTACTCTACGCCGTAGAACAGGACAGAGCAGATCAAGTCATTACTCTACTCCGTAGAACAGGACAGAGCAGATCAAGTCATTATTATACGCCGTAGAACAGGACAGAGCAGATCAAGTCATTACTCTACGCCGTAGAACAGGACAGAGCAGATCAAGTCATTACTCTACTCCGTAGAACAGGACAGAGCAGATCAAGTCATTACTCTACGCCGTAGAACAAGACAGAGCAGATCAAGTCATTACTCTACGCCGTAGAACAGGGACAGAGCAGATCAAGTCATTACTCTACTCCGTAGAACAGACAGAGCAGATCAAGTCATTACTCTACGCCGTAGAACAAGACAGAGCAGATCAAGTCATTACTCTACTCCGTAGAACAGGACAGAGCAGATCAAGTCATTACTCTACGCCGTAGAACAAGACAGAGCAGATCAAGTCATTACTCTACGCCGTAGAACAGGACAGAGCAGATCAAGTCATTACTCTCCGCCGTAGAACAGGACAGAGCAGATCAAGTCATTACTCTACTCCGTAGAACAGGACAGAGCAGATCAAGTCATTACTTTACGCCGTAGAACAGGACAGAGCAGATCAAGTCATTACTCTACTCCGTAGAACAGGACATAGCAGATCAAGTCATTACTCTACTCCGTAGAACAGGACAGAGCAGATCAAGTCATTACTCTACTCCGTATAACAGGACAGAGCAGATCAAGTCATTACTTTACGCCGTAGAACAGGACAGAGCAGATCAAGTCATTACTCTACGCCGCAACACAGGACAGAGCAGATCAAGTCATTACTTTACGCCGCAGAACAGGACAGAGCAGATCAAGTCATTACTCTACGCCGTAGAACAGGACAGAGCAGATCAAGTCATTACTCTACGCCGCAGAACAGGACAGAGCAGATCAAGTCATTACTCTACGCCGCAGAACAGGACAGAGCAGATCAAGTCATTATTCTACGCCGTAGAACAGGACAGAGCAGATCAAGTCATTACTCTCCGCCGTAGAACAGGACAGACCAAATCAAGTCATTATTCTACGCCGTAGAACAGGCCAGAGCAGATCAAGTCATTATTCTACGCCGTAGAACAGGAGAGAGCAGATCAAGTCATTACTCTACGCCGTAGAACAG
>CAJHNH020000902.1:115000-160000 GCA_905116865.2 Candidula unifasciata
CACAAGGAGTTCGTCACCCGGTCACCGCGCAGACCGGTTTAGCCAACCATGCTAGAGAGCCGGGCTAACTAACAGTTTGGGAACCCTCGTGTCTCTGTGTCCAAGATATTGTGTCAAGTCTATTTTCATCCCCGTCGCCAGCGGTCGCTGCTTTGTTGTGCTAAATCTGGCCAGGTTTTATTCAAGTAAAAGCCAAACAGTTCCAGAAAGAAGCCTGTCAACAATGTTAACAACTGTATTTTTAGTACACCCAAAATAATGGCATTACAAACATTGTGTTGCGCTCTCAGGAAGGCTCAGCCTAATTTAAGTGTGCATTAATAATAAAGCTCGTGTGGGCTCATGGGCTTCATATGGAGTTGGAAGGAAAAGACACCCTTGCCCCCCCCCCCCCCCCTTCCCCAGCAATCCCCCAACAACCGTGTCTAAAAAGTCGAATAACTAAGAGTGAATCCTTCGAAGTCTGTGTAAATGTGCCTGAGAAGCGGGGAACCAAAGGTCTGCACACAACTAAGTCAGCTCTGTAAAATAAATGTGCATGCACAACTCCAGTTCTGAAACAGAAATGAGTGAGTAATGGGACCTTTCCCGCGGAAGTTACCCAGCCACCTCGCCCTAATATGGGGCGTAACTTTATGTTATTTCGAAGCCCCACCCCGGCTGTGGGCAATACTATAACCTAACTGTTGAACAGGGTTTCTGGGACTGTGTGGCCGGGGGAGTCTTATCCGAATAGTGGCACTTTGTCTCACCGTGTGTTTATCGCTCGTTGTACGGTCCTGCTGGGGTTAAATGTCACTGACTCGACACTCGACGGAGTTTACAGCAGGCTGGGGCGAAAACGAGGCTCCGAAACTCACATGGCGAGTGTATGGTTGTTATTATTTTTTTTAAATTATTATCCTACGTAGTTAAATAGTCCTTAGGTAAGAGAATAGGGGCTGTTGAGCTGAAATGGTATAGAAAGATTCTCAGAATATCTTGGACAAAGAAGAGGAGAAATACTGACATCTTGAAAGATCTGAACATCAAGGAAGATTGGCTAATAAACAGCATCCTGTCTCGGAAGCTAAAATATGTTGGTCATATCAAGCGCCACGAAGACTGGGGGGAAAATAGAAGAAGGCATGGTACCAGGAAGGAGGGGCAGGGGCCGACCGACACGAAGACGGGCACAAGATATAAGTGACTTCTTGAGTATGCAAGTACACAAGGCGGAAGAGCTGGCGAGAGACCGAGTTTCTTTCAGGCTAAACGTGATGAGAGCGACGTTCTGCAAAGGACCAGCTACATGATGAGGATAAGTTAAACAACGATTAAGTCTCCTGAAGGCTAAAATTAAACTCATCCCCTCCCTTAAAAAATGTATCAGTTAGCTGACATCCCCACCCCCATTCCCTAAAACATTTTTCCTTAAAAGGATAGCCTGAAACATCTGTTGTAACATAAAAAAGGGGCAATCATAAAGCCACAAGGGAGCCGTCATGCTGTAGCAGTTAGCCGCTCGCCTGCACATCTAAAAGTCGTGGGTTCAACTCCTGACGAAGCCGGACTTATTTTCCCTCTCTTTTTCAAAAATGACATTGGCTCCCATGTCGACTTAAATGGGTACCTGGTGAAGCCATGGAAAGCAAAGGCAAACTCCCTAATGTTGACCACATCACTCACCAAGTGCCGATGGGTCTATAAAATATAGGTCTAGCCCAATATGCCCTATAGACCTTAAGGCGTGACAAAGAATCCTTTTACATTTAGTCATCAATGAGTCGTTTAGTGGATCGGTGAGTCATTCGGGTGCTTTGTAAATTAGGCGGACAAATGATCGGTTCATCAGCATTTAAAAATAATCAGTCGATGAGTCAGTCAGTCAGTCGGTCGGTTGTCAATACTATTCGCTGTTTCTGATAAACCATGAGCCGCATATAATTTCAGTCTGCCTCGTACACTCGGCAATATGTCCTAGGAAAATGGGGCTACGAGGTTTCAAGGCATGGTGTCCGCCTCGAGTGCTAGAGGTTCCGAGTTCAATCATCGGTAAGGGCTGTGATTGTTTCACGTGAACTTGAACTTGTAGTAATAACACCTGGTCTCCGTGTAGTGAGATCTGACGCCAGTGTGTATTGTAGCGCACGTAGTTGGCAGTTGGAAATCGAAAAGAGTAGCCTAACGGTTAAAAATCTACCCAAAGTATGGCAGGATCATCGTCGGTGCTACAGAGCCTGTGCACTGTGCTGAGCTTCTTCGTACTCAGACTCGAGTTAGAAGAAGAATGGAGCACTTATGGGTCACACCCATGTGCCATGATGTTGATCCGTTGTTCAAAACCTCAGATCCTAAGGAATTAATTCAAACGTCAATATGGCTAACAATTACGTCGAAAAATGATACAGAAATTCTACCGTCGTGCTTAATTTTCAGGACTTTCAAATATCCCTGGCTGGGTAAACTCAAAAAAATTGGAGCTCTCAGAGCTAACAAAACGGAGGATTTCAGAAAATATCTGCAGCTGATGCTAAACGATTAACAAACTTTTATCCTACGAAGTTTCAATAGGAGCTTTTGTTGAGCCTGTAAGTAGATCCCGACTGGCTGTCGTGGGCAATAGTGTGGGAGGAGCGCTGGGTCAACTCTCTGTGGCTGTCTCTGTCACTAGGGTACCTGCCCACGGAAAGGGAAGATAAAAAACTGAACGAAAAGTATATCAGCTAGTTTTACAATATATTAAACACACACAAAACTTGAACGTTTATGCTATAGAGCCTTCATCAGCAAATACATAAATCTAACAAAGCCACACCAATACACAAAATCACTTAACTGGTAGTTTGTGTGTGTGTGTGTGTATGTGTGTGGGGAGGGGATGTTGGGAGGGTATGGTTAGGGTTTTTAGAAATTGTGTACGGATCGTCATCCTCTTCTTCTTCTTCTTCTTCTTCTTCTTCTTCTTCTTCTTCTTCTTCTTCTTCTTCTTCTTCTTCTTCTTCTTCTTCTTCTTCTTCTTCTTCTTCTTCTTCTTCTTCTTCTTCTTCTTCTTCTTCTTCTTCTTCTTCTTCTTCTTCGTCTTCTTCTTCTTCTTCTTCTTCTTCTTCTTCTTCTTCTTCTTCTTCTTCTTCTTCTTCTTCTTCTTCTTCTTCTTCTTCTTCTTCTTCTTCTTCTTCTTCTTCTTCTTCTTCTTGTTCTTCTTCTTCTTCTTCTTCTTCTTCTTCTTCTTCTTCTTCTTCTTCTTCTTCTTCTTCTTCTTCTTCTTCTTCTTCTTCTTCTTCTTCTTCTTCTTCTTCTTCTTCTTCTTCTTCTTCTTCTTCTTCTTCTTCTTCTTCTTCTTCTTCTTCTTCTTCTTCTTCTTCTTCTTCTTCTTCTTCTTCTTCTTCTTCTTCTTCTTCTTCTTCTTCATCTTCTTCATCTTCTTCCTTTTCTTCTTCTTCTTCTTCTTCTTCTTCTTCTTCTTCTTCTTCTTCTTCTTCTTCTTCTTCTTCTTCTTCTTCTTCTTCTTCTTCTTCTTCTTCTTCTTCTTCTTCTTCTCTCTTCTTCTTTCTTCTTCTTCTTCTTCTTCTTCTTCTTCTTCTTCTTCTTCTTCTTCTTCTTCCTCTTCTTCTTCTTCGTCGTCGTCGTCGTCTTCTCCACCTCCTCCGCCTTTCCTCCCCCTCCTTCTCCGCCCTTTTCATAATCGTCTTATTCTTAGCTATCGCGGCTCTAAACTCCTGCGGAAGCCTTTGGCAGTTCGTCCACTTCTGCATTTTGGTCTCTTTGCAGAACATGCCTTCTCCTGCACAGCCGATTAAAGATCTTGCCTTTTTGTATGCAGACTGTTGGTTTCTTGTCCTTAAGGCATATGTACTCTGACTTTGAAGGAAAGACTCCGAACAAGTCCCGTTTTACGTCAGGCATATTAGTGTGGCATTGGGTTCCCCCACCCCCTTTTGGGGCTATTTTATTCATTATTATTAGTGTTTTTGTTATTATTATTATTATTATTATTATTATTATTATTATTATTACTGTTTTCATTATATTATCATAATAATAATATTTATTATTATTATTATTATTATTATTATTATGTGTTGACTGGCAAATAAATATAACAGTATAGTGTAAAACTTCCACATAAATATTGTTTATATTTATTTGCCAGTCAGCACTCAATAATAATAATTATTATTACTCACATTAACCAGGCTGCCTCTTGAACCCTATAAAACATACTGTTCAAAGAACAGCATAGCTACGTGTCAGGGAAGACTATCACATTGAGCGGTCCACTCAATGATAACATACCTATCATTAGTTAAAGTTAGTTGCTTGTCCTTTACATGACGTTGAGGAACCAACCCCAGAATGTCTTTGGCTGTTGTGGTTTTTTAAGGCAAATTTTACATTCATTAGTTTGCCATTGCTTTCTGTGCGGTCAGCACTCGTTACCACAGTCAAAACCAACGGAAGACGAATCGCCCGCAGCTGATATTGAAACAAGCAGCCCGTCATTACGAAGCGCGTTCGCAACGCTTTAACCACAGTCGCCGACTGTCAATAAAAAGTATTACAATTAAGAGGTGCATCTACATGTACCAAATCTATGTGTTTACTGACTGACTGACTTTCTACCCCAACAGGACATTACACAATCGATAAACACCCGATGACACAATGTGCCACCATGTGGGTGAGGATCACCGTGGAGAGCTCCCAGAAACCGCGTTCAGCCTTTAGGCCATATTTATGGCCAGGCTATATTGCGGCCCCTGGCAAGAGCCAGAATAGGGCTTCAAATAACGAACAATTTCATCCTGAAAAGGACGGAGAGTTAAGGTCCTTCAAAAAGCAATTATGTGTTTACTGTGTAAAATCAATGGTACTTACCAATCAGTTGCTAAGATGTTGCTCTTTAATGTTATCCTTCAGGAAACGTTCATATACTGATAAATAAGGGGAGTTCTTTTACTTCATCAAGTCATTTTGTTGTTTGTTAGTGCAAGACGTGTCAATCCTGCCAAGAAATCAGCAGTGAATGTTACAAAAAAAATCTAAAACCTGAAAGTCTTTTTAATTGTCTATCTCCAACATATGTGATATGAATTCCGTCTAAAATGTCCTGTTTATTGTTATATCCCTTGATTAGTGGAAACGGCTGTTTAGCTCGCCGGTGTGTTTGCTCTGCTCTCAGTGCTCCAGAGGAGCATGACGCTTCTACTGTGGTCCCATCTTGCAGCATGATGACCAATCCAGCTCCTCTATTTGTTTTTTTTTTTCCTGTTTCCTCCAATGATCCATCGGTGTATACCAGTGTCAGTAAGGGTTTTGAATAACAGTTGTAGACATGTTCAAGGCTCTTTACATGCAGTACTAGGTTTGCAGTACAATTTTGATAGACGGTGAAAGCTTTATCTTTTCAGTCAAGTTTTAATTTGGTTATTTGCTATTCTGTGAATGGGGTTGTTGTTCATGCGTTTAAATATTTCTGATATGGTAAGCACCTTGTATTCCCTTCGAAGGCTCAAGTTCTGAAGGCAAGAAGTTTCCTCCAGCTCATGAATTGGTGTGCTCCTCAAACCTCCAGTGATGATGTTGAGACCAGTGTTTTGTATTTTGTCCAGTTCGTGTAGGTTTGATTTGAATGCAGTAGAGTATGCTCACATGCCACACTCCAGTTTTGGTCGTACGTATCCTGTGTATACTTGTCGTACCGTGCTGGCATCTGCGCCACAACTTGCTCCAGTAAGTTTCTTTATAAATCGGAGCTTCAGGGTAGCTTCCCTTTGAGTGCCTACAACTGTGGGGGCTTCCGGTTAGTCTTTTGTCGAATTTTATTCCAAAAAATGTACTCCTGATTGGTTGTACTCTAATATCTTGTTTTCTTCCTGGAAATTAAGTAACCTGTTGTTCACTAATCTATCCTTGGCCTTTCAACGTTTTTATGAGGCTTACAGGGGGGTAGCTAAATTTGTTTTTCTTGGGCTTTCCTTCCTTGGCTATGGGGACTGTTTCTGCCTCCTTCCATTCCGTAGGAAGAAGACTCTGTGTCCAGGATTGATCGATACGGTCTAGGAGTGGTGCTTACCTGCTGGTCCCGAGTGTACTGTCATTTCACTTGTTATTCGATCAGGTCCAGGTGCCTTCCTTTTCGCAAGGTTTCTTAATGCGCATTTAAGTTCTTGGGGACTGAAGAGTTTATTTATTATATTGTATATTATATTTACTATTTTTCGCTTACGTACTGGACACTGCAGACTCAATAAACACTCATATAAATTAGGTATGAGCCAAACAGCTCTCTGCCAGTGCCTTCAGCTGAACAGACTTCAGAACATGTCCTGCAAGACTGTCCTCTCTTGGCGGAGCTGCGGATCAACATATGGCAACACCCAGTAGACCTGACAACTGAGCTTTGGGGAAACATAAGAGACCTTGAAAAGACATCTCAGTTTATGACCCACAGTGGATTATACGCATGACCAGAGATCGCCGAAGAAGAAGATATTTACTATATCTTGGTTATCTTCTTGCTTTTTGTTGACTTTTTTTTTCAGTTCTCTCGTGACTTCTTTTGTCTCGCTCTAGACATAAATATTTTGCTTTCCTATGCAAAACTATCAGCCAGCAGGTTTTCTGCTTGTTTACCGATGCAAGTTTTCCAATCTTTTTAAATGACAGTGTTGGCATAGCTGGTATTATTCTCCACATTTAGACCCTTTACTAGATGTCAGACATGGACACTATCTAAAGCCCACATACGCAAAATCACCACCTGCGAGATGAGGTGCTTGAGAACAGCAGCCAACCTAACCATACGAGATCAAGTGAATAATGAAACTATCGGGCAAATTGTGGGAACGACACCTTGTACTAGATTCATCGAGAAACAGCAGATCAAGTGGTTTGGCCATCTCGTTAGAATGCAGCAAGATCAAATACCATCATAAGCACTGCATATTAGAAAAGCAAGAGGATGGCAGCGGAAATATAGATCGACAATATTAAAGAAACTCTATACCTTCACGGCATGACAATAGCCAGTGACAGCCAACGTGAACTGGATCGCAAATTATTCCTCCCTATGACGATTTACATCAGAAGTGGTTTATAATGATGATGACGATGAAGATGATATATTTGTCCCCCCCCCCCCCCCCCCCCCCCCCCCCCGGCCCACACCCCCGATTTTTTTTAACAGAGCATTGCTTTTTTGAACATATTCATTAATTAGACAGAGGGCATTGATTAAATGAACATATTTAGACAGGGCATTGATTAGATGAACATATTTAGACAAGACATTAATTAGATGAACATATTTAGACAAGACATTAATTAGATGAACATATTTAGACAGGGCATTGATTAGATGAACATATTTAGACAGGGCATTGGTTAGATAAACATATTTAGACAAGACATTAATTAGATGAACATATTTAGACAAGACATTAATTAGATGAACATATTTAGACAGGGCATTGATTAGATGAACATATTTAGACAAGACATTAATTAGATGAACATATTTAGACAAGACATTGATTAGATGAACATATTTAGACAGGGCATTGGTTAGATGAACATATTTAGACAAGGCATTGATTAGATGAACATATTTAGACAAGGCTTTGATTAGATGAACATATTTAGACAGTGCATTGATTAGATAAACATATTTAGACAGGGCATTGATTAGATAAACATATTTAGACAGGGCATTGATTAGATGAACATATTTAGACAGGGCATTGATTAGATAAACATATTTAGACAAGACATTAATTAGATGAACATATTTAGACAAGACATTAATTAGATGAACATATTTAGACAGGGCATTGATTAGATGAACATATTTAGACAAGACATTAATTAGATGAACATATTTAGACAAGACATTGATTAGATGAACATATTTAGACAGGGCATTGGTTAGATGAACATATTTAGACAAGGCATTGATTAGATGAACAAATTTAGACAAGGCTTTGATTAGATGAACATATTTAGACAGTGCATTGATTAGATGAGCATATTTAGACAGGGCATTGATTAGATGAACATATTTAGACAGGGCATTGATTAGATGAACATATTTAGACAGGGCATTGATTAGATGAACATATTTAGACAGGGCATTGGTTAGATGAACATATTTAGACAAAGCATTGATTAGATGAACATATTTAGACAAGGCTTTGATTAGATGAACATATTTAGACAGGGCATTGGTTAGATGAACATATTTAGACAGGGCATTGATTAGATGAACATATTTAGACAGGGCATTGGTTAGATGAACATATTTAGACAAAGCATTGATTAGATGAACATATTTAGACAAGGCTTTGATTAGATGAACATATTTAGACAGGGCATTGGTTAGATGAACATATTTAGACAGGGCATTGATTAGATGAACATATTTAGACAGGGCATTGATTAGATGATCATATTTAGACAGGGCATTGGTTAGATGAACATATTTAGACAAGACATTGATTAGATGAACATATTTAGACAGTACATTGATTAGATGAACATATTTAGACAATGCATTGATAAGATGAACATATTTAGACAAGGCATTTATTAGATGAACATATTTAGACAAGGCATTGATAAGATGAACATATTTAGACAAGGCATTGATAAGATGAACATATTTAGACAAGGCATTGATTAGATGAACATATTTAGACATGGAATTGATTAGATAAACATTTTTAGACAAGGCATTGATTCGATTAACAAATTTAGACAAGGCATTGATTAGATGAACATATTTAGACAAGGCATTGATTAGATGAAAATATTTAGACAAGGCATTGATTAGATGAAAATATTTAGACAAGTCACGTCCGTTTTATTTGTTGAACATTCCGGTATTTGTCCGAAACGATGAAAACAGATTTGACTTCTATTTACACGAATGGCCTCAAAGTGGTAAGAAAAGAAAAGGTGCACATTTTCGTGGGTATAATTCGCTGACACAAAGTATCCACACAAAAAAAGCCAACTGTGAAAAGAAACGAAACGAAATTATCTAAAAGTAGGTGGTTAATTTGTGGGGGAATTCCTGCTTTAGAAAATGGCAGAGTCGGAAGGTTTGGGGGACGCGGTATGATGGGGTCCTTCCTAGGGAAGTGACTGAGTAATTAATCGGCCGTCCTAAAGGTCAACTATTCCGTTTTGAATTTATTTACTTTTACAGGAGACAACAAGACTAAATTCCAGAAGTTGACAAACAAGCAGAACTTTCTGCTGGAGTTTACATCCGCTGAGTGCAGAGAGCAAGAGTGTACTACGTTAAGAACAGCAGGCTACAAGCTAAGAGGCCGACCTAGAAAGAAATAGGTGGAGGGAGTAAAGGAAACACTACAGTAACATTTTGCTGGGCAAGAGTCAGATAGTACCATATTTGTACGAAAGTACCAACCTCAGGAGGCCTGGATGGGATGTTGATCTTCCAGACAGCAAGAACTTCCAACCAAGAGCGGGAAAGTACCAGACGACGTAATTTCCTAGGATGGTTTTAGAAAAAAAATATATTGTTATATTTATTTGCCAGTCAGCACTCAATAATAAAAAATTATTATTACTCACATTAACCAGCCTGCCCTTTTTAACTCTATAAAACATACTGTTCAAAGAATGAAACGCATAGCTACTTAGAGGAAAACACACGTACTCACAATTTTGACATTGTGTTTCTTGGTAAATAAGTGAAATTACTCAAATTTCACACAAGAATACCTTGGGGTTCTGCCAATCAATTGACACTTTTTTGCATCTGGGTGACGATAATTTTTAGGCGTTGGCATTTCTCTATAGTCTGGTGTGTGGCGTCCTCTTGCGTGGATCAGTGACTCTCATCTCCTGGGCATGGATGCGATCAGACGTCTGATGTTGGCCTGATACGATCAGATGTCTGATTGTCACAACTATAGGAGAGCCCTAGGAAGGGTAGGGTTCCTATACAGGAGGTATCTTCAGTCTATAAGTGTGGCTCACTAGAAGTATGGTACTTCATCGTCTACTAGGGTAGAAAGACCGAGATATTACTCCTGGGACAGAGGACAGGAAGATAAGTCTACCCTGCTCCGATGGGTGGTGCTAGGCCGACTAGGTATCCTGGTGGCAACTCCTCTGCCACTTTTAAAGAAAGAGCCCCCAGAGAAAGAAAGCGAAGAATGCCCCCTTCTCGCTCACTCAACTATTACTCACGCACAGCAACACAGACAGACGAGAATAGTAGTGAATGAAGAATGATGTCGCTTTAATTTTACTACAACTGACTGGCTAAAAATTGACAGTGGTTTGGTGTTTGATTTTAAACCAAATGGTTATCATCATAAGAGAAATGTCTACTGGGTCCAGTTCCTTCCCCGCACGAGTACAGCTCACCCGTGGATACTCCCAAAGGCTGGACTTGATGAGGAAACCGGAACACTTGGCTTCTTGTAGATCTTATTTCTTGTGATATCCTCTTGTAGATAATCCACCGCTGATGTTCTTAAAGTTCAGATACGACACGTGGTCGTTTAGAAAATTCGACACGTGGTCGGTTACAATTACGACTAGTAGTCGGTTATGAATACTGGGATTAAATCCCTTAAACTGTCTCTTTGTCTGTGCCGATTCTATGGCGACATGACAATGGGTACAATTGTGTACTAATCGTTGAGTCCTTGGTGTTATGAAAAATGCCGCAGGGCCCCTTTCAGAATTCAGATCGGTCAGAAATCACTACCGTAATCCAGAACGAATTAATATAGAACTACACTCGCTAATCTGAATACTGAACTTGAAAAACTACCGATCATCACTCGACCACGTTTGGGACTCCAAAGCCCGGAAGATGGCGGCTTCCGCTCAAAAATGGACGACCCACGTGACGCCAGCCATGCGCATGCGCCAAAAAGATAAAGCGCCCTCTGGTACGTTCTATTGATTGGTCGAACAGGGCACTTTGATTGGTTGCAAAACTAGTAATCCATGAGTTAAATGTAACTAGCCCTATCCGGTTTTTAGCGGAAAGTATTAGGGGAAGGCCGGTTGCTAGGCGACGCGAAAATCTCATCGAAGTTGTGTAAGCACTCGCATCCTCTAACTTCTAATATATATATGGCTTCTGCCCTAAACTATAAGGTAACTAGGGGAGCGTCAGTGGTCATTGCCAGTACTGTCACATAGGCCCCCCGTAAAAAAAAAGTTCTGGGATCCAAACTTTTTAGAGACTAAGATGACCATCTGGCGTATCTCCTTCATCTGGGTTAGCTTGATCATTCTCCTCTTCTGGAGGGTGACGACTCAGGAAATCTGCTCCTACATTCTCTTTCCCCGGAATGTACTCTACTGTAAAAGTGTAGGGTTGGAGTAACAGTGACCATCTCATCAGCCTAGTGTTGAGCTTCTTAGATGCCGCTAGAAACATCAGAGGCTGGTGGTCACTCTGTACTTTAAATTTCGTTCCGTACAAGAATGGCTGGAATTTCTGCACTGCCCATACTAGGGATAAACACTCTTTCTCAATGGTTGAATAATTTCTTTCAGCACCGTTAAGCTTCCGGCTGGCATATGCTATCGGAAACAACATGGATGGTTCTTCTCTACCTTCCTGGAGTAGGGTCGCTCCTATTCCTATATTACTGGCATCAGTCCTCAACGTAAAGGTTTTAGTGAGGTCCGGGAGCTGAAGAATAGGTTTGGAGGTTAGCTTTCCCTTGAGCATAGCGTACGCTGTCTCACAGTCAGCTGACCAACGCACCATCTCTGGGGCTCCCTTTTTTGTAGCATCTGTAAGTGGGGAGGCTATCGTGTTAAAGTCTTGTATGTACTTTTGATAGAACCCACACAGAGATACAAAGGACCGCACATCCTTCTTAGTTTTTGGTCTAGGTGCCTTGTGCAACTTATCTACGTTCTTTTGTTCGGGGCACATATATCCCTGTGATATGGTGTGTCCCAGAAATTCTAGTTGTCCAAAAGCCAGTTTACATTTAGAAGGCCTGGCTGTTAACCCCACTTCTGCAAGCCTTCCTAGCAAAGTGTCGAGAGTGTTGAGGTGTTCTTCAAAATGCTCTGACGCGATGAGGATGTCATCCATAAAATGTTGTAGCGTTGGCCGTTTTAATGGGCCTAACAGCATTCTCATCATGCGGGTAAACACACTAGGTGCATTGCTAAGGCCGAATGGTAAGACGTTGAACTCATAGTGCCCCTCAGGGGTGCTGAATGCTAAATAAGGGCGAACTTCTTTCTTTACTGGGATCTGATAGTACCCCTTACTGAGGTCTATCTTGGAAAAGTACTTAGCTTTACTAAGTCTCGAAAATAGCTGTCCTTGGTCCGGTAGGGGTTCAGCTTGGAATTCCGTTACCCCATTTAGTTGCCTGTAGTCAATGCAAAGCCGATGCTCCCCACTAGGTTTCCTTAGGAGCACAACACTAGCACTATAGGGTGATTCAGAAGGGGAGATAATTCCTTCTTGCAGCAGGTGAGCAATCTCAGCCTGGAGGGCTTCCTCCTTAGCATAAGGTATAGGATAACACCTCTGTCTGACCGGTTCTGCACTGGTCAGTTTCATGTCAAACTCGACCAGACTTGTGAGACCCGGTTTGTCTGTGAGCACAGCTGAGTGTGCAGTTAAGACCTCTCTTATTCTTCGTTGTTGCGAATCCAACAGGATGGGGTTTATTTCCACGTCCTGAGCGGTTTCTCGAGGTTGTAACGGGTACTCGACCCCTGCAGCCTCTCCACATTCGACCTCCGTAGCTACCGCAAGTGTCATCAAATGCACCGGGGTAGTTTCAGTTCTTTCGAAATACTTTCGAAGCAGGTTTATGTGAAAGACTTTCAGTTTTCCTCTTTTGGAGATCTTATAATTGGTGCGGGACACCTTCTCCACAACCGAGTAGGGCCCTTGCCAACCAATCTCCAGTTTATTGCTGCCACTTGGCAAAAGTAACATGACCTTGTCTCCTGGTTCCAGGGAACGGTCCTTGGCTTTCCTATTATAAAGGGCAGCATGTTTCTTGCGGGCGGCTTTCACATTTGACGTTGCCAGTTTCCAACCCATTTCCAACTTTCCTTTCAGTTCCCTCCACATACTTGGAGGCTGTCACTACAGTCTCTTCCGCCTTCTCTTCAGTCCACGTCCTCATTAGGGCTTCCAAGGGCCCCTTAATAGGTCGTCCGAATAGAAGAGTAGCAGGTGGGATTCCCGTAGATCCATGGGGTACCTCCCTGTAGGCGAATAAAGCCGCTGGTAGGTACTCATCCCAAACCTCTGGTTTTTCCTGAGCTAACTTCCTCAGGATCGTCATTAAGGTTCCGTTAAATCTTTCCACCTGGCCGTTTGACTGTGGGTGATATGGACTAGTGTGGATATGCCGGGTTTGTAGAATCTGGAAGACTTCTCCCATCAGTTTCCCTCGGAACTGTGAGCCGTTGTCTGTCAAAATTTGATTGGGAAATCCCAATCTTGTGAAAATGGTCACGAGTGCTTCCGCTACTCGCTTTGAATCGATAGCAGGTAGGGCAATCGCCTCCCCCCACATCGAACAGGTATCCACCAAAGTTAAAATAAAGGAATTTCTTTTCTTGGTGCGAGGGAGTGGACCGACTATGTCGACTGCCACTCTCTCAAATGGAGTGTTCATCAAAGGCATGTCACCTAAAGTTACTGGAACTGTCCAATGCCTGGGAGCTACCCTTTGGCATTCTGGACATGACTTTACATACCGCTTAATGTCCCCATTCATCCCCGGCCAGTAATAATGGCAGGCGATACGTTGCTGTGTAGCCCCGATCCTCATATGTCCAGAGAATGGGATAGTATGTCCCATGTGCATGATTTGCGTCCGGTAGGGGGAAGGTACAACAAGTTGACCAAACTCGTCTCCATCTTTTCCTGCCCTACGGTACAGCAAATTACCTTTGACATAAAAGTTTCCCTTACTAGGAGGTGTTTGGGCTTTGGGCAACTTTCCGTAGCAAGGTTGAAGAGTGTGGTCCTGTTTTTTGGACAGCCCTTATTTCACCCGGAAGGGGGTTTAAAGGTTGAACAGGTTCTAGGCTATCTTTAGCCTAAGACCTGGTCTGTACAGCCGCGAGAGCTATGGGAGTAGATGGTTCACTTAAATAAACATACCGACACCCTAGGATAAAAGGATAAATCGGATCATCTACCACAGCAGCGGATACAGTCCCAGTAACATACTTGGACTCCACTTCAACTAAAGCTATAGGCAAAGTCATAGTGGGGGAACTCTTGGTAGCCCCGCGGACTTTAATAGTGTCTCCAGTTAGCTGGCCAGGTTCTACCAGATATGATGCAATTAAACTGTCATACTGGAGGCCGGTATCATAGAGACAATCGACTCTCTGTCGGTTGACTGAGATCACTTCCACCACGGGTGGTCTCCTCGTAGTAGGGAAGAGTACACTAGGAGGCTTTTCAGCTGCCACACATGCCGCGTACTGAGGGGCAGGTTTTTTCGGGCATTCGGCCGTGTAGTGGGTATTAACCTTGCAATATTTGCAGTATGGATTTCTCCACCCCGACGCTAGTTGCGGCTGGGGGTTTTGATTTTGATTATGTTGGGGTTTGGGCCCCTTTGCGGCATTTTTATAAGGTTGTACGGGTGTTTTCACACGGAGGTTTTTCAAAGGTGGGTTGGGGTTTGGGCTTAAAAGATACTTCCCCATGGGCTGCATGATAGCGTTCTGCAAGAGTGATCATGTCGTCTAAGCGTTCAGCCCCATTCTCTGTTAAGAAAGTCTGCATAGGTTTCGACATACACTCCCTCAGCTGCTCAGCCAGCACCATTTCTTCCAACCCATCGTAGGAGTGATCATGACCCCCTAAAGTCATCCATTTTGAAAGATAACTTTGGAGTCTACTCAGCAGTTGGCTAAACGATTCACCCGCTTGCCGTTGGGCTGTTCGAAACTTATGCCTATATGCTCCGGAGGTAAGCTCATATCTTTTGAGAAGTGCCTGCTTTAATGCCTCAAAGTCATTTTCCTGACCCCGAGGTAACTGATTGTAAACATCATAAGCTACTCCTCGAAGCCCCTGAGAAACCTTAAAGTTCCATTTCTCTTTTTCCAGCCCGTAGTTCTCAGCCATCTTTTGGAATTTCTCTAAGTAGGTGTCTATTTTATCTGCTTTTTCATCGAAGTGCATCAAGGGAAAGTTCAGGGCCCCCACAAGATTATTCTGAGATGAACCCTCAGGGCTAGGTAAAGAATAGTTGGGAATCGGTGGGGAGGGTATTGGGGCCTGTTCACGAAGTCTAATTTCATGTTGCCTTTCTTTTTCTCTCTCTACCCTTTCTTCTTCTCGAATTGAGGCTCTTTCCTCAGCCTCTGCTTCAGCCTTACCATACTCTCTTTCATCCACCCGGTATTCTCTATCTACATCTTGCATGTACCTTTTTAACTCTTCACCCTCGTGCCCCAACTCTATTCCTATTTCCCTTATCTCAGCCATAGTTGGTCTTTTGAAAGGCATGACTATAGGTAGTGGCTTCTATCAATGACCTGAAGGGTAAGTTGTTTAGTAGGCAGAGTAGACAGAAAAAACCAGATCAACGCAACAGAATCACTTAGCAGTTATGATTGACAGTTATAGTAGAAAACCAAATAGTACTGTATGTATTATACACGTCACAACAGATACGTAACGTAACAACAACAGTATGTAACAAAACACCAGGTCTGGAACTGAACTACTTAAAATTTTGAATCATTTTACACAAACACATTTTAAACCATCAATTTTTAGCTCAGTCTTATTAAACAGTTGTGCAGTACCTATAAAGCTATAGACTACTAGGAAATAGTCTCTGGTAAAATCCCGGACGAGCGTACCAGTTGTCACAACTATAGGAGAGCCCTAGGAAGGGTAGGGTTCCTATACAGGAGGTATCTTCAGTCTATAAGTGTGGCTCACTAGAAGTATGGTACTTCATCGTCTACTAGGGTAGAAAGACCGAGATATTACTCCTGGGACAGAGGACAGGAAGATAAGTCTACCCTGCTCCGATGGGTGGTGCTAGGCCGACTAGGTATCCTGGTGGCAACTCCTCTGCCACTTTTAAAGAAAGAGCCCCCAGAGAAAGAAAGCGAAGAATGCCCCCTTCTCGCTCACTCAACTATTACTCACGCACAGCAACACAGACAGACGAGAATAGTAGTGAATGAAGAATGATGTCGCTTTAATTTTACTACAACTGACTGGCTAAAAATTGACAGTGGTTTGGGTGTTTGATTTTAAACCAAATGGTTATCATCATAAGAGAAATGTCTACTGGGTCCAGTTCCTTCCCCGCACGAGTACAGCTCACCCGTGGATACTCCCAAAGGCTGGACTTGATGAGGAAACCGGAACACTTGGCTTCTTGTAGATCTTATTTCTTGTGATATCCTCTTGTAGATAATCCACCGCTGATGTTCTTAAAGTTCAGATACGACACGTGGTCGTTTAGAAAATTCGACACGTGGTCGGTTACAATTACGACTAGTAGTCGGTTATGAATACTGGGATTAAAAGCCCTTAAAAAGGGAACTGTCTCTTTGTCTGTGCCGATTCTATGGCGACATGACAATGGGTACAATTGTGTACTAATCGTTGAGTCCTTGGTGTTATGAAAAATGCCGCAGGGCCCCTCAGATCGGTCAGAAATCACTACCGTAATCCAGAACGAATTAATATAGAACTACACTCGCTAATCTGAATACTGAACTTGAAAAACTACCGATCATCACTCGACCACGTTTGGGACTCCAAAGCCCGGAAGATGGCGGCTTCCGCTCAAAAATGGACGACCCACGTGACGCCAGCCATGCGCATGCGCCAAAAAGATAAAGCGCCCTCTGGTACGTTCTATTGATTGGTCGAACAGGGCACTTTGATTGGTTGCAAAACTAGTAATCCATGAGTTAAATGTAACTAGCCCTATCCGGTTTTTAGCGGAAAGTATTAGGGGAAGGCCGGTTGCTAGGCGACGCGAAAATCTCATCGAAGTTGTGTAAGCACTCGCATCCTCTAACTTCTAATATATATATGGCTTCTGCCCTAAACTATAAGGTAACTAGGGGAGCGTCAGTGGTCATTGCCAGTACTGTCACACTGATGTAGGCCTGATACGTTCAGATGTCTGATGTTGGCCTGATAGGTTCAGATGTGTGATGCAGGCCTGATACGTTCAGATGTCTGATGTGGGCCTGATACGTTCAGATGTCTGATGTAGGCCTGATACGTTCAGATGTCTGATGTGGGCCTGACACGATCAGATGTCTGATGTAGGCCTGATACGATCAGATGTCTGATGTAGGCCTGATACGATCAGATGTCTGATGTAGGCCTGATACGATCAGATGTCTGATGTGGGCCTGATACGTTTAGATGTCTGGGCCTGATACGATCAGATGTCTGATGTAGGCCTGATACGTTCAGATGTCTGATGTTTGCCTGATACGTTCAGATGTCTGATGTAGGCCTGATACGTTCAGATGTCTGATGTAGGCCTGATACGTTCAGATGTCTGATGTGGGCCTGATACGTTCAGATGTCTGATGTGGGCCTGATACGTTCAGATGTCTTATGTAGGCCTGATACGTTCAGATGTCTGATGTGGGCCTGATACGATCAGATGTCTGTGTGGGCCTGATACGTTCAGATGTCTGGCGTGGGCCTGATACGTTCAGATGTCTGATGTGGGCCTGATACGTTCAGATGTCTGATGTGGGCCTGATACGATCAGATGTCTGATGTGGGCCTGATACGTTCAGATGTCTGATGTGGGCCTGATACGTTCAGATATCTGATGTAGGCCTGATACGTTCAGATGTCTGATGTGGGCCTGTTACGTTCAGATGTATGATGTGGGCCTGATACAATCAGATGTCTGATGTGGGCCTGATACGTTCAGATGTCTGGTGTGGGCCTAATACAATCAGATGTCTGGTGTGGGCCTGATACGTTCAGATGTCTGATGTGGGCCTGACACGATCAGATGTCTGATGTGGGCCTGATACGATCAGATGTCTGGGCCTGATAGATCAGATGTCTGATGTGGGCCTGATACGATCAGATGTCTGATGTTGGCCTGATACGATCAGATGTCTGGGCCTGATACGATCAGATATCTGATGTGGGCCTGACACGATCAGATGTCTGATGTAGGCCTGATACGATCAGATGTCTGATGTTGGCCTGATACGATCAGATGTCTGGGCCTGATACGATCAGATGTCTTATGTGGGCCTGAGACGTTCAGATGTCTGATGTGGGCCTGACACGATCAGATGTCTGATGTAGTTCTGTGGGATGGCTGCCCACTCTTCATGGAGTACCCGGAGCAGCTCATGATCATTGGCTGGAGCAACGTGTCAGTGAGAAACATGTCTTTGCAGCTCATCCCACAGGTGCTCAATCGGACTTACGTCTGCAGACAGGGATGGCCAGAGAAGGGTTTGAATGTTATAGGCAGCCAGGAACTTGATCAGCCTTGCAGAATGGCGTCTGGTTTTGTTCTGTTGAAAAAGATATCTGTTAGCATCCCACAATGGAAGGACATGTGGTGGAAGAATTTCATGTATGTATCGTTGCGCATTCAAGCTTCCTTCAATGTGCACCAATTGACTCCTTCCGTTGCAACTGATCATCCTCTTATCATTACACCTCCGCCACCGTGCAGCAGAGCTTTATCAACAAAAATTTTGGGCTAAACCTTCATTTCGTCTACGGTAGACCCTACGCCGTCTATCATGACGCTACAACAACAACACAAGATTCGTCACTGAACCCGACACGTCTCAACTGATTGTCACCTGCCCAGGGTCGATGTTCGTTAGCCCAAAGACGCGTAAGAACAGATCCTCTGTGTGGTTGTCGTGCCCTGTGTTCAAAGTCATGCAGTCTGTTCCGAAAAGTTTGATCATACACACGACGTCCTGGAGGCAATACCTGTGTAGTTGAGGAAGCTGTTGTAAACCTGTCTCTGGGGCGACGAAGCCGAATAAGGCGATTCTCTGCTGCTGTTGTCACTCTGGGTCCTCCGCTGCGATGTCAGTCTTTAACTGAACCCATGGCTTGGAACCAGTGCCAAAATCGACTGATGGTACTCTGGTGCACGTTTAGATTCATGGCAACCTAACTTTGACATTCTCCTGCCTACAGTCGGTCAATAGCAATACTCCTTAAATTTATCGATAGAATTGCCATTCGTGACTGCTTGAAATTAAACTGAATGTTTTGGTGTAGTGTCGTCATCCTTTTATAGGGTTTCAATTGCTCAAGCAGTGAATAGTGTTCACCCCAAATTTGTTGCTTTCCCATGCTAAAAAATATGGTCTTAAACGCACTTGAGCACTGGGTTGTAACGATTACAAAAACCAAAGCAATTCAAACCCACATATCCACATGACACGGTAAACAACATTTGAGTCTGTTTTTAACTTACCAATGAGTACGATATTTTGATTTAGAAACATGGAAACGCGCTATCTGATATATTATGCATTTGGGGGGGGGGGTGGTTGAAAAGTGTAATAAAATAGACGTGCCACCCCCCACCCCCTCCCCCAACCAACCCCACATCGATTTCAATATGGCGGCGCCTATGGTCTGTTTGCTAAGAGGGTGGGGAACACCCCACGACTCATTTCACCCACGAATGATCAGTCTACGATGATGGATTTTTAACCGATCCGCATTTCATTGACGTTTATCCTGTTCTGACAGGGGCGGTACATTTCTGAGCTTGTTGATATAGAAAATATGAGGTGACACTGGGGTGGTGACTTGTACCTTCTGCATGCGGAGTTGAGATATCCAATGCTGCGCTTTAACCACGGGAAGGGATAATAATGGCCTTGGTGAAAGACAATAATCGAGTATATTCTTTGAGAATGATTATGTGCCCTTGGCGTCTTGAACAATCAAGACAGAAGATTGACTAGGAGGGATTTGGGTATTTTCTTTGGGGCATTTCAGAAAAGGAGCTGCTTAAGGAAATTGGAGATGTTGACGCAACAGAGGATTAAGGTGGGGTTTCTGAACACAGGAGAGAATTAACAACCAGGTACTGGGTCAAGTTAGCTGGGGAAAGGAAATAATACATTTCATAAACTTTGGGAAAACAACAACTGTTTTGGCTAGACAGGGGAAACAATTTCACAGCTAGAGTCGGACTTAATTGTCAGGGCAGAACATTGGAGTTAGACAAGGAAAGGTTTGAATGAAGGCGTTTAAAGTTTGCCGTTGAACATAGGTAGGTGATGTATGGGATTAAAACAATGACTTCAATAGCAGGCTGACTGGGGTAGGCGATCATGTCCCTATACAAGGCGTTAGGCTTGTGGTCTTTAACCTTTTTCAGGTGGTGCCTACCTTTGGGTATATGCCAAAAGACTTCTATTCCCAACCCCCCCCCCTCCCCACTTCCCCATTTTTTTTTAAACCCCTCCTCCCCAAACGTCCGACTCCGCCATTTTCTCAACCTGGAATTCCCCACAAATTAACCACCTACTTTTAGATAATTTCGTTTCGTTCCTTTTCACAGTTGGCTTTTCTTGATACTTTGTGTCCGCGAATTATACCCACGAAAATGTCCACCTTTTCTTTTCTTATCACTTTGAGGCCATTCGTGTAAATGGAAGTCAAATCTGTTTTCATCGTTTCGGACAAACGCCGGAATGTTCAACAAATAAAACGGACGTGACTTGGGGCCGATTACCTGTCTGTAGACCCACGGCGGGTCTTAAATTTGCATTTTTTACACCTGGGGGTTTTCCAGATGGACACTCAGGTGCTGGTAGCGTTATCGGGAGGCTGTTGCTGTTTCTGTTGTCAATTGCTTGTGGTGCTGCTCTGTGGCATTTGTTGGTTCGTTTCTTGTCTTGGCTTTTATTCACCGCTGAAAGAGATGTTTTCTAAATGCTGAACTGAGCAAACAAATTAAGATGTGGTTCTTGAGAAGAATGTCGCGAATCCATTGGACTGCCAGAATAATTAGCAATGATTGCATGGAAATGGCTAAGGTGGAACATTATTTACAGGAAAGAGAAGGAGACAAACAAAGTTCTTGGTCGTGTGATGACAAAAGGAGCACTGGAAAATATCGTGACGACTGGAAAGATCACTGTGAGAAGAGGTAGAGGCGGACCGAGAGAAATGATGGTGGATGGCTTAAGACAGTGGCATGGAGAAATATCATCAGTAGAATTGATCTAGAACACCAAAGACCGAGATCTGTGGAGAAACATAAACGCCTACGTCAGCTAGAAGGCACTTGATGATGATGATAATGATGCGAGGACAAGAAAATGATTTTAGATCTGTTACGAGAATCAAGATGGACATATACTAGCTACGTAAAAAAATGACAAAAGTAAGAATGCTAACTAGCACAGTTAATGGATTGGAGCCACTGAGGTGTCGAGGATAGACTCTCGCCTGCGGATCCGACGGTGGCGGGTTCAAGTCATGAAAATGACCTGAGCTCCAAGCTTAAATGTGTAACAGGTAATAAGAAAAAACTCCACAGGGGAGCATGTACAGCAGGGATCTACCAATCATCAGTAGAAGTAACCTCTCGTCGACAAATGTTTCGGCCCACGAGCTCCTTTACATTTTCAGAGAGAGGGCCCACCTGAGTTCATGAAGCTCAGGGTTGGTTTCCCCTTCTGCACCCATTACCGGATGTTGTTCGGATAGGACAAGACGAATTGGTGATTTTGCAGAAGGTACTGTGAGATAAGAAGTCGTCGCAGTAGCATAATTAAAGCAGTCTGCATACCTGAACGACCGAGCGGCAAGCTTACGATTGGTATACCGGACACATGTTGGACTTTTGTTAGCAGGTGGCAGAGGGACACTGGCAGACAATTCAGACACCATGGACTTTCAAGGGATGAGAAATTCTTTTCCACTGGACACCCGGACCAGCTCACCGAGGCCCGTCCCCTACGTTGTTTCGTTGTGTCCAGAGCCAGCTCGAGGCCCTCTCAGCAACCTCGCCCAGCTGTTTTAGTGTCTGTTTGCGTTCATTACTACGTAAGCCTAGTTCTTTAACCACATTGTAGAGTGAAGTAGATTCGAGACCTCTCGCTCCCACTTCGACGGCAAAGACTCGTACTGTGTACTCTTCGTCTCTCCTCAGATCGGCTGCTAAGTCATAGTACTTCTCGAGCTTGTACATATGGCTTTCGTCCATTCGCGACTCATACGGGACGGTCAGCTCAATCAGGATGAGCTGCCGTTTCTCCGCAGAGTGGAGAACTATATCAGGTCGCAGGCCGGTTTTCCGAATTGACTCAGGGTACCTTTCATGGCCAGGCAGATCAACCGCCAGTAACCAGTCCCTCGCAGAGTCTAGATGGAGCGAATGCGCCTTTGTTGATTTTACCTTTTTGAATCTGCCCAGCCTTAAGGAAGCGTATGGGGACGATAGTAGGACTGGCCCTTGCGTTGGCCCTCATCCTAGCCTGGTCCACAACAGCTGCCAACTCTTTTAGCACCTTGTTGTGGCGCCAAGGTAAAGTAAAGTAAAGACGATCGACGTGATGTTGACCTCATTACCACATCTATAAAATGTAGGTCACGCCAAGTACGATAGCGTGGAACAGTTTCCTTTACGTTAAAGTTAGTGCACCCTACACTAACAAAAAGACCTTGAATCCTCAGTGTCACAACCTTTTGACTTCACTGTCCTAAATTCTGATATTCATGCAGCAAAGACAAAATTCATCAACTGAAGACTGACCACCAGAAAGTCTACCTCTAGTGCAGCCAGGACAGACTACAATAACAGCAGCTAGATTCACAGATCAAAGGCAATGTAACCCCGCGGAACCCACAGCGGACGAAAATTGAATTATTTATGATTCATTTGAAAAGAAACACTACATGGAAGTATGTCAAACAGAAGAAATGGAGCAGCTAAATGCCAGGATTAATGAACGGCCACAGAACAAGTGTCGGTAATAAGCTGGAGTACCAACCGCCAAGGAACCATTGTTGGTCGTGGACAAATTAAACCAACATAGAAGCACCGTGGTACACTTAACAATGGCCGGAGCGTAGCTGAACGAGTGGTGTTATGGGAGCTGTGAATGGAAACAGGAGGGAATCTCCCTAGCTTACCGCTGGAAGTAATTCTATTCTTTGACCAGCGAGGGGGCCTCCCCTGGAGGTCAAGAGGACATTGACAAGTGTTGTAAGGGTCAAGAGAGCTCAAATTATGGTTAATAGTTTCACATATTCGTGTGTGTAGAGGATGTGTGCCGTGGGTGTGTGTATGTCAGCTGTTGGGAGTTTATTTATTTTGTTTAACGTGGGTATTTGTTGGCGTTTGTGGCTTAGTGAAGAAAATAAAACAGAACGACGAGTTGATCAGCGAGCTTCACAGTATAGCAAACGGAACGTGAACGTTAAGGCTATAGAGCCTTCATCAGCATATACATAAACTTTAAAAAAAAACACACAAATTGAATCCTGCGGTGCCGTGTTCAATCCCAGCTGCGTACGATCTTTTTTTTTTTTTTTTTTGTTGATTTCGACAGTAGTACGGAGAGCTGACAGTTAAGCAAGCAAAGGCAAACTATCGAACGTAAAATTTGCATAGAAAAGCTCCAACAGCCAAAAAATACTAGGGTTGGTTCTGCAACGTCCTGTAAAGGATACACAACCAACTATGACCTGGGTGTGTGGCATTATCACTAGGGCCCGCGAAATTTCCCGCCAGGCCTCGGAATTTCACGCCAGGCCTCGGAATTTCACGCCAGGCCTCGGAATTTCACGCCAGGCCTCGGAATTTCACGCCAGGCCTCGGAATTTCACGCCAGGCTTCGGAATTAACTGTATTAACCTACATGCCGCAAAAATACAAATTTCGGCAGAAGGCGATTGGCCTGTTTAATTATCCGTATTCACTGGTACCTCGGGTTCCGAACAAATAGACCCACAAACACAATTTCTGAACCAGTTTTGACTCGACACACAAACAATGCCTCGGCCCACGAACGAAACGCCAGGTTTTAGAGCCATGTTTTCGGCTAGAGAACAGAATTGGGTTTACTCCTTTTGCGCGTCGAACAGATTGTTTTCTACTGCGTTGTTCACAATATAGAAATATTATTCAATAGCTTATTGAGAACAATGTTACACGTGTAAGCAGATCTGTTGATTAAAATGTACGGATGTCAACAATTTGAAATACCATATATACCCAAGTTTAAAACGCATTTATTTTCCACAAATGAAGGGTCAAAAATGTATTTGCGTCCTATACAATAGCAGTCTTCTTAAAGCCTGTGCCGCGTGGCGTTGGTAGATATGTAGATCCACAACCTTCTGTCTTGTGTCATTCTAGTCAACTCTGACACAGATAATCTTCCATGTCATGCTGTCAAACTGGCCAGCAACTTTTTCTTCAGTCTTCCTCTGCCTCTCCTCCCCTCCAGCTGTCCTACCGTCACTATGTACTCCAGTTTCCTCCTTCTTATCACGTGACGTAAGAATGTAGTTTGTCTCCTTCTAATTTCGGCAATCAGTTATTTTCCTGAGTCAAGTTTCTTTCAAGACGTCTTCATTACTCGTTTTAACTGTCCAGCGTATTCTCGTCATTCCACTATAAAACCACATCTCCACAGCTTCCAGATAATGTGTTCACTAAATTACCAACTGTCCATGATTTACTTCCTTATATCAAGATAAGATTTGTATATCTATAAAGAATTTTCTTTCTCGTTCTAATCGACAACGAAAAATTGAATAAAATATCGTTTATTTTGCCCAAGATTGCTTACAATGTTAGTAGTCTGTATATAGACTTATTAGGGAGCTGCGTGGGCTCGAGGCATTGTGTCCGCCCTCCAGTGCTAGAGATTCCGGGTTCAATCCCCGGTAAGGGCTGGGATTTTCTCACGTGGACTTGGACTTCTAGTATTTTCCCTGGTCTCTGGGTAGTGAGATCGGACGCCCGTGTGCATTGTTGCGCACGTAAAAAAAAAATCCCTTTTCAATTGGAAATCGAAAAGAGTAGTCCAAAGGCGCGGTGGAGTTAAAAATCTACCCAAAGTATTTCAGGATCCTCACCGGTGCTACAGAGCCTGCGCACTGTGCTGCGCTTCTTCGGACTCAGACTTGGGTTAGAAGACGAACGGAGCACTTATGGGTTACTACCCGTTAGCCATGATGTTGGTCCGTTGTTCAAACTTCAAACCTCATGTTGCTTATTGCTGCCTATAATGGCAGCAGCCTGTATATAATCATATTATTGGTTCCCCAAATTTCCGGTCTCACAGTCACAGTGTGCAGTAAACAATGAATCGTCTTATTCCTTGTTGCAATGATTACGACAGGGAGCCGCCGTGCTCTAGCAGCTAGACGCTCGCCTGCGGATCGGAAGGTCCTGGGTTCGGTTCCTGGCGGGGGCCGAACATATTTCAAAAATGACCTTAGCTCACATGTCGACCCAGCCTTGAGTGGGTACCAGGTGCAGTCCTGAGAACTTAGTGCGGACGACGTGATGCTGACCACATCAGCCACCAAGTGCCGTTTGGTCTACAAAATATAAGTCTAGCCCTATATGCCCAATACGCCTGAAAGGCGGGGACAAGGGTCCTTTACTTTATTAATGGTTGCGATAGACATGTCATGTCCACTGATCAAAGAGCCCTAAAGTACTAGCGGATACCACAGACATTACAATAGCATAGGCTCCGAAGGGGCTGAGGCACCTCAAGGCCCCCTCCCCCAGCCATCCCCAAATTATTTTTAAGCTCCCGATACCCTTCGTGAAAATGTGCAAGGGAATTATCGTTCCCCACCCCCCACCCCTCCCCCCACACCCCACATCCAAACCCCTTACTCACCCCTCACATCCCACACACATGTTATGACGTTCTATATATTTTTGAAAATGTTTAATAAGTTTGTTGGGGCATATTGAAAGAATGTCAGATGACAGAGAAGTTAAAAACTATATACACCAGTGAGATGAATGGTCGTAGACCACGAGGCAGACCAAGAAGACGATAGAGACACAATATTCTAACATACATGCAAACACTTGGTGTTACCAACCGGAAAGAGAAGGCCAGCCAGAGAGATGAGTGAAGGCGGGTGATATGTGTAGCTCGGAATGCTGAAGAAGAAGAAGAAGTTTATTTAGTTTGCTTTTGTTTGTTTGTTGGATACAAACTGTGCTTTCGATTTTTACTAATATTTTCCAATAAGCCATCGAGCTTTGGCGATTACTATGCAAGTAGTGCAAACTTTTTCCGAATAAAAAATATTTGTTTTAATGATGAGAGAGAGAGAGAGAGAGAGAGAGAGAGAGAGAGAGAGAGAGAGAGAGAGAGAGAGGGAGAGAGAGAGAGAGAGAGAGAGAGAGAGAGAATTAGTTGTCCTCTAACCAGAGTAACGACATGATTCAATTAAAGAGGAAGAGAGGGGTTATATTAGGTTTGGCAATTGATTTGAGTGTGTGAGTGTTTTTTTTTTTTTTTGGGGTGGGGGGGGGGTGGGGGGTATTTATCAGAGAGAGAGAGAGAGAGAGAGAGAGAGAGAGAGAGAGAGAGAGAGAGAGAGAGAGAGAGAGTGAGTGTACCTCTAACCAGAGTTACGACATAATTCAGTGAAAGAGGAAGAGAGGGGTTATATTATAACTGGCGATTGGTTTGAGTGTGTGACTGCGTGGTGGGGGGGAGTATGTGAGGGGTAAGCATCAGAGAAAGAAAGAGAGAAAGGGGAGAAGAGAGAGAGAGAGAGAGAGAGAGAGAGAGAGAGAGAGAGAGAGAGGACCCCTAACAAGAGTTACCAGATAACTCAATGAAAGAGTGAGAAAAGGGTTATAGCTGACGAATTTTTTGTTTGTGTGTGTGTGGTGTTGGGGGGGGGGGGGTGGTAAGTGACAGAAAGAAGGAGAGAGAGAAAGAGATAATCAGTGAAACACTAGCCATGCATGTGCACAGTATTGTTATGCATGTGGTTATCCCTTTTATATTGTTTACGTTATATTATTTTATTTATTTCCCATGCAGCAACTGATAATAATAAATAATAATAATAATAATAATAATAATAATAATAATAATAATAATAATAATAATAACCATAATCATCATATTGATAACTATAGTAATAACAGAAAGCAGATATTCATCGTGTGAATGACATGGCCCCGTTGCGATTGGGGGTGGGGAGGCATGAATAAACCTACTACTTCCCCAACAAGCATGTCGTATGCGTTAACTAATTGGGAGCTAGCTTCAAAGTCGGAGTGCGTGTGCCCAAGAGGAGGGACAAAAAACTGCACGTAAATAGGCCAGTAAAACGGAAGTGCACGCAAAACTCAGGCCTTGTACACAACCAAAATCTAAATAGACGAACAACCAGGACTTTCCACATGAGATTAAAGCCCGCGAAAAAGAAAAAGAACAAGAATAAGAACAACATCAACAACAAGAACAACACACAACAACAACAACAACATCAACAACAACAAACAACAACAACAACAACAACAACAACAACAGCAACAACAACAAGAAGAAGAAGAAGAAGAAGAAGAAGAAGAAGAAGAAGAAGAAGAAGAAGAAGAAGAAGAAGAAGAAGAAGAAGAAGAAGAAGAAGAAGAAGAAGAAGAAGAAGAAGAAGAAATAAAAAGAAGAAGAAGCAGAGGAAGTTAAGTATTATTTGTGTGCTAATCATTTGCAATTCCTTTGATTTGATTCTCAATGCTAACACTCATATTAGTGCAGAACAAGTTCAAGATGAGGTATAACCCCAGTAGCATCGATTCCTTGACCGTATTTTCTGTAGACTATCTCTCCGCTGCAAGTGCATAGACAGCAACATCCAGTTGCCAAATCTCTCCACTGCAAGTGCATAGACAGCAACATCCAGTTGCCAAACTCTTTTGCCTCAGACAAAATACACAAGCGTAAAATGGCGACACTGAATAGATAAACATTTACCCGTCATCCCACTAAAGTCGACAATCAAAGGTTGCAGAAAGAAGAGAGTTCAAACTAATATCTCTCACATTTTCGGAGATTGCCAGGTAACTACCACACTGGCAAAATGTCACTAGTAATAAATGAACTGGTTCATAAATTGCTTCAGATATAGGATCATGATTGTCTGGAAATAGAGATAAGTTTTCTTCATGTAAACCAAGTCTGGGAATCCTCTCAAAGTCATTCGGTGCAAACCTGTGCGCATTACTTTGTTTCAAAGCGATTCAAAATGGCTCATAGGTGTTGGGATTTGGAGGTCCAGGTTGCTTTAGGCTCTTTAGCCCTAGGACTCCTTAAAAATATATTGGAGGGGAGGGGGGAGGAACTGCGCCGATCCTGTAATCCGTAAATATAAATTATATTTAAAAGTATTTCTTCTTCTTCTTCGCGTTCACCTGCTGTAAACACCGGTGAAAAGTTCTGGTTGTTCGTCCACTTCAGGACTGCAGTCCTGTTTCAGCTTTTGTCTATTATCATCATCTTGTAGCAGGTCCTTTGCAGAATGTCACTCTCATCACGGTCTCTTCGTCATAAACTCGGCCTCTCGCCAGCTCTCGCGTCGCATCGTTCCATATCCAAGGAGTCCCTTATATCATGTACCCATCTTCCTGCTGGTCGGCCCCTGCCCCTCCTTCCTGGCACCATTTGTTTATATTTGTATATATGTCATATTATTTGAAATTTTTATTATATTGGGTTGTCATTCAGTATTTTATGATTATCACCATCATCTCAAACTAGATGTATTCCATTTGAGGGACCACCCCCCCCCCTTTTTCAACACGGCTAGAACTCATGTAAGACAATGGGATTAGGTACTTTCCTCTCCCCCCCCCCCCCCCCGCCTTCCGAAAATAATTTCTCGGTGTCGGCGCCGATGAAACGGAATATTCCGCGTCAGGTGTGTGTTGTTGCGCACGTAAAATATACCTTGGCCGTTGGAAATCAAAAAGAATAGCCTAGCGGCACTGTCCAGGCAAAATTTGGAGTTAAAAATCTACCTAAAGTATTTTCTCTGGTGCTACGGAGTTCGTGCGTTGTGCAAAGATTCTTCTGACTCAGGCTTGGGTTAAAAGTAAAACGGAGCACTTATGGGTTACTACCATTGTGCCATGACGTCGATCTATTTTTTTAACCTAAACCTAAATTGCATGAGGAGTGTGAGCGGTGAAACCGGCTAACAGTTCTGAGTGACATTTAAGGCTCCAATTCAGGTGGCAAGACGAAGGATCGGTGAAAAGGTCAAAGTAGACGCAGACTCATTTCGAAGAAATACACTTTCTGGAAGTCAAAACAAACTTTTCGCACCTCGCAGGCGATCAGCCTTAATTATGGATCGTGTTGTGTATACAATGAGATATCTGTAGCTTGGCCTTTAGGTTGAGAAGATGGCGGTGTTATTAAGTGCGGGACTATATATTCTTTGAATTGTTACCAGACTTGGGAACTTCTTTATATAGTCACTATTTCTTTTAGCCGGCGGTTCGAAAAATAGTTCTTTCATTGTTGGAAATCTGGAACCTTTCCTTCTAGCACATAACTTGTTTTATAGTGCATTTATTATCACCAGACGGGAACTTCTCCTTATATTTCTTGTTACGTGACATTGTTGTTTGATGATTACAAAGACTTTAGACCTCCTTATATTCCATGCTACGCGACATTGTTGTTTGTTGATTACTAGACTTGGGAACTTCTCCTTATATCCCATGCTACGTGACAGTTTTGTTTGATGATTATCAGACTTTGGAACGTCTCCTTATTTTCCTCGCTACGTGACATTGTTGCTTGATAATTACCAGACTTGGGAACTTCTCCTTATATCGCTTGATACATGACATTGTTTTTTTTTTAATGATTACCAGACTTTGGAACGTCTCCTTATTTTCCTCGCTACGTGACATTGTTGCTTGATGATTACCAGACTTTGGAACGTCTCCTTATATCGCTTGATACATGACATTGTTTTTTTTTTTAATGATTACCAGACTTTGGAACGTCTCCTTATATCGCTTGATACATGACATTGTTTTGTTATGATTACCAGACTTTGGAACGTCTCCTTATATCGCTTGATACATGACATTGTTTTGTTATGATTACCAGACTTTGGAACGTCTCCTTATATCGCATGCTAAAACAGCGACATAAAGGAATATCGTCAGTGGAACTGAGCCAGAACACCAAAGACCGAAATCTGTGGAGATGCGTGAACGCCTACGCCAACTCTAAAGACACTTGATGATGCTGATGATGATGATTATATGCCCAAGGGTGTGAAGAAGAAGTTTATATTTACTGTTTACATTCGAAATCGGAGTGCATTTGCCTTAGAGGCAGGGAACAAGAATAAAGTCTAGAAATGAACAAACAACCAAAACTTTCCCCCGAGTGTTTATGTTATGCTATCACAATCGACGTCACTGTACATTGGGCATTCCCATACGTGCTCAGTCCTCTGATGCAGCTGCCACTCCAAAGTACTTCTACTAATTGTTCGCACGAGAAGCTGATTATATTGTCTCCTTTATCTTCATCGAAGACGGCATAGACGTGCTTCACCATGCTTTACTTCCATGTCACGCAATCGTGTTAGTGTCAGAGATTACTCGTATTCTACTAGCCCAGTCGGTACAGCGTTGACGATAACAGTCGACGAGCGGGAAGAAGCCAAGAAAATGAAATACTAACTTTTCCCCCCTAGCAAAGCATATAAATCATATTCCAAGACATGCGAACAACCATAAGGTAATGAAATATTGTTGAAAACATCCACAGTGATAGATGTAAAAATACAAATGTGCTGTAAACACCATAACAAAGAAATAAATATGACAAAAGCGCCAACAAGGCATGGAGAAGACAGAAGGAAACGAAAGTTATTAATACGGATGACATCCACGGAGCGAGCAGATGACATCTCCATATGGATTATGTCGTCTATCGGCGACTAGACGTGGAAGGGTTTCCCGGCTTCCTGGCTAAAGCCCTGTCGTCGGCTGTCAAGACAGATCCCTTGCGACAGTCCGGCCAATCAACGGGGATTAACTCGGACCAGTTTTGTACTTAGTTGCCCTCGCACTTTCTTTGGTAGTCCATGAACTTTTTTTTTTTCATCCCTTCTGCATTGTTTTGTATGTTTGTGTTTGTATGTTAATGTGTACTTGTTTGTGTGTGTGTGTGTGTGTGTGTGTGTGTGTGTGTCTGTGTTTAGATATGTATGTGTGTCTTTGGATGTGTGTGTATGTGTGTGTGTGTGTGTGTGTGTGTGTGTGTGTGTGTGTGTGTGTGTGTGTGTGTGTGAAAGATAGTGTGTGTAAAAAATAGAACCATAGTGAATGCTCCATTTTGTCATGTCTTTTTATCCACACAGGGAAATGTATGCTGATTTCTATAGCTTCCTTACATTACAACACATAAAAATCATCCTATGTGGGATGCAATTTTTTTGGTTATTTGATGCCCCACCCTGGCTTCTGCCGGGGGCCTGTACATGGCTGGGGCATAGATATGGTCTAGCGATAGATACGGCATAACGGCTGAAAGAGTTTTCTGGGACCTCTCCACGGGTGATCCTCATCCGCATGGAGGCACTTTGTGTCACCGGGTGTCTATTGCTTGTGTGATGTCTTGGTGAAGTAAACACAACTACCTACCTACCTACCTACCTACCTACCTACCTCACATTGAAGAATATTTATAGTGTTGATTTTCTAGCTGGAATATGGCTGGCATAAATGTTTAGTAAAGTTTTTATATCGTCAGCCAGGTGTTTCAGTAGAACGATGTTCGCTTGCGGATAGGAAGGTCGTTGGTTCGCTCCCTGGCGGAGACAGACTTTTTTTCAAAAATTACCTTGACTCCTAGGTCGACCATCCCTTGAGTATGTACCGGTTGCAGCCCCGGGAAGTAAAGGCGACCGGCGTGATGCTGACCACATCACCCATCTTGTGCTGACTGGTCTATAAAATTTTAGACCTAGCCTTATATGCCCTATATGCCTAAAGGCGTGGAAAAGGGTCCTTTACTTTATATCTTAGAACGGTAAAGGCTCATTTATTTCCGCCTTTAGAGGTCTTGGGCATATGGGGCTAGACCTAGTTTATAAAGACTAATCGGCACTCGGTGGGTGATGTGGTCAACATTACGCCGGTCGAGTTTACTTCCCAGGACTTTACCTGATATCCAGCTCTAACCGGAAGCCAAGGTCGTTTCTGACGAAAACGTTTAGCTCCGTCAGGATCTGAGCCCACAGCCTTCGGATGCGCAGGCAAACGTCTATCCGCTACATCATTGCTGCTCCTGTGTGAACTAGTAGATATGGTCCTGTTCACGTTTCCCGGCCCATCTACACACTACCTGACCATCCATTCATACTTTATCAGCCTCTTCTACGTCGGAGGGTGTCGCGTTGTCTTCCTTCCAGTTACATCAGCGCCGATGTCGCGTCTTCTATACTACACAACGACACAGCTTTCAGTGACCACGGAACATGTAGAACTGGCCCTCCCCCCCCCCCACCCTTTTTCAACACTGCCTCAACCTAGGTCACACGAGGGACTGTTTTCAAAGAAAGCAGTACAACGTGACACCCCTCCGACCTAGATCAGATTGAGAAAGTGTGTAGATGGGCTGGGAAACGTAAACAGGTCCGTATTTATATATCATATATGAGTGTCAGGCAATGCTGACTTTACACGACAATTGCATTTCTCTTTCAGCGCTGCAAGGACAAGCTAAACACGCTGGCCATCTCCGTGCTCAACCAATGGCCAGGGGTCAAGCTTCGGGTCACTGAGGCTTGGGATGAAGATGGGATGCACGCCGAGAACTCACTCCACTATGAGGGAAGGGCCGTGGACATAACTACATCAGACAGGTAAACTGGGCAGGGGGAAACGTGTGTGTCTGTGTGCCCGCGCGTATGGGTGAGTTTATACGTTATTTTATTTAATGTTATGTTCATAATCATCATGTAGCAGGTACTCTACAGGACGTCGCCGGAAAGAAACGCAGTTTCTCGCCAGCTCTCCCGCCTCGTGTACTTTCATATTCCGGATTCACGTATATCATGTGCCCATCTTCGTGTTGGTCGGCCTCTGCCCCTCCTTCCCGGTACCATGCCTTCTGCTACAATTGTTTTTCAAGTCCGCTATAGCGCTTTGATGCGTCGGAGACAAGATGCTGTTTATTAGCCAGTCTTTCTTGACGTCTAGATCTTTTAGAATGTCATTATTTCTTCTCATCCTTGGTATTCTGGGAATTTGGCTATAGCATTTCAGCTCAAGAGCCCCTATTATCTTTCTATGTGGTGTGAACTTTGACGAGAACTGGCTCATAAACAGCATCTTGTCCCGAAAAATGAGGTTTTGTGGCATTGTTAAGCGTCATGGTGACCTTGAGAGAACGGTGATGGGGAGGCAGATTCCACAACACGATACGAAGAAAGTGGATTCTAGACTTTGAAGACGCATTGGGTAATGAAAGCACATAGGGCTGGATAACTAGCTAGAGAAAGAAAAATCTATCAAGCGTACCGTGATGAGAGCGACGTTCTGTGATTGACTTGCAGGAACTGTTTTTCGAGAATTCTATGGAGGAAGACGCCGTCATTTACACATATGAATCTATGGTTCGTCATGAGAGGTACTCGTGGATTTTACGGTTAAGGTTGGAGCTAGAATTGTGAAGCACGATTCTGGGGCTTTCGCCTAGACCACAAGAAGTCTGTCTATGGAGGTCATGGCAGCGACCAAAGCTATAACATCCCGGTTGACGCAAACCTTTACCGGTGCTTGTTTTCTGTGTTGTTCAACGAGTATGCTCAGGAAAACATAAATGGGCTGAGTCTGAAGACAGTGGTTGGAGTCTGTGAGGCAGTCGGGGCAGACAAATATCAGTTTCATCTTCGTGTCGGGGCCCGTAGGCGTGCAAGGAAATGAGCAGGCTGATAGGCTTGCAGGTAAAGCTACGGCGGAGGGGGAACGTGCTGATACACTGAATACTCTTTGACAAGTTAACACGTTTGCGAAAACCAGATGATGACTGTGAATTTGCAACCATGGCTAGACTGCAAGAACAACATATTACAAGGGGTGCTCGTTGGGTGATGTGATCAGCATCACACCGGCCCTCTTTACTTCCCATGACTTTATCTGTACTCATTTAATTAAAATGCTTGACCTGCGAGCCAAGGTCATTTTTGATAGGTCTACGCTCACTGCGAATATCCATAGGTCTTGAGATCAAATCCGAACGTAGCTGGACTTGTTTTTAAACTTGACCTTGGTTTCTAGGTCGACCCAGCCTTGAATGGATACTAGGTAAAGTCTTGGGAAGTAAACAAGGCCGGCGGATGTTGACCACATTACCCACGCAGTGCCGACTGGTCCAATAAATATGAGCCAAGCACTATATACCCAATACACCCAAAGGCGTGGAAAAGGATCGTCTGTATAATTTGTAATACGTGCAGCAGGAGAAACCAACCCCGAGCTTCATGAACTCAGATGGGCCCACTCTCTGAAAATGTCTTTGAGCGAGTGGGCAGAAACATTTGTCGACGAGAGGTTACTTCTATTGATGATTGGTAGACTCCTGCTGTACATGCTCCCCTGTGGAGTTTCTTCTCATTCTTATTGCCCAACAGCCAATTGTCTTGAACGTGGTCCTTTTACATTTGTACGAATTTATTGCAGCGGTTCTCAACCAGCCAGTCGCTACTTCTTTTTATTTTGTGTGTGTGGGTCGAATGACCCTTTCACAGGATGGTCTAGGGCCATAGGAAAACACATTTTCATTATAGTTATGAGGGGAAATAATTGTTTGGGGGTCGTCGTGATATGGAGGAACTGTATTAAAGGGTCGCGGCGTAAGGAAGGTTGAAAGCTACTGCTTTAGAGGTTCTTCAGTTTTGTTGGCGCCTATCAAAACTTCTTCTTCTTCTTCTTCTTCTTCTTCTTCTTCTTCTTCTTCTTCTTCTTCTTCTTCTTCTTCTTCTTCTTCCTTTTATTTTTCATTCGTTCGCTTGAAATAAATTATCTATATCTGCAGTGTCGTCTCTAGTATGAACTTTATTGTCTTTTGTAATTCACTCAGCGACCCGTAAAGTTTAGCTTCCATCAGTGCCTCTCTTGGCCAGAAGTTTTACCTTGATGTGTTGTATTTGGGACAGTCTTGGAGAATATGATCTGTTGTCTCAGGTGCCAATCCACGTGTGCACATGGCGGATTCGCCGATTTTAAATTTTGTTTACTTTTGGCTGCTAAGGCGATTGTGCCCTGTTCTAAGGCGTAGAATAATGACTTGCTCTGGTCTGTCCATAAAATGGTATGTCAAAACTGAAATACTTTTGGAATTAAAATTACGTCACTCTGTTTTATCTCAGGGATCGCTCTAAATATGGCATGCTGGCCCGCCTTGCTGTGGAAGCTGGGTTTGACTGGGTGTACTATGAAACTCGCGGACACGTTCACTGCTCGGTCAAGTCAGGTAAGGAAGGAAGTCTGTACTGACTAGTTTTGAAAAAAAAAATATGTCTGTCTATGTTGTTTATAGTGACTGATGAAATCAGCAGTGATGTGTTTCTGAGCTTCGAATGCAAGACTTGTAGTGTCAGAAAATGAGGTTTGTGTCCTGGTCTAATCTTAAGAATGACTGTGTTTGAACATTTTACAGCAACAGGCAGCTGTGCCGTCTTCGAGTTACTTTCCGTGATGTGGCTCTTCTTCGCCTTCTTCTTCACTTGTTTCTTCTTCTTCTCGTGTTTCTTTTTCTTCTCCTGCATCTTCTTCTGCTTCTCCTTCTTGTCCTCCTTCTTCTTCTCTTTTATCTTCTGCTTCTTCTTAAATAGTTACATAAAAAAACGAACGTTTAGGAGAAAGAAGAAGAAGAAAAAGAAGAAGAAGAAGAAGAAGAAGAAGAAGAAGAAGAAGAAGAAGAAGAAGAAGAAGAAGAAGAAGAAGAAGAAGAAGAAGAAGAAGAAGAAGAAGAAGAAGAAGAAGAAGAAGAAGAAGAAAGAAAGAAAGAAAGAAGAAAGAAGAAGAAAGAAGAAGAAGAAGAAGAAGAAGAAGAAGAAATAGAAGAAGAAGAAGAAGAAGAAGAAGAAGAAGAAGAAGAAGAAGAAGCAGAAGCAGAAGCAGAAGCAGAAGCAGAAGAAGAAGAAGAAGAAGAAGAAGAAGAGGAAGCGGAAGCGGAAGCGGAAGCGGAAGCAGAAGCAGAAGCAGAAGCAGAAGAAGAAGAAGAAGAAGAAGAAGAAGAAGAAGAAGAAGAAGAAGAAGAAGAAGAAGAAGAAGAAACAGTATCAGCAGAAGAAGAAACAGTATCAGCAGAAGAAGAAATGCAGCACCTGCAGACGGAGAAACAGTAGGAGCAGAAAAAGAAACAGCAGAAGAAGAAGCAGAAAAAAGCGGCAGATCACGAAGAAGACAGTATAGAACACGACGGAAAAGACGGCGACCCTGACGGTGAAGTCGAATCTGATGTCTACCAATGAGTTGAAGACTACAACGAAGAAAATGGAGAAGAAGATAAGATAAAATAATGAGAAGTCTGTGCCGATTTAGAAATAAAATAAGACGAAGAGTTGATGAAAAAACCTCACAAATAATCGTCCCAGAAGATAATCAGAAATTGTACAAATCACATCATATAACATTC
The DNA here is from genome assembly GCA_905116865.2 of Candidula unifasciata. Taxonomy (NCBI): domain Eukaryota; kingdom Metazoa; phylum Mollusca; class Gastropoda; order Stylommatophora; family Geomitridae; genus Candidula; species Candidula unifasciata. The sequence continues at coordinate 151,670 of CAJHNH020000902.1, forward strand.
CTTTCCCCCGGCACAGACAAAACAGAATTACAGATACACAGATAGTTAACCTGTTCTGCCGTAAGACGTTATGTTACTTAATTCATACAATAAAAACAGGACATAAATTATCACAGTTGGAATTTGTTATATTTGCACAGGGCTCAATTTGAAAGCTGGCTAAATCACATAATTTCATTACAGACCAATTCAAATTGCACCAAAAGAACGTCTTTAACCTGCTTTGATCCACTCACAAAAAATACTTACTTAAAACATTTGAGAATTCAGAAGGCAAACTGGTATGCGGCAACATAGTCAGAATCTTGAATTTAATATTGATTGTTTCGGCTAGGGATAAATTAGCATCTAGACTGTTGAGATGTAAATAATGTCTTCAGAAATAGGTTGTTATCATTGCTGGTTCTGCTAGTTTATATCTGTCAGCATATTTTCTTGAAGAGACGTAGTTAGTACGCTAGAGATGTGTTTTCACTTTCGCCAATACGTCGGTTCTTGTTCTGCCAGAATTGTAACCTTTTTTTTTTTCTCGTCGCATTCACCGGTTGTAAACTCCGGTGAAAAGTTCTGGGTGTTCGTCCGCCTCTGGACTTCAGTCTTGCTCCAGAGCCTGAGTGTTACGTGCACATCTGTTTCACAGATCTGGCTTATCTGTATGCAGACCTGTAGTTCCTTGCCTTTCAGGCAGGTTCACTTTGACTTCGAAGTGCTCCGTCAGGATTTGAACCCAAGACATTCCGATCCGCATTACGAAGCTTGTTCGTAATATAAGCTAGGTGGACATAGGAGTGAAATTTGCAAAACATGCAGGCTCGATGCGGATTTGAACGCAAGCCTTTCGAGTCAACAAGCCAGTGTGTAGCTGCTGTAGCCTGCAGCTTCTTCCAAAAACATCAGAAAGAACCAATCAACATTCTTCACCAAATTCGCGAAGAGCAAAACATGAAAATTGACGCCAACAAAACAGAATTTATGACCATAGCCAAAGGAAACATAAATAATAAATATTCAGCTAACAGAATAGAGGACAGATGTAACAAAGCAAACCAACTCTTTGTACAAATGGTGCCAATACTAAGAAGAAAACATGTATCAATAGAAACCAGAAGAACACTCTATGACACAATCTTCTTGCCAATGCTGTCTTATCAACGCCACACTTGGACAATGACAGGAAGAACTGCTGCGTGGGGGTCAATAAAACAAGAACAGATCAGATCAGAAATTATGAAAACCGAAGGAAAATGATGGTAACTGCAGCTCAGAGTTTTATTAGAAGACAACAGGAGAAATGGTTTGGCCATGACACGGAGGCCAGCAAACAGTATACCACATCAAGCAATGATGTACAACAGTCCTGGAGGGAAGCAAATAAGAGTGATGTACAGAGGAAATTACGGAGTCTCTGGGAATTCCCATTTACAAGGCGCACAAACGGCGGCTTTTCCCTAAATCAGTGATTCTCAAACTGTGCGCTGCGGTGTCCCTGAGAGCCGCGACCTCTTCACATAGGCGCCGCGAAATATTCGAAGATACACAAGTTTATTCTTTTTTTTTTTTTTTTTATCTCTTACACACGAATAGTCAAACTTTTACTTAAGTTAGGTCGCCGTGAAAAAAACTGTAATTAACAAAAGGCGCCTCGACTAAGTAAAAGTTGGGGAAACACTGCCCTAAATTATACTTCACCTCGACACTGCAAGTTACCAGAAGATCAGAACGAGATGAGATGATGAGATGACTCTGGCCCACTTTCTGCAAAGAGAACTAAATAAGAGGCGTTAACAGAACGTTCCTGAACCAAACCCATTGTTTCATTACAAATGTACGTTCAGTAGTTTGCCTTTGCTTACTAAACTGTCGGTTATCGATACCACTGTCGGGGCAAACCGCAAGTGGTCTACTTGAATGGTGGGGGCGACTAAAAATCGGAAAAGGGTAGGCGGTGTGGAGAGAACTACGAAACGATTTATGGTAAAAGAGCAAGTGAGAAGATTCTTGGAAACGTGGTGTTTTTTAACAATTCATTTAAAAGACAAAGAGAGAAGATTTTTTCGTAGCCTTATGTTTTTTATTAACGATTTATTGTAAAAGACAAAGATAGAAGATTCTTGGTAGTGTGGTTTTTTTTTTTTTTTAACAATTCATTTAAAAGACAAAGAGAGAAGATTATTGGTGTCATTGTGTTTTTGTTTATTTAACGATTCATTTTAAAGACAAAAAGAGAAGATTATTGGTAGCCTTGTATTTTTAAACGATTTATTGTAAAAGCAAAGATAGGAGATTATTTGTGGCGTTATGTTTTTTAACGATTCATTCAAAAGACAAAGAGAGAAGATTGTTCGTAGCGTTATGATTTTTAAGGAATAATGTTTTTTAACGATGTATTTAAAAGACAAAAAGAGAAGATTACGGATAGCGCTGTGTTTATTGACAATTCCTTTAAAAGACAAAGAGAGAAGATAGTTGGCAACGTTGAGTTTTTTAACGATTCTTGATAAAGATAAAGAGAAAAGATTTTTGGAAGCGTTGTGTTTTTTAAAATTTCATTTGAAAGACAAAGAGAGAAGATTAGTGACAGCGTTGAGATTTTTAGCCATTCATGGTAAAAGACAAAGAGAGAAGATCATTGACAGCGTTGAGATTTTTAGCCATTCATGGTAAAAGACAAAGAGAGAAGATTAATGACAGCGTTGAGATTTTTAACCATTCATGGTAAAAGACAAAGAGAGAAGATTAATGACAGCGTTGAGATTTTTAGCCATTCATGGTAAAAGACAAAGAGAGAAGATCATTGACAGCGTTGAGATTTTTAACCATTCATGGTAAAAGACAAAGAGAGAAGATTACTGACAGCGTTGAGATTTTTAGCCATTCATGGTAAAAGATAAAGAGAGAAGATTACTGATAGCGTTGTGTTTGTTAACAATTTATTGTAAAAGACAGAGAGAGAAGATTATTGGTAGTGTTACTTTCTTTTTTAAACATTTTTTTGCAAGACAGGGAGAGAAGATTATTGGTAGTGTTGTGTTTTTTATTGATTCGCGGTAAAAGACATAGTTGGGAATATTAATCTTAGCGTTGTGTTGTTAACAATTTATTGGAAAAGACAGTGTGAGAAGATTCTTGGGGTAGCGTTGTTTTTTAAAGATTCATTGTAAAAAGAAATTTAAAAAAACCAAGAGTTAATCTTTGGTAGCGTTGTGTATTTTTTTTTTCTTGCAAAGATGCAAGCATACTGATAATGTGAATATGCCGAAGTCAGTCTAAGTGCGCTCTTGAGGTTTAAACCTGAGTGCATTTTCTTGGCTTTGTAATTATCATGTTTGCAATTTGCCAAAGATACCAAATTAATTTGTGATCCAAATTTTTACGAAACTATTCAGTTTTGATTTAATCGCAATGCTCAGCCTTGATATTACCGAAACAAAGTGTTATCACTGTCGTAGTGCCCGTGGTATATTTTACTGGAGGTATCAAGATGTAGTATGATCGCCCACGCCAGTCGGCAAAGCATGAAATTATGCTGTTGATGATTCTATACACATCTTATAACAAACAAACATAATCAAACACCGACGATTTTTAACAAATTTAGCATAATCACACACTCAATCTTTATCATCGTTGAAACTCCAAAAATTAGGAAAACCACTTTTCTTTAGAATAAATACCATTTGGTAAGTTGCCACTTTCCCTGGCCAGGTAATTAGCGTTTCCTTATCGTGGCCAATTTCTTTATCGTGGCCAATCTGATGCCATTTCAGCCTTCCCCGGTGTGTTTTCTTTCGTGGTATTAAGTGCATTGTACCTAAAGTCGGTTTGCTGAAAGTATCAGGGCACCTCTCCTCCAACGAAAGAGCAAAGATGTCTTTATTTCGCTATGCCAACATTCGTTTGGGCACGCAAACACTCTACATAGATTTGTTTCCTACATTCTTTCTCCCTGAATGGTTACATTTTTTGTTTGCTTGAATACTGAATCTTGTTTCTGCCGACGTTAAACAAGTCAATGCTAGAAGTTTGTTTCGTGGCTTCTTTCTTGCCACTTTCAACGCCATCTTGATGATACTTAGTGTGAAAAGCGGTGTCAATTCAATTACACTAGTTTCTATACACAATTTAGATTTGCCTGAGAAAAGATGAAAGCGGCGTGTGGACGGTTGTGTAAATATGCTGTTTTAACGGCTTTTACATTTAATTAATGTATTCTTTTGGCTCAGTCCGGGGGTGATTTTGAAGAATACTTCTTCCAGTTGGATTTGCTTTTGTGGTTAGTCTTATGTTGACACATCCCGTGGTTTATCTGCATATTTTCTTGTGTTGCTTTTGACTTGTCTGTTTTGCGAGGACTTCTGTTGATGCCCTTCTCTTTTAGTTTCGTTTCCTTGTGTTTTTATAAAGCTTCCGATGTTTGCTTTTGTGTTCTATCTACGATCTTTCAATTTTTGATTTGCGGTTTAGAACTATGAGCTTCTTTGATCACATTAATCTTGTTCTTCTTCTTCTGCTTCCTCTGCAGCTGCTCCTCTTCTTCAGCAACAACAACAACAACAAATACTACTACAACAACTACTACTACAACGAATAGTAGTAATAAAACATTTACTACGGCTACTACTACTACAACTACAACAACTACTACTGCTACTTTTACTACTACCATACTACAGCAAATGCTGCTACTACTATTACTACTACTGATGATGTTGCTATCGTGTTTCCTACTTATCATCCCCACCCCACTTTCCAAACCACACACAGAATGGACAGAATGTGAGACGGGACTGTGTGCCCAATTCATAATTCTTTGAAAATAAAGCTTGTTCTTTTGTTTATTCGTCCTGTCCGTCTGTCTTTCTCCTATCTCACGATATTTTTCCCTCGGAGCCTTTCTCTCTCCCTCTCTCTCTCTCTCTCTCTCTCTCTCTCTCTCTCTCTCTCTCACACACTCACACACACACACACACACACACACACACACACACACACATAAATACACACACAGACGCACACATACACATGCACTTAAAACTTTTTTCTGCTCTGGATATATTAACCCTTTCTCCCCCCCCCCCTTCCCCCAAACTCTGCCACGAATCATCCTAAAGTCTGCAAATTTACAAAGACAATAACGACACATCCACTCCACGCAAGGTCGGCAGATAACAACCGACCACATTCCAAAACAGTCCCTTGCAAATCTGAAAAAAAATTATTTGGAAAACACTGTCCTTGTTTGAGCTCGGCTTACTTGCCTCCGATAGGCTCTCTTCTAAACCGACTTATTTTCTGATCAAGATTTATCCTGACTCTCTTTAACCTACTTCCTCCTTCCCAGTCTGCAGACTTGACACTACCTTTCCTTGCCAGACAGGACTTAGCGAAGATAAAAATGGAAAACCCGAGATGGCAACTTGTCATTAAGATAAGTTGGTAAATTCTTCTCCTGCTTCTGCTGTGGCCCTTAAAAGGGCTGTTTCCGCGTTGTAGTATAGTTTACAGATTGGCTGCGATATCTGCACCTTTCCGCCAAACACAGCCGATTTCAGTAACCTCATAATTAATCGATTTTCCCATCACCGAATTGGGGGTCCCAATTTCTCTGAAATGGGAGCCTCATAACCTTTCAAATAGGGACACTGGAACCTCCTAAATGGAAGCCTCGCAACCTCCCAAATGGGAGTCCCAGAACCTCTCAAATAGGAGATCTGGAACCCGTAAGGGGGGTTACAAATTTGGCTAGCCGAAGAAAAAAAAATGTCCCATCCCTGACTTAGGGAATACAAGTTTAATCTGTACTTATTCATAAAGTTTCAAATAGGGACACTGGAACCTCCTAAATGGAAGCCTCGCAACCTCCCAAATGGGAGTCCCAGAACCTCTCAAATAGGAGATCTGGAACCCGTAAGGGGGGTTACAAATTTGGCTAGCCGAAAGAAAAAAAAAATGTCCCATCCCTGACTTAGGGAATACAAGTTTAATCTGTACTTATTCATAAAGTTTCAAAATAGGGACACTGGAACCTCCTAAATGGAAGCCTCGCAACCTCCCAAATGGGAGTCCCAGAACCTCTCAAATAGGAGATCTGGAACCCGTAAGGGGGGTTACAAATTTGGCTAGCCGAAAGAAAAAAAAAATGTCCCATCCCTGACTTAGGGAATACAAGTTTAATCTGTACTTATTCATAAAGTTTCAAATAGGGACACTGGAACCTCCTAAATGGAAGCCTCGCAACCTCCCAAATGGGAGTCCCAGAACCTCTCAAATAGGAGATCTGTAACCCGTAAGGGGGGTTACAAATTTGGCTAGCCGAAGAAAAAAAAAATGTCCCATCCCTGACTTAGGGAATAAAAGTTTAATCTGTACTTATTCATAACCTTTCAAATAGGGACACTGGAACCTCCTAAATGGAAGCCTCGCAACCTCCCAAATGGGAGTCCCAGAACCTCTCAAATAGGAGATCTGGAACCCGTAAGGGGGGTTACAAATTTGGCTAGCCGAAAGAAAAAAAAAATGTCCCATCCCTGATTTAGGGAATACAAGTTTAATCTGTACTTATTCCAGTCATAATGTGCAACATTGAAGCTAGAATTACTGCGTTTACTGACAAGTAAAATTGCCTGAAAAACCGTAAACAGTCATCACATTGATTGTGGCGTCCGGTATTGACCAACATTGTCTTAGAACTGAACCGATTCCGTTAGGGATTGAATTCATCGGCACTATTTACTACAGGAGCCGTCGTGGTGTAGCGGCCAGACTCTCGCCTGCAGACCCGAAGGTTGTGGGTTCAGTTCCGGACGCTGCCGAAATGTTTTCCTTCAAAATTGACCTTGGTTGCAAAGTCGATCCACCCTTAAATGGGTACCAGGTAGAGTCCTGCATGTAAAGGCAGCCGGTGTGATACCGACTACATCAACCACCAAATTCTGATTAGTTTAAAAAGTGTAGGTCTAGCCCTATATGCCCTTTATGCACAAAGGCATGGGGACATGTCTTTACTTTACTGTTCACTTCTGCTGTTCCCTTGACGTCTAGATACTTACTTAATTCTTGACATAGCTTCCCAAAATACATAAAGCGGCGTGTATTTGCGGTGTCCTTCCATTCACCACCGCGCTAATGTTGGTGTTTAATGAGATACCTATAGTTTAAGGACAGCTTAAGTCTGAGAAATAAGAGTCACCGGCCCTCAAAGTCCTGAGCAAACTCACAGGTATTTCCGAACAAGAGCTAAACGTCAGTGGCGGCATCCCTGAGTACACACGAATGCTGGGTCGTCCCAGGTCGTCGCTCTCCATGTCATCTCTTCACTGTTTCAGTTGTTGATCCAAATATCGAGATGTTGGTACATCTCCTTTGTCAAGAACCCGGCTAGCTTCAAGTGATGGCATGGCGCCAATATTTATCCAGTCTAAATGATTGTATAAGTGACATACGAAATCCTGCACCTTGATCAAGAGTTGCTTCCCCCCCCCCCTCCCCTAAAAAATCCCCGTCTAGTAAATGTTTATGTAAAACATATATTCACCTTTTTATTTTCATTTGTCTATTTCTGTCTTGTCGGCTCTTTGGCTAAGTCGATGCGAACGCTTCGTAATGCCCGGGTGCCGGGTTCGATCCCAGCTGCAAGCCAAGCGCCTTGCGTTGGTTTCGACAGTGGTATCAGAGGGCCGACCGTCCAGAGGCAATGGCAAACTACTGGACGTAAATTTGCCTAGAGAATCCACACAACAGCCAGGGGCTGCTGGGGCTGGTTCTGCAACGTCCTGTAAAGGATAAGCAACTAACCAAAATTTCGGTCTGAAATATATGGAGGATTTGCCTAAAGAATTGTGATGGACGTCAGATGACTATTGTCCTGTGTTAAGTATCTGATATATCGGTATAAATGGGGGGGGGGGGGGAAGATGGGGGGAGGAGGGTCTCAAGGCATGACGTCCGCCTAGATTGTTAGAGTTTCGGGTTCAGGTCTCGTGAACTTCAGGTAAATTACCCTGGTCTCTGTGTAGTGAGATCGGACTCATGTGTGTATCGTTGCGCACGTAAAAAAATTCCTTGGCAGCTGGAAATTAAAAAAATAGAGAGCAGCCTAACGCTCTCCGGGCTAAATCTTGAGTTAAAAATCTACGCCCAGTATTTCAGGACCCTCGCCGGTGCAACGGAGTTAGTGCACCGCGCTGAGCTGCTTCATACTTAGGCTTAAGTTAGAAGTGGAACGGAGCACGTATGGATTACACCCGTGTGCCATGATGTTGATCCGTTAAATAGACCAATAAACTAGTAGTATATCGTTGTGGTCGTCTGTGTCCCTTCATCTGTCAACAT
>CAJHNH020000902.1:165000-232500 GCA_905116865.2 Candidula unifasciata
TTATTATTATTGTTACCATTATGTGCTAAATGACAACTAAAAATGGCATCGATAAAAATAGAATAACATAAATTAACAAATAATTTTTAGAAAGTCTTCTATTGACCACATTGCAAACTTTTCACAGGGATGGCGGAGAAGTGTTACGCCAACTTCGAACCATTTATACTCCAACTCCCCAATGTGGAGCAGGGAGGGTAAGGGCTAAAATGTCTAAACTCCCATTCTCTGGCGCCCCTGTGAACGTGTGTACTATCCACCACAATCAACTTTTCCTCGCCCCTTGATTCATTTAAATTTTCTATTTTCTCTCCTTCGTTTTTTTTTTTTTTTTACTGCATATTTTATATTCTCTGACTTGGCAATCTATCCATTCAAGTTTAACCTCCCACCATTTTCGGGCAGATTTCTGCAGCGCTACATGCCAACATCATTTCTGCGAAAGGTCGAATTCCTCTTTCTCAAATACTAATCATGAAAGGACAAACAGAAAGCACCAGGTGGGGACACGAACCGCTAAATATTTCACGATCGCTTGGTTTTTCCCGTCTGGGCCTAAGTAGACAGTGTCAAAAGTGGACGATTTTTGACCACGAGTTTCAAATTTTCACACTCGTTGCTCAGTTGAAAGATCTACATTTTAGCAATGTTATTTGCGTCTGTGGGAGCGGCCGTGGCGGGGAGTCCCAAACGCAAGTCTGTCGGTGCGATAGTTACTTGTTCGAAACCCTACTGTGGAGGAAATTGTTTTAACTTAGTCTTAGTTTTAGTCAAGAATTCAACAGCATTCGAGTTTCCCTATACTTGATCCGTTCTTGTGCCAGTGAAAATCAAATGAAATGTCCCTCACTAAACCATTTGAAAAACTGGTGAACAAACAATTAGTCATGGAACAATCCAGAAATATGTGCAAGCAGTAAATGCAAATGGCAGTTAATGATGTTTTAACTAGACCATACAGAGAAAGAGTGAACCAAACACATAACAGTTTTAAGAAAAAGGAAATACAGACAGACAGACAGACAGACAGACAGACAGACAGACAGACAGACAGACAGACAGACAGACAGACAGACAGACAGACAGACAGACAGACAGACAGACAGACAGACAGACAGACAGACAGACAGACAGACAGACAGACAGACAGACAGACAGACAGACAGACAGACAGACAGACAGACAGACAGACAGACAGACAGGCAGACAGACAGGCAGACAGGCAGACAGACAGACAGGTAAGCGGGCGGGTGGGTGAAAAGAAAGAAAGAAAGAAAAAGAAAAGAAAGAAAGAAAGAAAGAAAGAAAGAAAGAAAGAAAGAAAGAAAGAAAGAAAGAAAGAAAGAAAGAAAGAAAGAAGAAAGAAAGAAAGAAAGAAAGAAGAAAGAAAGAAAGAAAGAAAGAAAGAAAGAAAGAAAGAAAGAAAGAAAGAAAAGAAAGAAAGAAAAGAAAGAAAGAAAGAAAGAAAGAAAGAAAGAAAGAAAGAGAAAGAAAGAAAGAAAGAAAGAAAGAAAGAAAGAAAGAAAGAAAGAAAGAAAGAAAGAAAGAAAGAAAGAAAGAAAGAAAGAAAGAAAGAAAGAAAGAAAGAAAGAAAGAAAGAAAGAAAGAAAGAAAGAAAGAAAGAAAGAAAGAAAGAAAGAAAGAAAGAAAGAAAGAAAGAAAGAAAGAAAGAAAGAAAGAAAGAAAGAAAGAAAGAAAGAAAGAAAGAACCCCTTCGAAAATAAAGTTTGTTCCTTCCCCATGACACTTAACGCCAGAAGTAGTTTTTGATGAGGATGATGATACAATGTGATGGTCCTCCGTGTAACATATCCACACAGCTGTCAACTTCAGCACATTTATACAGTATAATTAATTTCCGTCTTAGTCATCTTCTGATTTCTTCATTTTAAACTGTATTTATCTCAATTAGTTTACTACTACACAATTCTGTGCTGTCAGTTCAAATGATGGACAATGAATAAGGTACTACACCAGTTTTAAAAAAAAAATACATGTAAAATGCCCTGTCTCCGTAAGGTCACTAACAACACAAGAAGAGGCAGGGTTACGAATACCAGTATTCGAGAGACAAATGAAAAAATACCATGTCTGGATTATATTGACAGAAAGAGAATGAAATGGTTTGGCCATCTAGTGAGATTGCTGCTAGACCAAACTGCATATAATCATTTTTTTATACAGCAGAACGTCTGGGAAGAAGGCGAGGGGAAGACCACGAAAATGTAGAAATGGTTTAGCTAAAACCTGCAAAAACATAATTAAATCCATCACCCCAGCCTGCAGAGAAGCGCAAGACTGAAACCTGGTATCAGTGAGACGACAAAACCACGGCATTGGGCTACAACCTGGTATCGATGAGACGATAAAACCACGGCACTGGGCTACAACCTGATATCAGTGAGACGACAAAACCTCAGCACTTGGCTTCAACCGGATATCAGTGAGACGACAAAACCACGACAATGGGCTAAAAACTGGTATCACAGAGACGACAAACCCGCGACACTGGGCTACAATCTGGTGTCAGTGAGACGACAAAACCACAGCACTGAGCTACAAATTGGTATAAGTGTGACGACAAAACCACAGCACTTGGCTACAAATTGGTATCATTGAGACGACATAACTACGACACTGGGCTACAACCTGGTATCAGTGAAACAACAAAAACACGACACTGGGCTACAAACGGGTATCTGTGAGACAACAAAACCACAACACTGGGCTACAACCTGGTATCAGTGAAACAACAAAACCACGACACTGGGCTACAACCTGGTATCACTGAGACGACAAAACCACGACAATGGGCTACAACCTGGTATCACAGAGACGACAAAACCACGACAGTAGGCTAAAACCTGATATCACTGAGACGACAAAACCACGACTATTGGCTAAAACCTGGTATCAATGAAACGACAAAACCGCGACACTGAACAACAACCTGTTATCATTGAGCCGACAAAATCACAGCACTGGGCTACAAATTGGTATCATTGAGACAACAAAACCACGACACTGGGCTACAACCTGGAATCAGTGAAACGACAAAAACACGACACTGGGCTACAACCGGGTATCAGTGTGACGACAAAACCACGACACAAGGCTACAACCTGGTATCAGTGAGACAACAAAACCACGGCACTTGGCTACAACTGGATATCAGTGAGACGACAAAACCACGACAATGGGCTAAAAACTGGTATCACAGAGACGACAAATCCACGACAATTGGCTAAAACCTGGTATCAGTGAGACGACAAAACCGCGACACTGGGCTACAACCTGGTATCAGTGAGACGACAAAACCACGACACTGGGCTACAACCTGGTAACAATGAGACGACAAAACCGCGACACTGGGCTACAACCTGGTATCAGTGAGACGACAAAACCACGACACTGGGCTACAACCTGATATCAGTGAAACGACAAAAGAAGAAAAATGTCTCTATTAATTCTACAGCTCTTCTATTCCATCCCATATTTGTTGCATGGTTTTTTCTTTTTTGTTTTGTCATAGCAATCGTCTGTAAGCAGTCGCATAGGGATTAGTGGAGGGCTGCCACACGTGCTCATTTCTGTGGACACGTCCTGAATTCACGAGTATATTTGACCGTCCACAAACAGTTTTGGACTTCGCAGACTAGTCCGCAATTTTACAAGCCAAGACAAAATTAACACTTTGTCAACGACATCATGTGGTAGTTACGCGGTCACTACGTAAAATTAAATTTTCTTACCTGGCACTCGAGACAGATTTCGTTTCAGTCAAGTCTATTTCACTTGTTAAATTTCTCCTTTCTTTTTCGTTCTCCTTTGTGGACCAGTTGTAAGCTCCGACCGAAAGTCCTGATTGTTCGTCCATTTAGATTTTGGTTTTGTTTCCGGGTCTGAGATTTGCGTGTGCTTACGTTCCACTGGCTTACTTGTGTACAGTTGGTTGTTCCTTGCCGCAGGGACAGATACGCTCCGACTTCAAAGGAAGATCCCAGTTAGTCGACTCATGACATCCTTGTTGAGGTGCCAGTGGGTCTGTACTCCCCCCCCCCCTCCCCCCACAGGGTGCCCCGAAACTCACATGGGGCTCCGGAACCCAAATGAAGAACTCGTAAAATTAAATTTTGAACATTTCACATGCAAGCAATTTTATGGACATTTGGTGCAAAATAAAGACGTATTAAAAAATTATCAGATCATCAGAAACTATACCTAGAGCTCAATATAAATGGAATATAATGACAGAAATGTTAGAACTGTCATTATTTAAAAAGAACGAAATATGGATTTGTCTTAATTACAGAACATCAAAATATGGCAACCCTAGATTAGGGGTTATGGACACAGTTTTCTAAATTTAACATTTATGCCTCGCTTAAATCGTTTATAAGAAGCAACAAAAGAAAACGTTGTAACAAGAGGTCCGTGTTCACGCTGTTTAGATATTCATTATTTAATTTACTCACGGAACATATTCGTGTGGCACGAGCTTGGTAATTTCACTTTCAGGTTTTGTAATAAGATTCCCCTTTGATTTATTTAACATCTTGTTTTCTCTTCCTGCAGATTCAAGCGTTGCTATCAACTTCGGTGGCTGCTTCTCATCGTCAAGCCAAGTACTCACCCTTTCAGGCCAAACAAAGCAGTTGTCGGAAATCCAAATCGGCGACCAGATTCTGTCATTGGGAGAAAGTGGCCTTCTTGAGTTCAGCGATGTGATTGCATTTTTGGATTACAATCATGACCAGGTGGCCAACTTCTACACACTGACCACAGAAACTGGGCATAGTGTAACTCTGACTGGGAAGCATCTAATTCATGTTATGTCTCCCAACACGACGTCAGACTTGGGGAACGCATCTGCTTCTACTAGACCTCATATCGGTTCTGATCTACCTCGTCTTGTCTTCGCTGAAGATGTTTCAATCGGCCAGTACGTCCTTTTCGCAAATTACGAGTCTTCAACCTCAACAGAAAACATACCTCAAAGACATCATCCTTCTAGCTTGACATCTTCTGAAAATTTTCCAGACACAAGAAATAGATTCAAAACAGACACTACGTCTTTGGCTGTTTTTACACCTGAGCGGATTGTGTCAATCCAGGTACGTCCTTTGAAAGGTGTATATGCCCCTTTGACAGTAAGCGGGACTATTGTGGTCGACGGAATCATTACATCTTGTTATGCGTTTCTGAAAGATGTTCAGCTGGCGCATGCATCATTCGCGCCTTTAAGAGCATATCACATGACACAGAGAATTCTCAGTGATTGGCTCCACGGTGTTACTGTTTTCTTGGATGGTATGTTACATCCTCCCTGTGTTAATTTTGTGCCAGAAAATGAAACAATATCTCAGAATCGCCAGAACGGAGCCCACTGGTATGCAAGACTTCTTTATAATTTTGCTGTAAATATTGTCGGCATGGACATTTTTATATCGCTGTGAGGGGACAAGACACAATGCATTGCCCACGATGTTAAATATCTTTATGTTTTTATTATTTATGATTCTCTTATTGCGAAAATGTGTCATGAAAAACTGTCATTTTGCACATTTCGATAAATGTATATATTAATGCTACTTTCAAGTGGTGTTGCGGCTAGACTCATGCCTGTGGATCTAAAGGTGGTGGGTTCGAATTCGAACGGGGTCTACCATTTTTCAAAAATGACCCTGGTTCCAAGATAGCCCCAGCCTTAGATAAGTGCCAGGTGAATCCTGGGAAGTAATGGCGGCCGGCGTGAGGTCGACCACATCACCGAGTACCTGTTGTTCCATAAAAATAGGTCTAGCCCTATATGCCCAATACGACTGAAAACGTGGGCAATAGCCCTTTCACTGTGAAGGGTGCGTATAGTAGCCAAATTACTAGATGTTCACCTGCCGGCAGGAAGATCTCAGGTTCGAATCCTCACCTAGCAGACGCTTCGTTTTCAGGTCGACTAAACGTTCCGTGGGTATCTGGAAATCGGATGGGAAGTAAAGGTGGCGGGTGTAATCTGTGCTTATAACAAATAAGTCTATCATGGAATGCCAAACAGGTGACTTTTTAGAAAGTACCTTTACTACTCTTAACTTCCTGGTGTGGGTCGCAGAGTCCCACTTGGTGGGGTGGGGTGGGTCGAATAAACCCACTTCCTCCCTAACGATTATGTCGTAAAAAGCCACTAATTGTGGTGGATTTAGTGTGTGTGTGTGTGTGTGTGTGTGTGTGTGTGTGTGTGTGTGCATAGTCGGAGCCCATCTGCCTGAAGCTAGAAACTAACAGTCTGCATACAAATAAACCAGACCATTATATAGCAGATGTGCATGCAAAACTAAAGTTCTAGAACAACAACAGAGTCTTGAAGTAGACGAACAATTATAACTTCACACCAGAGTTTACGTCAAATGCTCGATACGTGTCTTGGTGGAAAGGTCCATTACTTGACTACTTTCAGAAGCATATGTGGTCCATTACTTTACTACTTTGACAAATATATGTGGTCCATTATTTGACTACTTTGAGAAGTATATGTGGTCCATTATTTGACTACTTTGAGAAGTATATGTGGTCCATTATTTTACTTTGAGAAGTATATGTGGTCCATTACTCGACTACTCTGAGAAGTATATGTGGTCCATTACTTGACTACTCTGAGACGTATATGTGGTCTATTATTTGACTACTTTGAGAAGTATATGTGGTCCATTACTCGACTACTCTGAGAAGTATACGTGGTCCATTACTTGACTACTCTGAGAAGTATATGTGGTCCATTACTTGACTACTCTGAGAAGTATATGTGGTCCATTATTTGACTACTCTGAGAAGTATATGTGGTGCATTAGTTGACTACTCTGAGAAGTATATGTGGTCCATGCAAGCCTCTTTCATGGCAATTTTAGGTGAGACATGGCTTTTGAGTTTCGAGTTAAGAAACGGCAACATAGCACTCAGGATAGTCCCATAAGCGCTCCGTCCCCACCTTTAGCAGTCAGCGCAGAGTCCCAGTACCTGTGGTACCAGTAGTGGTCTGACTGTATGTCCGTCTCGCCCTTCCACTTGGTGTTGAGCGTCGGTTAGATCCGTTGGTCATTCCTGACTGCATCATTCTTTTAAGAACATGTCTGCTTCTCAGGATATCAAAATATGGAATTATTGCAATTTCCACTGTGCTAATACTTTTTTGTACTTAGGTTAGTTGCGTATCCTTTACAGGACGTTGCAGAACCAACCCCCAACAGCCTCTGGCTGCTGTGGGGTTTTTCTAGGCAAATTTACGTCCAGTAGTTTGCCATTGCTTTTGGACGGTCGACTCTCTTGATACCACTGTTGAAACCAACGCAAGGCGCATGGCCCGCAGCTGGGATCGAACCCGGCATCCCGGCATTACGAAGCGTTCGCATCGACTTAGCCACAGAGCCGACTTTTTGTACTTACACTATATATATATATATATATATATATATATATATATATATATATATATATATATATATATATATATATATTTACTTTTTGAATCCCAAGGAACGCATCCTACGTTCATAGGTTCCTACCTAGAAGCCCAATGAACGCATGATGCGCCGATTTTATTATTTTCTTTACTAACTCCTGGGCCTGTGATGCTAAACCCCGTGGGACTCAAAGAGATATATATAACATTTCACAAGTAACAAAATCTTGCTCACAAATAGAGTGACTTCCCTTCTCATAATGCCTCGTTGTGACACAGGGCGTCTTCTATGTTGCATGGGTGTTTGCTTCGGCGTTCGGTAGGCATATATAATGTTTGTAGGGGATTGTTTTGTCGTGAGGCTATTTGAGGTACCTGTGTAAAAGTAAGAAGTACTGCAGTGAGAAGCGCCGCAGGCGCGACTATTTGTGAATATCGGCACTTGGATGTTTTTCTATTTCTATATTTGTTGGTAGTTGCTTCCCCCCGAGATAGAGAACTCACCGATAAAACAGGTGGGCATTAAAAAACACAACAGTTTCTGTACTCAGGAAGCGTCTCGCAGGTAGCAAACATGTAAATAATCACGCAAGTCAGCGGTGACAAGACGAGGAAAGAAAGAGATTTTAAAGCGTTGACAATAAGGAATACCTGACACCCCTGCAACATAGAAGACGCCCTGAGTCACAACGAGACATCAATAGGAAGGGGAGTCACTCTCTTTGTGGGACTGACTTCGTTATTTCTTCCTTGTATTGTATAACGGCTAGATGCTCGCCTGCGAATGTGAAAGTCGTGGGTTCAGGTCTCAACATTGACCTCCAATCTGATATTAAATGGGACCCAGGTGAAAGTATAGGGAAGTAAAGGCAGCCGTCGTGACATTGACATCACCCCCGGAGTGCCGATTGGTCTATAAAAGACAAAGTCTTCCCATTAAGCATGTAGTAAGAGTCAACCAACTATAGGCTTCCGAGTCGACGTGAATCTACCTGAGAGGTAAAGAACCATCAGTCTGCATGCAAACATGACAGATCCTTCAAATGCATGTGCTCACTATACTCAGTTTCAGGAAAAAAGATTAAAGTCTAAAGGTGGACATCAACTAGAACCTTCCGTCGGTACAATCTCAAACACTAAACTACTTCAAGTTACAAAACAATCCCTAGATCAGCGAGTCTCAAACTGGGTGTCGCCAGCGTATGATCGGGGTGCCGCGGCAATAATCAAGAATTTCTCAAAATCTGCTTGAGATCAGCGAAGACAACAGTTTAAGAGAAATTTCGTGAAGAAAGCCAAAAAGAGATCTGAATGCGGTTGTATTCAGAAAACAACGCTAAGGCTGCAGTGCATTCTCAACGTTCGCTTACAAAAAAACAAACCAAAAAAAAAAGCAGATAAAGGAGCAAACTTTTTGAGTCAAGTGATTTAAGGGTAAAATTAACTAAACTTCCCAAAAAAATGAAGTTAAGTAATGAAAAATGCATCCAGTTTCATTCACCTCTTTAAAGACAACTGAACATTAAATGTGCACTGTTTTTCCCCCCAAGTATTCAAACCGCTTTAAAGGTAGGTATGTCGCCCAAAAAAACGTCCCCGATAAGGGTGCCGCGGCGAAAAGGTTTGAGAACTGATGCTCTAGACTGTATGATAACCAAGAGAAGATGGAAATAGCTTGGTCACCTCATGAGAATGAATCCTAAAATACCTGCCAAAATAGCTCTCACTTGGACACCAGAGGGAAAGAGAAAGAAAGGGCGTCCAAAAACAACATGGAGATGAACGATGGAAAGCGAACTAAGTGCTGCATCTCTGACATGGAAAACTGCACTGAAGATTGCACAGGACAGGAAAACATAGAACCACCTCCCTGAAGTCTCGAGTGCCACTGGGCATAAAGAAAAGTGATGATGATGAACGCGAACATAGAAAGAGAACATCCCGACGTTCTTACTGCTCTTCTATTACAAATTATCAACTTTAAAATTAATTTCATATCTTTGTTCAAACTAATATTTGCTTTTGATTTGGTATGGCAAGACCTAATGGTTTTCAAAGCTGTATTTTATCTGTACTTAAGAAAGAAAATAGGGGCCTTTGAGCTGAAATGCTACAGAAAGATTCTCAGAATATCTTGGACAAAGAAGAGGAGAAATACTGACACTTTGAAAGATCTGAACATCAAGGAAGATTGGCTTATGAACAGCATCCTGTCGGAAGCTAAAATATTTTGATCATATCAAGCGCCACGACGGATTGGGAAAAATAATAGCAGAAGACATGGAACCAGGAGGAAGGGGCAGTGGCAGACCAACACGAAGATGGGCACAGGATAATAGTGACTTCTTGAGTATGAAAGTGCATGAGGCGGAAGAGCTGGCGAGAGACCGAATTTCTTTCAGGCAGACCGTGATGAGAGCGACGTTCTGCAAAGGACCTGCTACATGATGATGGTGATTCGGTCTGTAGACAGGACGTTCCCAACTCCTGTGGTACACAAATGTTTCTATCATCATGTCTTACATGTGCGAATTCCGTTACAGGGTTTGTTTGCATATATTTTTATACATATAATTGTTGAAAACACACTAAATCGTTTTGTATACACTGGGTTTTCCCACACCGCTATCCCATTCATTCCCCATTGCTCTAATGTCCTGTTTGACTTACTAAAACTGCAAATATCAATTTACTAAGCGCTTGCTTGTACACACAGGTGGTATAGAAATGTAGTAAATCCGTAGGCAAAAGCGTATATTTGTTTCCATTTGTATATTTACTGTATATTACATTACTATATGCATCTACCTCCACAGGCCGTCTATTTACTCAAATGCCGTTGTGTTAATGATCGTGATAGAATGGGAATTCTTGGCGAGATCAATAGTTGGAGACGCCAACATTGTACAAATTATCATCAACAGTGAAAAACTAAGGACTGTTTTCCCGTCTTGAGGGATATGATGTAGATTCCATATTTTACAGACGAATTTGTACTTAGTGGATAAAGTGGTAAACATGGCGTATTTCTTCTTCCGGTTCTCTGATCACTGGTGATTCCTGTCACGACCTAATTAAGACTTACTGTGATCTTAAATAGGTCATGGTCCCTGTGTGAGTTTTTAGCGGCCCCTTTGTCTGAAGAGTGAATGATGAGGGAGGGGAAATGCAGACTCCCTCTTAACAAGGTTTTCGTTCGATTCAACTTATTAAAAGTTTTTTTTTTTTTTTTTTTCGAATTTGGAGTGTATCTGCCTCACAGGTGAGGAACCAGTAGTCTGCATTGAGATAAGCCAGATGTGTAATAGGCACGCGATTGCAAAAATCAGATTCTGGATCAAGACTGAGGTCCTGAAGCAAAGGAGTAGAAACAGCGTTCCGCCGGAGTTTATAGCCAATGAAGCTCAAAAAGAAGTACTCCCTGATCTGCCATTCGGTATCTGGTTTTGAACAGCCTTCTTGAGTACTTCATAAATGCTGGCATTCAGAGCCTTTGATAGTCCATGTATCCAGCAAATATGTTGAATACCTCTGCTTCCATTGTATCTAACTAGCAGGCTTCTCTGTGACTCCCTTTCTTGTGCCAGACTGGACTCATGTCCGAACCATTTCATGTGTTGCTAAGCACTTTCCGTAGATTAGCGCTGGTTTTGTCTCTGGTATTTTACTGGTGTCGTAATTTATGATCGTGTCCTATGTCAGGAGGTACAGTCCTGGGAAGTAAAGGCGGCTGTCGTGATGCTGACCACATCGCCCACCAAGTGTTCTATTGGTCTATAAAATATAGATCCAGCCTTTTATGCTAAGTACACCTGAAGACGTGGAAAAGGGTCCTTTGCTTACTCATGACAGGGTCCTGTAATTTTTTTTTAAAGTTTTTAAGGATACATAAAGATGGGATGACCAGCTTCTTTGTTGCTATAGCTTTACACATGTCTGAGTTCGTCTGCTGCAACGATACAAAGATGTGCGCAGGCAGGAGATGAATGTTGCATGAATAGGCCCCCGTCTGGGTTCGTCTGCTGCAACGATACACAGATGTGCGCAGGCAGAAGATGAGTGATGCATGAATAGGCCCCCGTCTGAGCTCGTCTGTTGCAACGATACACAGATGTGCGCAGGCAGGAGATGAGTGATGCATGAATAGGCCCCCGTCTGGGTTCATCTGCTGCAACGATACACAGATGTGCGCAGGCAGGAGATGAATGTTGCACGAAAAGGCTCCCGTCTGAGTTCGTCTGTTGCAACGATACACAGATGTGCGCAGGCAGGAGATGAGTGATACACGAATAGGCCCCCGTCTGGGTTCTCAGGGCCCCATATTGCGAATGGGGAAAAAGAAGACATACTGCTTCCCCACCCCCACATCATATGGAGTGAGTCAAGAACACGGAGCTGATCCATGATTCTGGCAATCATGTGAGAATGGCGTAACAGCCTTCTCTGACAGGACATACTGACGATAATGTCTCAGATACTCGTGGGGAAACATACAGGCGCCATCATTTAAGCCACTCCACCCGCAAAAGAAAAAAATAATCGTTTTGTTTCGTTGCTGACATATTGTGTAAAAAAAAATGTCTCTAAATTATTGATTGTTGTTCTTCGTCTTCCTCTATTAACTGCTGGCTTCTGTTGTTCTGGATGCACTGAATTGTCATAACATGTTGTGTTGTTCTGTGTGGGTATCACCATAGCCTGTAGGATTGACTATTGTTATCATTGCCTGTATATTTGTTATTAAACTTGTGCATACCATTTTGGTTTGTTTTGTGGCTCATTGTATGCATATTTACATAATGAACAATTATGTGATCTTATTTCTGGATTATTCTGTGACATATTGTTTATTCGCCAGTTTTTCAAATGAAACAGTGAAGGGCATTTTATTTGATTTGCACTGGTTCAGAAACGGGGCAAGTATGAGGAAACCCGATTTCGGTGAAGTTGAAATCTCGTAAGACCAGTTGATATTGTTTTCGTCGATGGTGGGAGCAGTCATGCTGCAGTGGCTAGACGTTTACCTGAAATCGGAAGGTTGTGCGTTCGGGTCCAGACAGAGCCGATTTATTATTCTTCTTCAAAAGTGACCTTGGCTGCCAGGTCGACCCAGTATTAAATGTGTGTCAGATAAAATTGTGGGAAATAAAGGCGGCAGTCGTGATATGACCACATCACCCACTAAGTGCCGGCTGGTCTGTAAGATATAAGTCTAGCCCTATGTGCCTCAAGGTACGCAAGAAAGTAATTTCGTGCTTAAAGTGCTATTTCCTTCAAACTGAACTATTCAGAGGGATATACAATATAATTAAAAAATTTTTACAAACACACTCTTTATTATTTC
The DNA here is from genome assembly GCA_905116865.2 of Candidula unifasciata. NCBI lineage: Eukaryota > Metazoa > Mollusca > Gastropoda > Stylommatophora > Geomitridae > Candidula > Candidula unifasciata. The sequence goes on from CAJHNH020000902.1 coordinate 177,795, forward strand.
TTTTACACAAAATTGTACGACAGCATATTCGAGTGACGTTCGACGCACCAGGACTGCACAACTAGCGATGAATACAAGGTGGCACAAAGTGCGGCTATTTCTGTGAGAAACCCCCTTCAACCGTTAGATTATATTAGGGCCCCAGGCAACAGCCAGAGCGGCGCTTAAAAATAACAGCCCAAATACAGTTATTATAGGGCTTTAAAATGCTCCCCCCCCCCCCCCCCCCCCCCTCCCCCAAATTGCGTCCCATATTGTGGCGAGGATTTTAAAAATATTTTCATTTTTGTTCAGTTCCACCAGGGCATCACACTGTGCGATAAACACCTGGTGATACAAAGTGCCACCATTCGGATGGGGATCAGTTCAACCGTTAGGTTATATCTGGGCCCCCAGTAAAAGCCAGTGTGGGGCATTATATAACGAAAAATTCGTCCCATTTGGGGACGCATAGTAAAAAAACAACATATTTCCATCATTCTATATTTGAGGTTTGAACAACGAATCAACATCATGGCACACGCGTAGTAACTCATAAGTTCTCCGTTCTACTTCTAACTCAAGTCTGTGTCCGAAGAAGCTCAGCACAGTGCACAGGCTCTGTAGCACCTGCGAGGATCCTGAAATACTTTTTGGTATATTTTTAACTCCAAATTTTTGCCCGGCAGCGCCGTTAGGCTACTCTTTTCGATTTCCAACTGCCAAAGGATTTTTTTTACGTGCGCAACAATATACATAGGTGAAAAAAATCCAGCCGTTACCGGGGATTGGACACTGAACCACTAAGACTCGAGGCGGACACCATACCTCAGGACCACGCAGCCTTGTTCCCGCCCCACCCCAGTTCTATTTTTAAAAAAAAAGCATTTATTTTAGATTTCTTAGATTACCAGGTGTAATTTAATACAATGGGGCCTCGGGGCTTTTATGTATCCAAGGGCCTCATTTAAGTCTAAGTACTGCGGGCTATCACCTCCAGATAACGTCAGCGTCCTGCTGCAGGACAACTGTACTAAGGTATATGACCATCTACCCACCATAACATATTTTTTTTCTTAAATTAACGTTGTTACATCCCTTTGTTGAAAATCGGGGATGGGCCAAAATACTGGCATTTTTTCAACTGGTGTCTTCACAGTTACTTCCCTTAGGGGCAAAACAATCGTTCGAATACACGGCGTTCACTGTAGATCGACTTGGAAGGCAAAGAAAGATCAGGCAGTTCAGGGACTGACTGGAAGACTGACGTTCAATCCCATCAGGGCATCACACCGAGCGATAAACACCCGGTGACGCAAAGTGCCTCCATTCAGAGGGAGACTGGTGATAGAAACCCCGTTCAAACCAAAGGTTGGATTATATTAGGGCAGGGGCAACAGTCAAGGTGGGGGTTTAAAACAACAATAAAACTGCGTCCGACTTTAGGACCTAGTATATCTTTGATTGAGGACGGACGCTGGTGTAAAATGGTCTAATCTAAGCAACGCTTTCTTGACCTGTGTACCCTACAAGAAAAGTTAATGTCAGTCGACTAATTGCCTATCTGCCAATCTTTCTGTGTATGTAGGTCACTAAGCAAAGTAAAACATATTTGTTTTAATTGGCACTCATAGAATATTGAATACTGAATTAAAAATAGACATCAAAGCACTCGGAACACTCCCATAAATGCTTTGTCCCCATTTATAGCAGGAAGCGAAGAGTTTCTATTCCGATGATACCAGTAACAGTCTGATTGTGTATCCGTCTCATGCTAGCCCCGAGTGTTGAGCGTTGGCCACATCCCCTGGTAAATCCTAGCAAGTTCATTCTCCTCAGACCGTAATGATCTATCTGCGCATCCGCACTGTTCACTCGTTCCCTAAAGACCCTCACAATATTCAGCTTGTGATACATCATTTTACCACCAAGTGGTACAGAGTCAGCCAGTCTATCTGCCTGCTCATTTCTGAACACACCGGCATCACCTGAAGGAAAATATCCGAAGCATGCTAACTACCCAGGATATTTGAGATAATGCTTAATGTTCACCCTAAGATCTTCCTCCGAATGGTAGCACTTTGCGTCACCGGATGTTTATCACTCGGTGTGATGTACTGATGGGGTTGAACGTCAGTCCCTCAGTCAGTCCTTGATCTGTGTGCCTTCATTGCCTTCTAAGTCGCTCTACAGTAAACGTGTCTTCAAACGATTGTTTTCCCCCTAAGGGAAGTGACTGTGAAGCCTCTAGTTGAAAAAATGCCAGTATTTCGGCCCATCCCCGATTTTCAACAAAGGGAAGTAACAATAGCATGCCTGTATCTGCCTTTCTCAACATGCTCTGTGAGTCAGTTTCAATCAGATGTGTGTACAGCTGATTCTCAAGCCAGCGGAAGGCAACAGAGACTGCCTCCGTCTTCATTATCAATTTAGACGTTGTGATATCATATGGAAGTCTTTTCATTAAATAAAAAGCGACGTCCATTCGCCTTTGAACACTTCGTCTGCCACTGAACACAGAGCCATCTGTACAGATAATCACATCATCTGGGCAAGTTATTAATATCCTGTCATCCCTTTGTAGGATGCCATTTTTCGTTTTTTGAAGCCCAACTATGGCTCTTTCCAGAGCCGCAATATAGGCCGGCTATAAATAGGTTCTAATGGTCGAACGCGGTTTCCGGGACCTCTCCACGGATGATCCTCATCCACATGGTGGCACTTTGTGTCGTCGGGTGTTTATCGCTTGTGTGATGTCCTGGTGTGGTAAAAAAAAAAAAGATAGATAGAGATCTGTGTGGAAATTGTCATGAATCATTTGTTTGAACTTCTGATTCTGCAGCACTAGCTGGCTAGTCTCTGCACTCACGACCTAAAGTGATTAGAACCCTACACAAGTCTGAAGCTTGTTCAGACACCTTGACCCACTCTTTCCTCGCTCAAAGTTATCGAGCTGGCACCATCTAAGACCTACCTCTTTTCAGTCTGTGAATCTTAGCTCTACCAAGGGCTTCATGCAGGAGGTGCTTCTTGTCTGCTCAAGTTTTAGCCTATCTGCAATAATAGGCAGTGCAAGTATTTATCGCACACATACTAACAGGTATCTCTTGTACATCCCAGAATTACCGACATGACTGACTTTCTACCCCACCAGGACATCACACAAGCGATAAACACCCGATGACACAAAGTGCCACCATGTGGATGGGGATCGCCGTGGAGAGGTCCCAGAAACCGCGTTCAGACAATTGGCCATACTTATGGCCTGTGTATATTGCAGCTCCTGGCAAAAGCCATGGTGGAGCTTCAAATAACAAAAACTTCCGTCCTAAAAAGGACGAAACTGGATAAAGTATGTGGTAAGAGAACCTAACCACTAGACTGACATGACTTCATTGTCAGCACTCATAGAAAGGACACACTAGACAACATAGTCCTTTTTAACTTTGTACTTCTTTCTATGAGTGCCAATTACTATAATAGGTTTTCTAGTGTGTCCTTCTATCATTTTACTTCTTTTCATGAGTGCCGGTTACTACAATATCTGTTTGTTTATTATATATATATAATATTTATACAGCCTTTTAGGTATCGTATCGTATAAAATCAAACAAAAATTCCAAGCTTAGTCTTTTTTTAGCCACCTGATGGCCTGCTTTTTCAAGGACGGTTCCTTTGCTATCTTATTTTATTTATCTTCCTTTGTGGTGAGCAATTTCACCTGAGTTTGTTCATTTGTTGCCTAAGTTCTGTTTCTGAGGGGCCTGGTTCCTGTTTAATTGGCTATTCGCTAGCTGTTGCACTGTTCATCTGTGTTAGTACCAAGTCAGTCCGCAGTCACACCGCCGCGAAACAAACAGTCCCGCATACTGAGCGTCAGCCTTTTAGGGGCCCTACCTGTTTATTTATGTAAGCAAAGGGAAGCAATAATCTTAAATCAAGCAGATCTGTGAATTGTTAAAGTTACATCCCCTTGTGAATTATTTAAGGGATGTTACCAGAAATCTGATATTTAATCAGGTTTATTCATGTAGGTTAAACAACGACTCAACATCACGGCATACGAGGTAACTCATAAATGCTCCGTTCAACTTCTGACTCAAGCCCGAGTCCGAATAATTTCAACGAAGTTCACGAGCTCTGGAGCACCGGCAAGGATCCAGAAATTCTCTGGGTAAATTTTAACTCCAAATTTGACCTGTGCAGCAAGTCTAACACAGGAACTTGCTATGTTGTCAAATAAGGCAGAAATTCACTTGCAGTGGATTCCGTCTCACTGTGGCATCAAAGGCAATGAAAGCGCAGATGCTTTAGCAAAGGAAGGCAGTAACAAACCACAGACCTACCAGCCACTATCTTTTCCAGAAGTCAAAACTCTCATTAAGAGAAAATCAGAAACAGATTGGAAAACCAACACTGGTAATGACGGAAAAGATTTTCTGAAACACTTGAACAGAACAGACCAACAGAACCGGACACTGCAGACTCAATAAACACTCACATAAATTAGGTATGAGCCAAACAGCTCTCTGCCAGTGCCTTCGTGCTGAACAGACTCCAGAACATGTCCTGCAAGACTGTCCTTTCCTGGCGGAGCTGCGGAGCGACATATGGCAACACCCAGTAGAACTGACAACTAAGCTTTGGGGAAACCTAAGAGACCTTGAAAAGACATCCCAGTTTATGACCCACAGTGGATTATGCGCATGACCAGAGATCGCTGAAGAAGAAGAAGACCTGTGCAGCGCTGTAAGGATATTCTTTTCGATTTTTAACTGCCAATAGATGTTTTTAAAATAAGCAACAATATACACAGGCGTCCGATCTTACTACCCAGAGACCAGGGGAAATTACTAGAAAGCCACGTAAAAAATTCCCAGCCTTATCCGGGGGCCTGAACCTGATACATCCAGCACTCGATGCAAAAGCCCTGCCTAAAAACTTTAATCAACTCGTAGAAACTCAGTGTCACAACACCCCCCCCCCCCCCCCCCCCCCCCCCGAGTACCCGAGCCTTTTCCCTTCAAAATATCTAAGGCGACGCAAAAATAGCTGCTAGTGCGTGTGGCGGGACGTTTGTCTTAAATAGTTATTTACCAGACTCAACCACACACAATCCGCTCCCCTCCCCAACAAAAACATTTTAAAAAAAGTTTTCAAAGAATGCTACTGGCTACCAGAACTATTCACTGGCAGCTTAAGATGGTGACAGAGCGCTAATGGGAATGCCCCGGGTGATGTGATGTCCGTTCTTGAACCAAATCAAATCAAATTAAACCTGGATGTCAGTAAAGATAATACTAGATCAAGCAATGCTGTACAGACCAGGCAGGAAGTGAAGAAGAGGTAGAAACTGCAAAATATGGACAGAGGAAACAGGAGAGTTCCTTGCAATCCCTATTTACAAAGCCTTTTTCCGTAAATTATTCTTCACCTCGACACCAAAAGGCATGAGGGGATCAAGATGAGATGACATACACTTGAAGGGAATAAAGTAAAGGATCCTTGTCAACACTTTTTCCACAAAATCCTAAGTACTGTTAACAACATCTCAGAGAGAGAAGCATCCTCACAAACCAAACTACTGTTAACAACATCTCAGAAAGAGAAGCATCCACACAAACCAAAGTGCTGTTAACAACATCTCAGAAGAAGAAGCATCCACACAAACCAAAGTACTGTTAACAACATCTCAGAGAGAGAAGCATCCACACAAACCAAAGTGCTGTTAACAACATCTCAGAGAGAGAAGCATCCACAAAATCCTAAGTACTGTTAACAACATCTCAGATAGAGAAGCATCCACACAAACTTAATTACTGTTAACAACATCTCAGAGAGAGAAGCATCCATACAAACCAAAGTACTGTTAACACCATCTCAGAGAGAGAAGCATCCACACAAACAAAAGTGTTGTTAACATCTCAGAGAGAGAAGCATCCACAAAATCCTAAGTACTGTTAACAACATCTCAGAGAGAGAAGCATCCACACAAACCTAAGTACTGTTAACAACATCTTAGAGAGAGAAGCATCCATACAAACCAAAGTACTGTTAACACCATCACAGAGAGAGAAGCATCCACACAAACCAAAGTATTGTTAACAACATCTCAGAGAGAGAAGCATCCACACAAACCAAAGTACTGTTAACAACATCTCAGAGAGAGAAGCATCCACAAAAACCAAAGTATTGTTAACATTTCAGTGAGAGAAGCATCCACACAAACCAAAGTGCTGTTAACAACATCTCAGAGAGAGAAGCATCCAGACAAACCAAAGTAATGTTAACAATATCTCAGAGAGAGAAGCATCCACACAAACCAAAGTACTGTTAACAACATCTCAGAGAAAGAAGCATCCACACAAACCAAAGTACTGTTAACAACATCTCAGAGAGAGAAGCATCCACAAAAACCAAAGTATTGTTAACATTTCAGAGAGAGAAGCATCCACACAAACCAAAGTGCTGTTAACAACATCTCAGAGAGAGAAGCATCCAGACAAACCAAAGTAATGTTAACAATATCTCAGACAGAGAAGCATCCACACATACCAAAGTACTGTTAACAACATCTCAGAGAAAGAAGCATCCATACAAACCAAAGTACTGTTAACAACATCTCAGAAAGAGAAGCATCCACACAAACCAAAGTACTGTTAACAACATTTTAGAGAGAAGCATCCACACATAACAAAGTACTGTTAACAACATATTAGAGAGAGAAGCATCCACACATACCAAAGTACTGTTAACAACATCTCAGAGAGAGAAGCATCCACACAAACCAAAGTACTGTTAACAACATCTCAGAGAGAGAAGCATCCACACAAACCAAAGTGCTGTTAACAACATCTCAGAGAGAGAAGCATCTACATAAATCAAAGTGCCATGAAACAAAGTCCATGGATATTTTTTTTTTAGTCAAGGAACCTTTTCGAAACCTCTAGACATATTGTGCTAGATCTTTACTTCTGAGACCAATTAGCAGCACTTGATGGATGATGTGGTAAACATCATGCTAGCTACATTTACTTTCCCAGGACTTTACCTGGGACCCGCTTAAGGTCGAGTCAACCTGGTAACTGTTGTAAAGCCTGGCTCTGTCCAGATCTGAACCCACAACTTCCCAATCTGCAGGCGAGGATCTAGTCACTACACAACAGGATGAAAAAGTAGATCCACAGACAAAACATGGATAAGGCAGTTAAAATAGTAGAGTACCCTTTTCACACCATTGGAGAAGCAGGCAACAATTCACTCATGACATTCACCCACGTTCTATGTCCCCTTCTTTAGCAGCAACAAAGAGCTGAAATGCTAAGAGTACCAGCTGCAACTCGATTACAAGTCCGCCTTTGTTTCCCCCTTAAGTGTTGAATTATCTTCCAGAACCTTCACTCACTCGCTGTTGAATCAGTCTTTCAGTGTATAGATTGTCTATTTTTCTGCAGTCTATCTGATCCCATAGAGTAGTAGTTCTCAACCTTCCTAAAGCTGCGACCCTTTAATACAGTTCCTCATGTTTTGGCAAGGCCCACCCATACAATTTTTTTCGTCGCTACTTCATAACGTCAATGATGTGTTTTGCGATGGTCTTTGGCGACCACCGTGAAAGGGTCATTCAACCAGGAAAAAGGGGGTGGTGGTCGTAATCCATTGGTTGAGAACCGCTGCCATACAGCCTTCATCGCATCCACTTTAGTTAATCGACATGTAAGCCTCATCACCATGGTCGGTAAGTCCTATGCCTCCTTAGAGCGCAATATAAGACAATCGTCTGGAGAGACAAAAAGGTGCCGCTCCGATCATATCTCTAGTATCTCCTTCAGCGAGTGGCAACTAATAACACCAGTAATGTGTTGGTTTACTATTTACCTTTGACAAATCAAAACCAACATTGTTCCACTATGACAGTAAATACATCAAATCCGCCGCACACTGTTGAACATATTTCCAAGACAGTTTCAGCTCAGATGCATAAAACTCTGCCGCACCAGTTAAAAACATCCTTTTCATCTTCTCATACCTTGCAGTTTTGATTGATTTGATTCAAGAACCAACATCACAGCAATCGGGGCATTCCCATAACAAACAAATGGACTTCCTTGGTTACTTTTGCATCCCATTAAATATAAACAATTGGGGTTCATACTGAGGGGAGAATCTGAGCACCTATGGACATGTCCGGAGTGCAATGAGGATAACCCAACTAACTAACTAACTAATAAACAATTCTAATCTCTTTATGTATAATCAGTGGAGGTTAGACAACACAACAATGACTCCTGCAATCTTGCCCTGGAAGTCCGCTTTATCACAAGTTATCCTGCATGGCATATACAGTCAAGTCGCAGGGACCTAAGAAAATGCTTTCACTTATCAGATTTCTACTTATCCAGACAGCAAACACAGAAAATTGCTGGGACTAAGCTGGTCATGTTGACTTAACCGAAATTCGACTGAAGTGAACTCGACTGTATACTGATGCTGCTCGGATGATGTGATCTGTCAACATCATGCCGACAGCCTTTACTTCACAGAATATTACCCGATTCTCATTTTAGACAGGGTCAGTGTGAAAGCCTAGGACAATTCAACAAAAATCTTAACTGAAGCAGACTTCAGGTAAGAAGGAGCTGAAACATGAAGGACAATGAAAGAGCAGATGACTCAGCAGAAACTGGAAGTCATACACAACAGTCAGATACAGAATGCCCTTACAACTCAGATCAAAGCAGCCATTAAAACTCACAAACCCGAAGACCCAATCAACCGCCTCACAAAAACGAAACAGATCATTATAATTAGATTGCATACTCGACACATCAAAGTCTGCAGCCATATGTACAAGACACTCAAGATGTAAGATTATATAGCCATATGTACAAGACATTCAAGATGCAAGATTATGTAGCCATATGTACAAAACACTCAAGATGTAAGATTATATAGCCATATGTACAAGACACTCAAGATGTAAGATTCTGTAGCCATATGTACAAGACATTCAAGATGCAAGATTATGTAGCCATATGTACAAGACACTCAAGATGTAAGATTCTGTAGCCATTTGTACAAGACATTCAAGATGTAAGATTCTGTAGCCATTTGTACAAGACATTCAAGATGCAAGAATATGTAGCCATATGTACAAGACATTCAAGATGTAAGATTCTGTAGCCATATGTACAAGACACTCAAGATGTAGGATTCTGTAGCCATATGTACAAGACATTCAAGATGTAGGATTCTGTAGCCATATGTACAAGACACTCAAGATGTAAGATTCTGTAGCCATTTGTACAAGACATTCAAGATGTAAGATTCTGTAGCCATTTGTACAAGACATTCAAGATGTATGATTCTGTTGCCATATGTACAAGACATTCAAGATGTATGATTCTGTTGCCATATGTACAAGACACTCAAGATGTAAGATTATGTAGCCATATGTACAAGACACTCAAGATGTAAGATTATGTAGCCATTTGTACAAGACATTCAAGATGTAAGATTATATAGCCATATGTACAAGACACTCAAGATGTATGATTATATAGCCATATGTACAAGACACTCAAGATGTAAGATTCTGTAGCCATATGTACAAGACATTCAAGATGTAAGATTCTGTGGCCATTTGTACAAGACATTCAGGATGTAAGATTATGTAGCCATATGTACAAGACATTCTAGAAGTAAGATTATGTAGCCATATGTACAAGACACTAAAGATGTAAGATTATGTAGCCATATGTACAAGACACTAAAGATTCTGTAGCCATTTGTACAAGACACTCAAGATGTAAGATTATGTAGCCATATGTACAAGACACTGAAGATTATGTAGCCATATGTACAAGACACTAAAGATTCTGTAGCCATTTGTACAAGACACTAAAGATGTAAGATTATGTAGCCATATGTACAAGACACTGAAGATTATGTAGCCATTTGTACAAGACACTAAAGATGTAAGATTATGTAGCCATATGTACAAGACACTAAAGATTCTGTAGCCATTTGTACAAGACACTAAAGATGTAAGATTATGTAGCCATATGTACAAGACACTTAAGATTCTGTAGCCATTTGTACAAGACACTCAAGATGTAAGATTCTGTTGCCATATGTACAAGACACTCAAGATGTATGATTCTGTTGCCATATGTACAAGACATTCAAGATGCAAGATTATATAGCCATATGTACAAGACATTCTAGATGTAAGATTCTGTAGCCATATGTACAAGATACTCAAGATGTAAGATTCTGTAGTCATATGTACAAGACATTCAAGATTCTGGAGCCATATGTACAAGACACTCAAGATGTAAGATTATGTAGCCATATGTACAAGACACTAAAGATTCTGGAGCCATATGTATAAGCCATTCAAGATGTAAGATTCTGTAGCCATATGTACAAGCCATTCAAGATGTAAGATTATGTAGCCATATGTACAAGACACTAAAGATTCTGGAGCCATATGTACAAGCCATTCAAGATGTAAGATTCTGTAGCCATATGTACAAGACATTCAAGATGTAAGATTATATAGCCATATGTACAAGACATTCAAGATGTAAGATTCTGTAGCCATATGTACAAGACATTCAAGATGTAAGATTCTGTAGCCATATGTACAAGACACTCAAGATGTAAGATTCTGTAGCCATATATACAAGACATTCAAGATGTAAGATTCTGTAGCCATATGTACAAGACACTCAAGATGTAAGGTTCTGTAGCCATATGTACAAGACATTCAAGATGTAAGATTCTGTAGCCATATGTACAAGACACTAAAGATTCTGTAGCCATATGTACAAGACACTCAAGATGTTAGATTCTGTAGCCATATGTACAAGACATTCAAGATGTAAGATTCTGTAGCCATATGTACAAGACACTCAAGATGTAAGATTCTGTAGCCATATGTACAAGCCATTCAAGATGTAAGATTCTGTAGCCATATGTACAAGCCATTCAAGATAAGATGTAAGATTCTGTAGCCATATGTACAAGCCATTAAGGATGTAAGATTATGTAGCCATATGTACAAGACATTAAGGATGTAAGATTCTGTTGCCATGTGTACAAGACACTCAAGAAGTAAGATTCTGTTGCCATGTGTACAAGACACTCAAGAAGTAAGATTCTGTTGCCATGTGTACAAGACACTCAAGAAGTAAGATTATGTTGCCATGTGTACAAGACACTCAAGATGTAAGATTTAGAACTTTGCCCATGTTGACTAGCACCACAAAATACTGAACACGTGCTCCACACATACAAGCAACATAGAGATCCCAGATTTGTTTGGTTGACATTCCAATGTAAACCAAGGTGTTTGGAACAGTGTGAGATATGTAGCACCAGACTTCATACAGGTCTCTGGCCTTCTCTGAAAACAAGTTTTCAGAAGAAGAAAAAAGGAAATCAGCTGAGAATATGACGTGAGGTAGTCACAATAGCAAAAGGTATTATGACCTGTTTGAGGAGATATGCTTGAGGAGAAATAAAGACAGAAATTCTCCTTTCGCCGACACAATAATCAGTTCTCTCTATTTCCAAACACAAGAACTAGATTGCCGTCACATCCAGCGACAACATATTGTGGCAAGTCCTGGTTGTCTGTCCACTTCTGGACTTGTCTTTTCTTCCAGAATTTCCCTTCTGCGTGCACATCCACTTTACAGACAAGACTTATCTGTAGATTTCATTTGGGCTCCTCGTTCTCAGGTGGCTTCAAATGAAAAACCTTAAATTAGCCACCTCCTATGGCGTGTAAGTGGGTTCAAGGTCAGCATGGGCATACACAGCGCAAAGAATAAGAAAAAAATACAGGAGGACAGCAGCTCTTACCAAACATCCACGCCAGTCGTGACTATGGAAACAGCTGCTGCTTCTAGAGCATTAGCATGAGTATCCGAGCAAACCGCCACACAGGCAGTAATTAAATCAGACTAAATATGCTTTAGAAGCTAGCAACAGGCGGTATGCACTCTGAATAGGTAGAGAGCATTTGAAATCGCACATGACCACCATCAACTGGATCTACACACCTGGTTACGCAGGCATAAAGGGAAATGAGCGAGCAGGGCCAACTGGTAGGCAATGCACCAAGGCATGTGGAAAGAAGCTTGGATAGAGCGGATATCATCAACACTGTACGGACTGGGCTAGTGGATAATGAGGAATCTCTGACACTAACACAATTGCGCGACAAAAGAGTAAAGCATGATGAAGCACGTCTATACGGTCTTCGGGGCCAAGATAGGAGACAACAGAACCAGTTTCTCATGAGAACAATTAGTAGTGGTACTTTGGAGTGGCTGCTGCATTAGAGGACTGAGCCCGTATAGAAATGCACAATGTGCAAGTGATGCAAATTGTGATCACATAACATGTGGGTTTATTCTATTCTTTGTTCACAGGAAAATATCTTTCACAAAGCCCACTCATGCAGACAACGCACTGTTCTAAACAACCAACACAATCAGGCACCGAAATCAAAATATTCAAATGTAATCTGTAACCATATAAAATGCTTTCTATTATGACATCAACATGTCTTTACATGAAAATACAGTAGCAATGCACAAAACATGTATTTCATATCCAATTACCAGCATATACAATTAAACATAATGGACAGACTATCTTTTGCGCTGACAGTCAATCAGAGATTAGGAGAGATGAATGAAACACTGGGTGACTAAAGTAGACGATTAAACATGTGGATAAAACAAAATACTGGATATAAAAACATTTTAGCTTTAGGTAATAGTGGATAGAATGGTGAGCTCCCATTCTGAATACCCAGGCTGCAATATTCAGTAAAAGTGAGATATTCATCTTAAGGACAACAATCAAAATCCCAACATTCACAACTTAGTGTGACTGTCCTCCTAGACAAAAAGCACAAACATCTTAAACAAAGCACATTCATTCTAACCCTACGCTACCAGTGCCAAACATGGTCATTCACAAAACCCCAAATTAGTTACCATGGAAATGAGATGTATGAGAAGGGCTGCAGAAGTGACAAGAATGAGATCATAAAAATCAATTGTAAATTACAAACACGACAAAACAAGTTATTTGCCCACTTTAGAGAGACTACCTTGTGATGTCATACCATACAAGACACACACCAAAAGAGAAGAATGAAGACCACGAGGTTGACCAAGAAAAACACGGAAAGATAACATCAGAGAAACTCTGCAACAGCACAATGTGTCTATGATCAAGGCAGCCAGAAGCATAATCTTATATTTACCTCCACGCCTAAAGAGGTAAAAGGATTGTCATGCAACCGTAAATCATCAGAGGCAAAACACATCTGCCCCGCAGAAAGTAAAATAGACCAAAATAAAACACAAAGATAATTTTTTTAAAAACACATTTTTAAATATGTGGAGGTTAAAAGGTCAGCTACAGTAGATGGCAAAGGAAATGAGGACCAGAAAAAAACACAGCTGCACCCAACCAGAATAAAACATCCACTATCTCTGCAAAACATTTTTTATACCATTTTGTTGCACAGAGACAAACCGTGAAGACTTAAGGTATACTTAAAACAGAAACAAAGTCAAATGTGAACAAAATATCTATTACATTATTTATTCAAGCATATATTCAAATTTGTCACTAAAAAAAAACAATTCACAGGGCAGACTTATGTTGACAGATGCCGCACAATATTTATGAAAGTGATTTACTTGTACACAACACTTAACCTCAGGTAACTTACACCACAAACCTCACATCAACTTCTAGCAGTCTATATATCAATGGACATGTCTGTGATAAACTGGTTCCAAAATTCTTCTATGGTATCGTAGAGCTCCCAATCTATTAAACAGTCAACTAAATTACCAACGCACAGCTGTGATATCTTCAGCAACCTATCACAAACTATCACGTTTTTATTTAAAATATTCATCAAGCGACTAAAAGGAAAACAAACTCATGATATTTTCATGTTCCACAGTTGGGTTGCTGGTCGAACTTTACGCAACTGAATCGCGGCATCAATCCCCCTTCTTGTCATCGTCGTCATTATCATTGTGTGTGTGCCAGGTAAGCCGCTCCTCGTAGAAAGCTATGACAATTTGGGGACACTTTACGTTTGCTTGTCTTGCAGGCACTAAGTCGGCCTCGTCACTGTCTTTCCTGGAATATGTAAACAGGGTTTTATGAGACTTTATGTTTAGAGTCACAAATTATATTCATTAAAAATATATATTCTGTAATGAAAGTACTGAAATAAAAAGACTTAAAGGAATATTCTTTAAAATTAAAAAAATAAAAGAACAGCACAAGAAATAAAGAATGCAAACAAGTGAATAAAAAACACTACAAGGAAACGGCACCCAAAAAACGCCACAAGTAGCGCATCAAACTACCGCCCTGGCAATAGTGCTAGCAAACTGAATCTACCAGTAGACAGACAAAACCGGTCACCTCAGGTGGAACCTGTCTAGAGTAGGAAACCTGCACATCAAGTTAGACACTGACAATGGAAGTGCGCAGGCTGGTCTTCAGTCCTCTATGAATGCTCTTAGTGCCACTGTTTCCCCATCTGAGTCGTCTGTTCTGTGTGAATTACATTTCTTCAAAACAATTCTGTGGGGCAGTTGGTACAAGAGCACCAGTACCACATGACCAAACCGTTCCCTTTTAATGATATTTATTATTGATTGTGGCTCTAGCACACTTTCTGCTCTAGCAGCTAGCTTTCCTCATAAGATCATCACTATTTAGTTAAGTTTGCCTGGGCGACAAAATGCTGAAACGTGGGTGAGGGGGTTGTCAAGGGCCATAGGCACCAAGCTCACACATACATCACCTAATACAATACAGTCATCAAGCAACCACAAATTACTAACATCGGCCCAACAGAAAGTAAAATACACCAAAATTAAATACAAAATTATTATTTTTAAAACTATTTTTAAAGATGTGGAGGTCACAAGGTCAGCTATAAGAGATGGCAAAGGGAACAAGGACCAGAAAAATAAAGAGCGGGATACTTCTAGGTCTCTGGGGTCGGATTAGGTCTAAGAGTTGAATAGCCTTCACCTTTATAATGGATACCCACTTAGTGTACTGGTCTATGTTTTCACCTGGTCAGCACAGAAACTGTTGGCCTGGTAGGTACTGGTATCATGTCTCAAATGTACATGAAATTAAATGTTACATCCACCTTGTTATACAAGCTAAACCACACACACACACACAAATTTAGAGAGCCAGGGAAGGAGATGGAAAAGCAAGTATTAGCTTATCACAGAAGGCGAGGATGAGAAATGACATACGGAGGGAGGGGGAGCAGGCGGAAAGAGAAGTAAACTGTTTTCTAATTTATCGCATTCATTGGCTGTAAACTAGAGTGAAGTTCTAGCTGTTTGCCCACTTCTGGACTTTAGTCTTGTACCAGAACTGAGTTCTTTCCTAAATCAGGACCCCGGAACCACATGCGAAGAGTGAGTTTATTATCCAGCGAGGCAGAGAAGGAGAGACAAGAGTAAGCGTACCACTTCATGAGAAACATCAACTCCCCGCTGCTGTCGGTTGCTCCAATAATCCTCTCTGGCGCCAAACCTCTGTCAAATCCACGTGGCTTGTTGTCAGACTCCTTCAAAAAATTTATTTCAAATGTAAAACATACTGACCATAGAGAAAAAGTTTATAGGCTGCGAAAAAAATGGATCAACAACATTAAAGACACTACGCATTTACGGCATGACAATAGCAGCGGCAGCCAGCGAGCACTGGATTGCCAAGTACACCTAGAGATTTAAGAATCTGATGTTAGAGCACTTTCTGATTAGTAAAGCTGCATACAATTGAGTTTGTTGTTTTAAAATGCACAAGCAAGTTACCTAAACAACTGAGAAAAAAAAAATGTAAGACAACATAAACTAAATCAACAGAAGCATGTCGCAAAAATCATCTATATTTTTTTTCACATTCACCAGCTGGAAACTCTTCACCTGGGTCTGGTTTCCTTTTCTCAGCGTCGGCCAAGATGTAAACTCTTATCACCTGGGTCTGGTTTCCTTTTCTCAGCGTCGGCCAAGATGCAAACTCTATCACCTGGGTCTGGTTTCCTTTTCTCAGCGTCGGCCAAGATGTAAACTCTATCACCTGGGTCTGGTTTCCTTTTCTCAGCGTCGGCCAAGATGTAAACTCTATCACCTGGGTCTGGTTTCCTTTTCTCAGCGTCGGCCAAGATGTAAACTCTATCACCTGGGTCTGGTTTCCTTTTCTCAGCGTCGGCCAAGATGTAAACTCTATCACCTGGGTCTGGTTTCCTTTTCTCAGCGTCGGCCAAGATGTAAACTCTATCACCTGGGTCTGGTTTCCTTTTCTCAGCGTCGGCCAAGATGTAAACTCTATCACCTGGGTCTGGTTTCCTTTTCTCAGCGTCGGCCAAGATGTAAACTCTATCACCTGGGTCTGGTTTCCTTTTCTCAGCGTCGGCCAAGATGTAAACTTTATCACCTGGGTCTGGTTTCCTTTTCTCAGCGTCGGCCAAGATGTAAACTCTATCACCTGGGTCTGGTTTCCTTTTCTCAGCGTCGGCCAAGATGTAAACTCTATCACCTGGGTCTGGTTTCCTTTTCTCAGCGTCGGCCAAGATGTAAACTTTATCACCTGGGTCTGGTTTCCTTTTCTCAGCGTCGGCCAAGATGTAAACTCTTCACCTGGGTCTGGTTTCCTTTTCTCAGCGTCGGCCAAGATGTAAACTCTGACGGGAAATTATGGTTCCAGAGCTTTGCCTTTTCCGTGAATTTTTTTTTTTTTACAGATCCAGCTCCAGGACATCTTATTTCCTATTCTTAGCTTTCACAAACTGTAAACTCCTGTGAGACGTTCCTATTATTTCCACTTCTGAACATTGGTCTGGTTTTCCATGCATAAAAAAAAAAAATCTAGCTTAGGACAAAAAAAAGAGGGTTGCGACTGGCAGACAGAGAACACCAAGCCATTCAGCTGGCAACATAAGATGACAACGAAGTGGCGCCTGGATCACCAACATGAGTGCTGTAATAATGATCTTTCCATGGATGTGATTTTAAACATTTTAGCCCCAGAATAATTTTAGCTGTTAATATGCAACAGCCTTTTTTTTTTTTTTTTACCTCCCAGGACACGTCCTGACAAGGTCAACTTGGTGCCAAGGGGGGAAAAAATGTGCTGTAGCAGAGATTCAAACACCAAGATTTTGCCACTGCGCCATCACAGCTGATATTTTACATTATACTGGGGTGAGAGATCCTGGTTTTCTTCCTCAGTTGCATTTTCCAGAAACGAATCCGCCACCATAGCAGGCATTACGATAAAATGGCCCTCCACCCCCGACCGTTGTAACTAAGTAAGGTACACTACAGATTGTCCTACTTCTTTTTTCTTCCTTTTCACGTCATCTTTTGCTCCGTTTGAAGGTGTAGTTGGTTTTCTTTTTAAACTCTTTTCACTTTTTTCTGATTCTTTTTTCTTTTTCTTGTCCTCGTAAGCTGAAATTAGGTCTGGACAGTCCAGGTTTTCCTCTGGTTCCCACGTGTTTTCGGAGCTGAAAAATAATTAAATAACGATATTAGAAAGGACCATAAAAATTCTTTTTTAATCTACATTTCATAATAGTTTTTTTTTTAAATTTCTTCTTCTTCACATTAACCCGCTGTAAACTCCAGCCAAAAGTTCTGGACTTCTTTTGTTCCAGAACCTGAGTGTTGTACATCTTTTTTATTACAGATCTGACTTATTTGTATGCAGATTGTGGATTCCTTGCCTCTCAGGCAGATGCACTTATACTTAAAACAAAGCTCCCCCCCCAGTCAGTCGAATCTTATGACATGCTAGCTGGAAAGGCAGTGATCTATTCTTGCTTTCCCTACAATGGCGATCCAGAACCCTAAAAAGATACATGTACAAAGGGGTTGGTCAATGAACATGAACAGAGCAGTTATACATAACCCAGAGTGTAAAAAATGTATAGTCTGGCTCATGCCACAACCTTCATCACTGAGGCTTACACGACAATTTGTCTTTCATAAAGCTATCACAGGGAAACAGTATTTAATGCTATTTTCAGTAACTACATTCAGATCCTGGCACACAGGGGGCCAATCGCTTGTAAATGTGTTATTCAACAACAGGTCACTGCAGTCATTGCCATACATGGGCATTGACGTGACACAGGTGAACTGACCAGTTCAGACTCTGGACGAAAGGGTTAAAAGCTGGTTGGCACACCGTGTTGTGGTTTACAGCTATGCTGTGATACATAAATTTACGTAAAATATCAGGTAGGCTTGGTTCACTATGCTCATAAAGAACGAAGTAACACAAGACATTAAGGCTATAAAGGAAAGGGAAATACACAAAATACAAGTCAATATAAATTTTTTTTAAACATGTTACTACTGTCTGTCTTACCACATTTAGGGCAGTGTAGACAGGGGGGTCGTGAGCCATATGATCAAGAGCTGCAGCATGGCTGGTGCTATGCCACAGACTGTGCAGGTGAGGGTGTTTTTTTTATTTTGCCCCCTGCCAGAAAAACTCTTACCAGTGGTCGAACAGGGTCTCCCGCATCAGAGCCTGAAGTAGCAACCACTCAGCCAGCCACTAAACTAAATGTTTCTCAGACAAAAGTCTTAATATTCTACGCTATCTCTTTAGGAACACTCTATGGCCAGGCGTCCACCTTCCCATGGTGCTGCTCTCTTACCACAGGTCGATATCAGGCAATCCGACACAGAAAAAAAATCATGGTGTAGCTCAATCCTGCTAACGGATTAACAAAACAACCACTCAAGCCACAAGGATAGCTCAGGAAGAATGCAGAAAACTTCAGCATTTTGCTATAACCTGTTTTGAGGTTTTTAACAACGAATAACATCATGGCACACAGGCCGTAACCCATAAGTGCTTTGTTCTTCTTCTAACTCAAATTTGAGTCCGAAGAAGCTCAGCACAGTGCACAGGCCGTGTAGCACCGGCGAGGATCCTGAAATATTTTGGGTTGATTTTTAACTCCAAATTTTTGTCCGGCCAGTGTCGTAAAGTTGCTCTTTTCGAATTCAAACTGTCAGGGATTTTTTGTGAGCAACAATGCACTTGAGCGTCCGATCTTACTACCCAGAGACCAGGGGGAATTACTAGAAGTCCAAGTGCCCATGAAAAAATTACAACCCTTACCGGGAATTGAACCTGGAACCTCTAGCCCTCGAGACCACTCAGCTCCCCTGGTAAAAGTGTGACAACAAAAGGTCGGCACATGTCGCAGAATTACATTTACAAATGCACATGACAACATACTTACTCGGGATATCCTTTCCATTTGAGTAAATATTCTTTTTTGCCACCTCGCATTCTTGAGTCGACGACTTTCTCAACGGTAAACTCTTCCTCCTCCTCCTCTGGTGTCTCCGCAACAGGATCATCCTTCGACTTTTCTGCAGACAAGTTAGTCATACATAAAACTCATGAGCAAATGCACGGCAGAATACTCTAATCTTAAGATAAAAACCATTCACCATAAACCAATTCTGACACCAGGCATCATGGGGAGGAATAATTTGTGATCCAGTGCTTGTTGGCTGGCACTGGCTGTTAAAGGCGCAAAGTGTCTTTAATGTTATTGATCCTGGTTGCGGGAAAATCCTTCTGTTCTCTTCAGAGAGTTACACCTGTGATAGTATTTGATCTTGCTGTGTTCTAACAGATGACCAAGCTATTTGATCTGCGGTTTCTCTGTGAAGTTAGTTTCATTCATTAAATCTGCCCGACAGTATCTTCTTCTTCTTCTTCGCGTTCATCAGCTATAAACTCCGGCAGAAAGTTCTGGCTGTTTGTCTACTTCTGGGTTGTAGTCCTGTTCCATTGTTGCATGTGCATCCTTTTTACAAATCTGACTTATTTGTAGCAGACTTGGTTCCTTGCCTCACAGGTAGATGCACTCAGACTTCGAAGGAAGCTCCCAATAAGTCGACTCTTACGATATGCTTTCGGGGAGGCAGTGGGTCTATTCTTGTTTCCCTATAATACGGCCCCAGAACCTACACGAGGTGTCCAACATTCTTTCGTGTGATGGCTTTTCTCAGGCATTTCATCTTTCAAGTAGTGATTCTGCACAGAGGAGCCTCAGATGTACACACTGGCTTACAACCTGGTATCAGTGATATGACAAAAGAAGACGAGCCTTTGATAATGTTTATCTTTGCCACATGTAGCCCACACATGTAGCTGGATGGTTGTCATTGACTGATTTAGCACTTTCGTCCTGCGAATACTAAAAAGTGGTAATGAATCCGTAGGAATTTAAATCCAAAACATCTTTAAAAAATTGTTTACACAGGAAACTATCAATCAGTTTTTAAATGTATGCAGTTCTACCATTTTGGTTTTCAGATATGTAAAGATAGTATAGTAAACAATGAACAAAAGACAGAGTGAAGAATTAAATGAAGTGCATAATCGGGTCCTAATACAAATATGCATCAGGTGATACACGCCACGGCCTCTATTGATGGGGTTTATGGGAAACATTTTAGCCAGACTGGCTCAAAACAATTTATTGGTTTCGCTAGTGTGTTGTTCATCCATCATGTGCGATGAAGATCACTTTCATCTCAAGCAGTAATGATCAATGATTTTATGAGTACGAAAGTGGGTGTTTTAGTTCAATATGAGCCAGGAAAGCTCTTGAGCAGTGAGGATAACAGATGGAAGCCACAGTAAGTGTAGAATTAGCAGTACGGTTATTTCAGGTCTGTCTCCGTTTTACTGCCTGTGCAACGACCGCTGCCTGACAGGCCGATGCACCATGCTCGAGGGACGCATGCCACCCAGAATGGTCTTGTGCAGCAGCCTCTCACATCACTGTGTTGGTGCCAAAAAATTTAGATCAGGCTTCAGAGTGTCCTTATAGCACTTTTTCTGTCCTCCATGGGACCTCTTTCCTTGCCGAAGGTCGCCATAAAATACTCTTTTGTAGGCGATAGTCTGGCATGTGGGTTTGGTGACCAGCTGACAATTCTTCAGCATCGTGTGGATGCTAGGCAGGTTTGCCTTATCAAGAACCACAGTATTTGGGATCTTATCTTGCCATCTAAGAAGCTTTCCGAGACAGGTTATATGAAACTAATTCAACCTTTTAGCATAAAGCTAATGCACAGTCCACGTTTCGCAAGCGTAGTGCAGTACAGAAGAATTACAGCTTTGTAAACCTTTAGCTTGGTCAGCAGGGAGATAACACTTCTGTTTCAGACACTGGTATACAGTCTGCCAAAACTGATGCTGGATTTTGAGATTCTAACATTGATATCATCAATGTTGACTCTCTGAGATAGTGCACTGCCAAGATAAGTGAATCTGTCGACTACATAAAGCTACTGATCATTTACTAGTATATGGTCAGTATTATAAAAAACAACTTACCAGACATTGTGCGATGTGAGGGAGCTTCTGAAACATAAAAAATATATAATTCAGACAAAAACAATGCTATCCCGTTGAACATTTACATGAGGACAGCATAATGAACCAAATTGATTGTCTACCACATTCTGCTGTATTTATTCAGGCACATAAGAATAAACCCCAAGACAGCTAAGCTCAAAAGCCATTTGTTTTGTCAGATCCCAGTTGTCTTTAGGTTTAAGGAAAAAAAATGCACATCATTACCAAACTTTATAAATTTATTACAAAAAAGAAAGACTAATTTCTTAAAAGACTAGAACATCAAGGAAGATTGGCTAAACAGCAACTTGTCTCAGAAACCAACTTATTTTAAAGTTTGGCTTCGGAGATAAACTGGTCTGATTACTGAGAGGCCAGTTAAGACAGCTTGTTTGTTTTCATTTGACTTTATATACTATAGTTGGTGACATAGGTAGTTAGAGCCTCCATCTTCTTCACGTTTACTGGCTGTATTTTAACAAAAATCTTGATATCTCGGCTTAGAATTGACATACAGGCATAAATGAGCTACTGTTGGAAACAGATTTTAATATGTATATCAATCAAGCTGTGATGTGATGGTTCTATTAGTTTGAAATAATTCTGAAATACAGTGGTGCTTTCACTGCATTAGTAATAACAGATATAATAAAACAGCAAAAGATAGGATAGGACGCTGGTTCAGTAGGTACTTCAGTCAAATTTTTAAAATGCCCTCTACACCAATAAAACCAGCACAGTTAGATAGCTGTAAACAATCTCTTTCCAATGGTACCTCATTTAGGCTTGTATGTCATTTCTGAGCTGAGATATGTAGGTTTTTGTGGAGATGAGATGTAAGAAACAGCCGCTAAAACTTGTGACCCAGAAACAAAAAGTTTTTCACTGCGCAACCTACTGCGCAGTTCTGTATCGGCTTTGTTGACATTGGACTGTCATTGGACAAGATGGCAGGCAGTGAGACTCAGCTCACTCAGCCGCATGCGATTGCCTAAAAAATGTCACTGTAAATCTAAACAGCCAGAGTCGGTAAAAAAAATTTAATATGCAAATGTAAAATTGGACGGAGAATTCAACTGTAACTAGCATTACCACAACTGGTAATGTTTAAGGCCTAAAGCCAACCTCGAATTTACCGCTATTTTCAATTAAACTGATGACTAACAGAAAAACAGAGGAGTCCGGCTGTCGTAGACATGCGCTGTTAATCGGGTTCCCCCACACTGTTTTCAGCTATTTATAGCTGGTCCAAATTCCCACCAATGGCAAAATTTCATGAGAGATTTGGACCCATACGGAAACCAGCCGAGATTTCCCGAACAAGTTCTGAACGGTTTCCGGGTAACGGAACTTGCCGAAAAGACCGCAAATTGTCGAAACTGTAGTCCCTAGGTTCAGCTCAGGGCATTATAAAATCATAAATGAAAACACAGTACACGACGATCATTCACTCAGATATTTGGAAAAAAAAAGGTTAGTTGCGTATCCTTTTCAGGACATTGCAGAACCAACCCCAGCAGCCTCTGGCTGCTAAGTGGTTTCTCTAGGCAAATTTACGCCCAGTAGTTTGCCATTGCTCAGTGATTGCTAAATTGGACCGTCAGCTCCCTGATACCACTGTCGAAACCAACGCAAGGTGCATAGCCCGCAGCTGGAATCGAACCCGGCATTAGGAAACGTTAGCATCGACTTAGCCACAGAGCTGACGGATAAATAATCAAAAGTTAAACTCTAAAAGACTGGAAAAGTCAGAATGTCTCAATGTCTCTACATAAATTGTCACATTATTATTCATTATATTCCTTTATTTCTAGTCTAAGTAGCACATTTAAAGATCATTTATGAGACAAGTCATGAGTTTACGAATTCCTGCACTCCACTAAAGAAAGTTAGAAACGGTCGAACTAAACTGAAGCTTCTTTTTTGAATACTAACAGTAAATGCAGTAAACATGGTTCCTCAGTTCCATGCCTCAGCCTGCACCCACACGACGATTTTCTGACTACTACACTACAGCACATACTGGTGCATAAGTAGAACATCAATCCCAGGTGATTTCTTGGTCAGATAAGGATCTCTCAAAGTAAAATGTCCATACAACTACTACTAGGTTCGTCATTAGAGCTGTAGAAATTAATAAACTGTCCTGTATTGACGAGCCCGCCATTTTGACAATGGTCAGCCACTGATGCTGGCGCGACTATCTCTCACGACGACTAACATACGAAAACACGACATTTTTATAAGTCTTAACTTTAAAAACAACTAACTATTATATTATTTAAATGCAAGGAAATTTACTGACACTGGATAAAACCTATAAACAAGTTTAAATGTGAATGTTCCAAAATAAATGTGCAAAAAAACTTACAGGACAACGCCGATGGATCAAAAAAGCGCTGGTTTCTTTCTGTTGTAATGCGCATGCGCCGTTCATATATCCGGGATATTATAAACGCGGGAAGTTGGATTGGTTCTTTTTCTCTTCTTTTCGTTTTTTTCGTCGTCGTCTTCGGTATGGGTTCTCAGGAGCCCCATTTTAGGGGTTCCAGGAGTGAGGGGGGAGGGGTAGGCTACCGGTCGTCTCTAACAAGCATATCGTAAAAGGCGACCAATCAGGGGTTTTCTGGAAATCGATGGGGCACTATGGAATCCCACAGAAAATTATCAACTTAGTAAAGGCAACATCTAAAGACATAAAATGTCGAGTTCTTTATGAGGGAAAGCCAACAGATGCATTTGAAATAAAAACAGGTGTGCGACAGGGATGTTTTTTGTCGCCTCTCTTATTTTTACTGGCTATAGACTGGACTATGAAAACAGTAGCTGCTAACACCAAGAATGGAATTCAGTGGACCCCTACAAAACAGCTTGATGATCTGGACTTCGCTGATGATATTGCTCTTCTGTCCCATTCACTGAATCAGATGCAAGATAAATTAAATATACTTAATGCGAGATCACAGCAGCTTGGTCTGAAAATCCATAAAGGAAAGACAAAGATAATGAGAATAAATCAGGCAAATAGTAATGTGGTTCCTCTTAATGGCACCCCACTCCAAGACGTTGAGTCGTACACCTATTTAGGCAGTAATGTAGATAAAGATGGAGGAACTGATGAAGATATTAAAATAAAAATACAAAAGGCAAGAGGGGCTTTCATAGCACTAGGAAATTTGTGGAGGTCAAAAGAAATTAAAAGAAATACTAAACTAAAATTTTTTAATTCTAATGTCAAATCAGTACTATTGTATGGGGCGGAAACATGGAGAACAACGAAGGCAATTACTAATAAATTACAGACATTCATTAACTGGTGCCTGCGCAGAATAGAGGGAATAAAATGGTATGATAGAATAACTAATGTAGAACTTTGGGAGAGAACTAAACAGGCTCCAGTGGATTAGGAAGTGAGGAAAAGACGCTGGCGTTGGATAGGGCACACACTGAGAAAACAGGAGAACAGCATTACTAGAATGTCTTTGCATTGGAACCCACAGGGGCATAGGTATAAAGGAAGGCCAAAAAACACATGGAGAAGAGAGCTGGAGAACGATGTTAGAAAGATTGGGAGGACATAGGAAGAGCTCCATGCAATGGCGAAGGATAGAACGACTTGGCGTGAGTTGGTTGAGGGCCTATGCTCCATTGGGGGATAGAAAGGCAGAAGAAGAAGAAGAAGAATCAGGGGTTTGCTGAAATAGGATGTGTTAAGCCGAAAGCCCCAGATATCACAGTCTTGCTGTAAACCGCAACTACAGTGCCAGATGTAGGTATAAAATACAGCTTATGATATCATAATCTCCAGAGACCTCAAAAAAATTTCTTTTTGAAATTTAATTTGCATAATAAAGTGGAAAAACATATTCAGTTGTAACGGCGCCAGCATGTATTTTATTATTCCATACATCCATGTATGTAGACCTATGAATGAAATAAAAATAAAGTTGTTGATGCAGCAGCACCCAGGCTTTCAACCTTCAACCTAGCACCATGTAGCAATGCAGGCAAGAAGGCACTGAAGTCCATTGGATGTTATCAATGCGCCTAGATACGGGTAATGAGCATACTTTGGATCTTTTCTCCAGGCCATGCCGGCGTTTTGGGAAATGAACAGGCAGACAGATTGGCTGGATCTGCACCACTGGGTGGTGAATTTATACATGACAATGCAGATGTGGTCAAGGCCCTTTAAAAACAAGCAACGAAATCGGTAGAGAAAGAAGAGTAATATGGCTTGGAGAGGATGAGGCACCTGGGTCTGGCCGACTGACTACATTCAGGAGAAAGGCTAGACGGACATTTAACCAGATTGTGACCGGTACCATCAGTATTGAAATTCTGCGCTGGCTGCTGAAGACGAGGACGGAGCATGCATGAAAATGCCCCAAGTGCTGTGATGTCATTTCTTAACTCAACTCAGATTTCTGTACTTGTTCCAGAATAACGTCTTTGACTTTTTAAAATACATTTAGGCATTTTTCCTTTCTTGGAAAACTTCATTATTTATGTCTTTTATTTTTAAAACTAAGGGCCATTTTATCACTTTCTGCCACCACCGTATCTATCATTTCCTGTAGTAGTTCTTTCTGCCTTGTCGCTATCAAGACGGTGTCATTGGATTACGCAGGTTGTTTATGTTATGACCACCAACCACAACTCCTGGCATATCCATGATAGATTTCATTACATCTTCACCGTATAATGAAAACATATCAAGTGATAGTACACATCCTTGTCTTACTCCCCTATTTATGCTCTGAATTATTCCCATATTGTTCCCGCTGTATTTTCCCTAGTAAATCATGCTTGTACAACAATCGAATTCAGATAACGACGTCAATGTGGATTTAAATGGAATCACGTCGTCTGGCAGGGAGCAGCATGTTCTACAAGTGATACCCGACAGTCATCCAGCTACTGTAGAGAAAATAAAAATCAGTAATATTATAAAAAAAATTAGTACATGGAATGTCAGAACACTTCTACAAAATGGAAAGCTGAACAACATCAAGAGGGAAAGGGGAAGAATGAATATAAAAATATTAGGAATTGGTGAAATGCGCTGGCCAGGCGTAGGGGAAAAGTATCGACTCACTCACTCACTTACTCGCCCACCGACTTTCTCACTCACTCACTCACTCACTCACTCACTCACTCACTCACTCACTCACTCACTCACTCACTCACTCACTCACTCACTCACTCACTCACTCACTCACTCACTCACTCACTCACTCACTCACTCACTCACTCACTCACTCACTCACTCACTCACTCACTCACTCACTCACTCACTCACTCACTCACTCACTCACTCACTCACTCTCACTCTCACTTAATCACTCATTCTCCCTCCCTCCCTCACTCACTCACTCACTCCCTCCCTCCCCCCCTCACTCACTCACTCACTCACTCACTCACTCACTCACTCACTCACTCACTCACTCACTCACTCACTCACTCACTCACTCACTCACTCACTCACTCACTCACTCACTCACTCACTCACTCACTCACTCACTCACTCACTCACTCACTCACTCACTCACTCACTCACTCACGCACTCACTCACTCACTCACTCACTCATGCACGCACCACTCACTCACTCACTCACTCACTCACTCACTCACTCACTCACTCACTCACTCACTCACTCACTCACTCACTCACTCACTCACTCACTCACTCACTCACTCACTCACTCACTCACTCACTCACTCACTCACTCACTCACTCAATCTCACTCTCACTTAATCACTCATTCTCCCTCCCTCACTCACTCACTCACTCACTCACTCACTCCCTCACTCACTCACTCACTCACTCACTCACTCACTCACTCACTCACTCACTCACTCACTCACTCACTCACTCACTCACTCACTCACTCACTCACTCACTCACTCACTCACTCACTCACTCACTCACTCACTCACGCACGCACGCACGCACGCACGCACGCACGCACGCACTCACTCACTCACTCACTCACTCACTCACTCACTCACTCACTCACTCACTCACTCACTCACTCACTCACTCACTCACTCACTCACTCACTCACTCACTCACTCACTCACTCACTCACTCACTCACTCACTCACTCACTCACTCACTCACTCACTCACTCACTCATGCACGCACCACTCACTCACTCACTCACTCACTCACTCACTCACTCACTCACTCACTCACTCACTCACTCACTCACTCATTCACTCACGCACTCACTTACTCACTCACTCGCACACACACACTCACACACACACACACACACACACACACACACACACACATATATATATATATATATATATATATATATATATATATATATATATATATATATATATATATATATATATATATATACTGTATTTAAAGGGCTTATTATATTTTAGAGTGTGCTGAGATCAGCTGGTGCTATTAAAAATGGTAGGGACTCCAGGACTGTGTATAGCTTAGGGTCGCTTTTTCTTCCTCTTCTTCTCTTCGCCTGGATTGCCTTTTAGCGTCAGCTTTTAAATAGGCATCTGGTGAGAGCCCCGACTGGCTATATGCTACGTCAATGCGAGTATTTAAGGCCTCGGCTATTCCATCTTTCCTGTTGTTGACTATAAATCCCGTTATCTCCTTGTGAGATGAAATTGTTCTCCATTTTGAAGCCCCACCCTGGCTCTTGCCAGGGGCCGCAATATAGCCCGACCATAAATATGCTCTAATGGCTGAACGCTGTTTCTGGGACCTCTCCACGATGATCCTCATCCACATGGTGGCACTCTGTGTCATCGGGTGTTTATCGCTTGTGTGATGTCCTGGTGGGGTAAAAATCTACCCTACTAATCTATCCTGTCTCCTTTGATCACATCAACACTGCAGAAGTTCTTTTCGGGGCTACTTGGTGGCGAGCAATGCTACGCCCACAGAACGAAGCAAGCAGCAGCAGCTTGTCGATCAGCAGGCTGTTTGCTGGGTTTACGTAAGCTTTTGCAGAAATTGAGCGGAGTTAAGTTCATTCAAGAACAGGCATCCCAGCACTCGAAGCTTTCCCATACCCGATATATCCCCATCTTCAGCAGCCAACACAGCGTTCCAATACCAGTGGTACTATTAACAACCTGGTTATATGTTCGTATCGCCTTTACTCTCAGCGCCGAGTATTGCCCAGATCCACTCGTCTCTCCTCGCTGCATCAATTTCAAAAGACTGTGATGATCCACTTGCTTCTCCAAATTGTAAACGTCCTCCCAATGTTGAATTAAGAATCGACATCACAGCACTCTGGACACCCCATAAGCGCTTCGCTCCCATCTTCAGCAGTAAGCGAAGAGTTGAAATGTCGATGCTACCAGTAGCTGTCTGATTGTATATCCGTCTCGCCTTTCCCCTCAGTGTCATGTGTCGGCCAGATCCCCTTGTAACTCCTCGCAGAATCATTCTCCCCAGACCGTAATGATCTATCTATGCCTCTGCACTGTTCACTCGCTCCCACAAGCCCTCGACCACGTCTACCATATCATGCATCCGAATTGTGAAAGAGTAATCTGCCTATGAGTGGAACCTTTTTTTTTTTAATGAAGACAGCTCCAGAGATTTGCAGGGAAAAATGACTGAGCAACGGCAATTAGAACTAAAACCATCTCATTAAAGCTCGACCAGTACTAGAGCTCCAGTTCAGTAAGAGACAGTTTCAGGAAGGAAAAGAGCTGTACAGATGCAATATTTTCTTAATGCAGGTATGCGAGCAGTCTATTGAATGTGATAGAAGTCATCTTATATTTATAGATCAAGAGCAGGCATTTGATCGAGTCAACAGACGCAAACTATGGAAATTCTAGAAGTTTATGGAATTCAAGATCAACTGTTGGGTAACATCATGGCTCTTTACCAAGATAGTCAGTGCACAGTAAGAACAAAAGAAGGAATGACAGACTGGTTTCTTATCTCACCAGGTGTCAGACAGGGATGTGTCCTCTCACCACTGTTGTTCATTACTTACATGGAAAGAATATCACAGGAGGCAAACGCAGACATTGCAGAAATCAATGAACTTCTTTTTGCAGGTGACCAATGCCTAATACACCCCCAAGAACAGAATTTACAACACCATATTGACTCCTTACATCAAGCCTGCACAAAGTATGACAAGAATAAACACTGCAAAAACAGAGTTAATGAGGATAGGCAGGAAACATAATATCATAAACGTTCATGTTAACGGAACTACAATCAAACAAGTACGAGAATATAAATAACTAGAAAGTATATTTACGTAAAATGGCAGACTTGAAAGAGAGAAGCCAGAGTACAGAAGGCAAATGCTGTCACCTACCAGTTAGCCCCAGTGCTTAGACACCCAAATGTCTCCCTTCCAGCAAAACAGCAAATGATTAATAGCATCTTTATCCCTACTTTATGTTATCAGTGCCAAACATGGACAATGAATAGGGAACTAGACCCCCCCCCCCCCCCCCCCCCCCCCAAAAAAAAAATAACTATATGTGAAATGTGCTGTCTCGGCAAGGTGACTGACAACTCTATGCGAGACATGGTTACGATTACCAACATTAGAGAGAAAGTCGTAATAAGACAATGTCTGGATTATTTTGACAGAAAAAGAATGAAATAGTTCTGCCATCTAGTGAGAATGCTTCCAAACCAGACTGCATATGAGACTTTCTACAGTTGAACATCTAGGAGGAAGGTGGAAAGAAGACCAAAAAAGAGATGGATAAAATGTGTAGATGAAACCTGCCGAAAGTTGAACAAATCTATCTTAAGCCACCCGAGAAGAGCAAGACGAATATAGAAAACCACGACACAGGGTTACAACCCGGTAATAGTGAGACAACAAAACCACAACACAGGGTTACAACCCGGTAATAGTGAGACAACAAAACCATGACACAGGGTTACAACCCGGTAATAGTGAGACAACAAAACCACGACACAGGGTTACAACCCGGTAATAGTGAGACAACAAAAGAAGAAGAACCATCTTACTTTTTTCCATTTCTTCCAGCATTTTTCGGACCTCCATAAAAGACTGTGTGCAGGGCTGTATTTAAGATGAATGATGCCCCTGTGCAGTCATTTAGCTTATGCCCCCTTTTCCCTCAGCTGAACTTCCGCGTTGCTAGTGCCATGCTACTTAGCACACAAAAAATGCTATTCTAATGTCGTTTTTTATAATAATAACAGCAACAACAACAATAACAAAATACATTGTTTGAGTATTACGATTAGTTATATTTTGTTCCTTTAAAAGGTTGACGCCCTGTGAACTTGCACATGTTGCTGTGTTTGTGTGACTCAAGTCTTCCACTGATCCATACAACTTTGAATTCCAACTGACCAGACCTGGGAACTGCCTGCTGCATGCATAGAGCATACTATATAGCGCATGCTAGTATTCTAAGTTGCGGGTTCACATGGGCAACATCTTGTGTCCCCAGTCTTACATTTCTGGTACATGTGTTCTGTGACGTGGTTGACTGGATCTAAACGTAAAATAAAGGTAAGGTCGGGAGATGTGAACCAGCGTCATTACACACGGTTATAAACCATAAGTGCTATGCCACCCGTACGGACAGCTGATGAGAAACTATCCGCCTGTGTCGCCGTCTGCGCGAAACTCCGTAGCTACAGCGATGTTCCTACATATACCTCAGAGTCTTAACTCTGGTATCCATTTACTTGAGCCTGGGTTAACCCCGGAAACCGCCTGGTTTCAAACACCAGCCATGGGTTGTAGCTGGATTTGAAAGTGAGTCTCCTATCGACTGTGCTAACGCGACTCCCTTGACTGGATCTTTAGGACTGTGTTCAGAGGTCGTTGACTGGATCTTTAGGATTGCATTCTGAATGAGAACTGTTCTAATAGGTTTTAATGTCTGCCTTGTTCTGGGTTTCATTTCCCTAAAAAAAAAATGCATCCTGCATCTGTATTTATTTCAAAAGCTAAAATTCCCCGAGTGGGTTCCTGGGCTTCATTTTGGGAAAACAAGAATAGACCCCCTGCCTCCCCAAACAAGCATATCGTAGGAGTCGACTAATTGGAGACTTCCTCTAAAGTCGGAGTGCATCTGCCAGAGTGGCAAGGAACAACCAACTGCACATAAATAAGCCAGTAAAACAGATATACACTCAAAACTCAGGCCCTGGCACAAAGCCAAAGCCCAAATGAATATACAACCTGGATTTCTACTGCAGCTTACAGCCAGTGAACAAAGAGAGAAAGTCAAGAAACAAAATGGTCCAATTTCATCAAATCTGTAATACTTATTACATTGCAAACATCAATAGCAACTAAAAACAAATAAAAAACACACAAACACATTACGTGTATCATCTGGTCCCCTATCTAAAACGCTAAAAAAGTTCCCTTGTTGAAAAGAAACATTTGTGTGTTCTGAATTTAAAACTGTTGAAAGCATTGCTACTATAATAATGCCCACAATAACACAGTCACGTTGTAGATATTCAAAATAATATGTGGAATGATAAAAGTTGAAAGTATTGTTAACATGCATAACAGGCAAAAAAACATAATCTGTACAAAAATGAAGCTAGTAATATCACATAGACATTGACAATTAAATTGATCAAAACTGCTTCATAATATGACTGTCAAAAAATTATTTGTTTGTATTTGCAGGAAAACTGGCATCATGAGAGCTAATAGACCGAAATAGTTGGGGCATATTGAAAGAATACCAGATGACAGAGAGGTAAAAACTGTATGCACAAGGCAGCAGAATGGTCGTAGACCACGAGGCAGACCAAGAAAACGATGGAGAGATAATGTCCAAACAGACCTGCAAACACTTGGTGTCACCAACTGGAAAGAGAAGGCAAACCAGAGAGATGAATGGAGGTGGGTGATATCTGCAGCAATGAACTTCAAGGGCTTGGAATGCTGAAGAAGAAGAAGAAGATTTGCAGGAAAGCAAACTGAGGTATTGTAGTGGTAGGCATGCATGTCTGCTTATCATCATCATGTATCATGCTCCAGTTGTCTTGACATTGTCTAGCCATTGGATCAAGATGGACACAGGCAAGAGAGTGAGGTCGACAAATTGCTCAACTCTTCCACACTTAAATCCAAGTCCTTGCGCAAGTCACTTTCATCCAGGGATGAAGTTGGTCAACACCATGCTCATAAGTAACGCAATCATCAGAATGACTAATTAGGTCAGTCCTCTTCTCCTGTCCCATCCACGTCACCAGGTATTAATATCTTTGAATTGTTTGTTATTGTACCCCGTTGTATAGTTGTGTGTGTGTGTGTGTGTGTGAGTGCCTTTCTCATTACTCTCTCTATATTATATTTCTTTAGGATGGCTCTCTGTTTCAGTTGGTACCTGGGCACAAAACTGAACTAGAATATGATTTTGTGGTTCAAATAGAAAAGACGACCATACAAATAAATGTGCTGAATGATGTACTTAAATAGTATTTAAAAGGTAAAAGGTAAAGTCAGGAGATGTGAACCAGCGTCACTGCACACGGTTATAAACCATAAGTGCTCTGCCACCAGTACGTACAGATGATAAGAAACTGTCCACCTGTGTTGCCATCCGCACGTAACTCTGTAGCTACAGCAACGTTCCTCCATTTACCCCAGTGTCACTCTCGTACCCATTTCCTAGAGGCTAGATGAACTCCGGGAACTGCCCGGTTTTGAACACCGGCCATGACTGCAGCGAGTCGCAGCTGAATTTGAAGGTGAGCCTCCTATAGACTGCACTAACGCAGCTCCGAATATATAAAATATAGTATAAATAGTATTTAATACAGTGTAAACATAAACTTATAATTAAAATATATATTTCTTGCAGTTGTCTTTGGGCTGAAAGATAGATTTTGACCTAGTCTAAAGTTCATTCAATGCAAACTGGCAATAATGATGATAATGATGACTGAAAATACATCATAGGATAGAATGAAATGAAGGAATAGACTGTAAGCCCTATGTGACATATGAATGGCTTTAAAGGATGATGAAGCAGATTAAAATATATGGCAGATTAATGACATACATATCACTATTGCATCATAATTCAGTAGAACACATACAGACTGGCTATGCTTTGACCAGGTTTTTTTCTCAGGTTTAATCCTTTTGCCCCAGGAACTATTTGGAGAAAAAAGGTGAAAAAAAAAACACCGGACTTTATGAAAAAATCTTTCAAAAAAATACAGGTCACTAAACAAATTTCAAAAATTTATTTATATACATTTTTTTACATTCATTTTATAAATATACGAATGGCAAAATTCCTTTGTGGGCTTCTGGGTCCCATTTTGGGGATAAAGAATAGACCAACCAGGCAATAAATGGAAAAACAAAAAAATAATAATAACATAAAGCAACGACAATGACTTGATAGTGTATTTTGTGTGTGTGTTTGTTAACACTAAATAAGAAGAGTATGGAGGCAACTGAGATGTGGTTATTGAAAAGAATGCTGCAAATACCCTGGACTACCAGAATAACTAACAATGATTGCCTGGAAATGGCTAATGACAGTAAAAAATTATATACAACGATGAGAAGGAGACAAACAAAAGTTCTTTGATCATGTGATGAGAAAAGGAGCAATGGATATATCATGACAACAGGAAAGATCACTGGTAGATGAGGCGGAGGCAGACCAAGAGAAATTATGGCGGATTACTTAAAACAGTGGCATGGAAAAAATTTCATCAGTAGAATTGATCCAGGACACCAAAGACCAAGATCTGTAGAAATGCATGAACACCTATGCCAGATGGCAAGGCACTTGATGACGATGATGATGATGACTCTTAACACTATTGTTTTACTAGTATAGCACATACGTTTTTAACGTCAGGTAGCTTCGGTTTTTGATAAATCCAGTGTTGTCTTGGTTACATATGTACAAAATATGTCAATACATTTGGCTTCTTCTTTTTTCTGTTTGTCCTTACAAGAGCAGGTAAAATGTTGTGTTGTGGTTTTGTGGTTTACAGCTAGGCTCTAATATCTGTGACTTTCAGCCTAATACATCAGCTTTTTTTTTTCTGAGCACCTATGGACATGTCCGGAGTGCAATGAGGATAACCCAACTAACTAACTAACTAACTAACTAACTAACTAACTAACTAACTAACTAACTAACTAACTAACTAACTAACTAACTAACTAACTAGCTAACTAGCTAACTAGCTAACTAGCTAACTAGCTAACTAGCTACCTAGCTAGCTAGCTAGCTAGCTAGCTAGCTAGCTAGCTAGCTAGCTAGCTAGCTAGCTAGCTAGCTAACTAACTAACTAACTAACTAACTAACTAACTAACTAACTAACTAACTAACTAACTAACTAACTAACTAACTAACTAACTAACTAACTAACTAACTAACTAACTAACTAACTAACTAACTAACTAACTAACTAACTAACTAACTAACTAACTAACTAACTAACTAACTAACTAACTAACTAACTAGCTAACTAACTAACTAGCTAACTAGCTAACTAGCTAGCTAGCTAGCTAGCTAGCTAGCTAGCTAGCTAGCTAGCTAGCTAGCTAACTAACTAACTAACTAACTAACTAACTAACTAACTAACTAACTAACTAACTAACTAACTAACTAACTAACTAACTAACTAACTAACTAACTAACTAACTAACTAACTAACTAACTAACTAACTAACTAACTAACTAACTAACTAACTAACTAACTAACTAACATCAGCTTTAAGTAAATCCTGAAGTGGGGTCCTGGAACCCACACAGGGAACATCCGGCTAAACAAATGGGGAAATCAGCTAAACTTCATGTACAGAAAATCAAGAATGATACAAAACACAATTTTAACCTGAAGTGTATTTTGTGCTAAAATATATACAGAGCTTTTCTTATTACAGATTTATATTTTCATGGCTAAATTATAGTGTGCACAATGATGTTATTATAACAAAGTGCAAAATTTTGATACATTTAAATAAAATTTCGGTTCTTTTGTAATATTCTATCCCAGATGACATCACAGGACAGTCCAACATTTTAGAGGGTGGTAAGACTGGGTTTCCCCGGCTGGATGCTTTAATGATCCCAAAACATCTAGAACTTGCCCTAACCCTAACCCATCTACGCTCCATGACAGAGTGCAGCCTAGGTCCCATGAATGCATGCAGCCTAGGTCCAATGACTGCATACAGCCTAGGTCCAATGACTGCATACAGCCTATTCGCTACCCCCTGCAATATTTGACTGTCCTGTGTCCTGTGGATTTCCTTTTTTTGGGGTAGGATATTAAAAAAGCATAAAAATGTCTTTTATGCGTGAACAGAAAGTTACTTAATTGTGTCCCCTTTACAGGACGTTGCAAAACTAACCGCAGAATTTATTATGGTTTATCTAGGCAAATTTGCATTCAGTAGTTTGCCACTGTTTCCTCAACAATCGGCTCTTGATATCACTAGCAGTCTGCTGCCAAATTGCCTGCAGCTGGGACTAAAAACGGCACCCAGGCATTATGCAGAGCATTTGCAATACCTAAGACAAATGTTATCTCACACAAAAGGTTGACATAAATATTCTGTCACACAAACTGTTGACAGAAATTTTCTCTCGTAATAGAAAGTTGAAATGTTCTTTCACACAATAAGATACCAAACCAAACAAAAAGCTGAACAAGTTAGCTTCACATCATTACAAAAACAAGCAACAAGTGAACACTGCAGCTAGAGAGTTTTCATCAGTGCATACATAAATCTACAGTGAACAAGAATACATAAAAATCACCGAAGTGATTTATCTCCGTAGAAGTCACATTTCTTTCAGCCAATAGAATGACTAGACACGTGTATGGCCATGGCAAATAAATAGGCCAGAAAAGAGTCATGAGATGACAAGGGTCGTAACTTTAAGATATTATATGAAAAACAATAAGAAGATAAATGTTTTCTTTCACACAACATTTTGACAAAAACATTCTTTCACTCAACATATTGACAAAAATGTTCTTTCACAATATTAAATATTAAACTTATCATATATTGACATAACTATTCTCAGACAAACTGTATGTTGACAGAACTATTGTCTCACATATTATATGCTCACAGAACTATTCTTTCACACAATATATATTGACAGAACTATTTTCTCACACACTGTATGTTGACAGAACTATTCTCTCACACAATATATGTTGAAAGAACTATTTCTCCAATGTTGTATGTTGACAAGTATTCTCTCAGACTCTTTATGTTGACATAATTATTCTCTAACACAATATGTTTTGGTAGAACTATTCTTTTACATAATTAAATGTTGACACAACTATTCCATTATATAACTGTTTGCTGACATAACTATTCCATTACATAACTACATGCCAACACAAATATTCCATTACATAAATGTAGGCAGACAGAACTATTCATTTACATAACTGTATGTTGGCTAAACTATTCTCTCACATAATATGTCCAAACAAAACTAATCTGTCATATAACTGCATGTTGACTATTCTCTCACAAAGTATGTTTTGACATAAATATTTTTCACATCATATGTTGACATTACTTGTGTCTCACATGCTGACCCAGCTAAAGTGGCCTCACGTCTGCTAAAACTAAGCAGATCAGTTTTCCCCTTTACTCTCTGAATCAGAAAGGATTTCCCAGGCTGCATCACTGCTATCACTGCTAGAGTTACTGGGGTTAACAATCTCTGGCTCTGACATGACACCTTCTTCATCTTTCTCGGACTCTACCCCACTGCTGCTCCCAGATGTTGCCATAATGTTCTGTTGCTCCGGCACAACTTCAACAGAATCTATGCTCAGTTTTCTGTCTTCTTCCACAGTCTCAGGAGTATCCATCAACATCTCAGATGAATTCTCAAAATTTAGAGGATTCTGACCTTGTCCTGAAGAATTTGATTCTTCCTCCATATTGTCTTCCATCACAACATAACTACTTGATACAGCAGCATCAACTTTAGAAGCATCTGGCCATGCCTGCTCTTCAGCCAATGCTTCAGTTTCATTTGAAGTCATAATTTCAGCCTCTTCCTCTCTGTCTTTGGGTGCAAAACTGGTCTTTTCTTCTGCAACACTCTCTGGAGAATGTTCTTTAGCTGAAGCGGCTATCCCCGTGTAGACTTCAGAATTGGATGTCTGATCCTTGTCTGCAAGCTGTGAGTTAACATCTGACACTAAGATGTATTCACTACTATCAGCTAGTGTGCTTGCTTTCATAAACACCTCAGAGTCTTTGAAAGGATGAAGCTCTTCTGAATGTTCACGACAAACATACTCGGTTTCAGAGATTTCCCTTATATTCTTGTCAGGTACAATGTTCTCTGTTGAAATCAAATGTAAAGACAATGTTATTTAAAACAAAAGCAAAAAATAAATAATACCAAACATGGACATTATCAAAGACTCACATAAAATTATTGCTCACAGTTTATTTAAAGATCATCTTTATCGCATGTCGGACATGTCCATGAGTGCTTTGATCTACTCCTGAGTATATCTCTAAGTGTTTTTAGGCTAATAACTTCCATTCTGTTCTGGCTGATGTAACGATGGGTGGCTCCCACCTGGTTTTCCTCTCTCGCTGCTCCAATAGGTTCACCCATGGTATGCAGTCCACAAAACTGAAAGCCTCATAGTGTTTGGTCTCTTGTGTGGCATTGATGATGTCTCTCCTGTCCATAGATGGCCCATTCCTGATAGTGGCACTGCCAGCCAGGG
Source organism: Candidula unifasciata (assembly GCA_905116865.2). Taxonomy (NCBI): domain Eukaryota; kingdom Metazoa; phylum Mollusca; class Gastropoda; order Stylommatophora; family Geomitridae; genus Candidula; species Candidula unifasciata. Next base: position 215,999 of record CAJHNH020000902.1, read on the forward strand.
AAACTGCTCTCTCATTGCCTTTCACATCAGCATGCCCTGGGACAAAAATTAAGGTGATTTGTGAAACGCTGCGTGCTGTATCAAATGGAGCCAGTTTCCACACATGCACCGCCTTGATCTTCTTTAGCATAAGTAAAATTCACCTCTGTGAAATGAGATGTTTGAGGAAAACGTTCAACTTAATCATTTGAAATTGAATTAGAAATGATCCTATCATGCAGACTGTTCCTGACATGGGTTTTGGGGGTCCCAATTTTTGTGGGGAGAAAAAAAAAAAGAAAACAAGAATAGACCCCCCTGCCTCCTCAACAAGCATGTCCTAGGAGTCGACTAATTGAAGACTTTATTTGAAGTCAAGAGTGCATCTGCCCAAGCAGCAAGGAACAATCAACTGCACACAAATAAGTCAGAAATGGATGTAAATGTAAAACTCAGGCCTTGGCACAAAGCCAATGTTCAAATGGACAAACAACCAGGACTTTCCATCAGAGCTTACAGCCAGTGAACAAAGAAGAAGAAGAAAACCTAATATTTCTTTTCCTCAGATAGCAATATTTGCCAAGGGACTAATCTAAACTGAGCCCTTTCTTATTTTTATATCATAAAAAAGGACACAGCGATTCCCTGGATGAGCCCAGGACCAGACCGTCATGTGACAGCTCTGCATTTATGGAAGCCTCCTTGGATAGCGTGGAACAATCATGCTCTACAAATGCCTTCCCTTGTCAGTTGATCAATCTGCACATGGCATCCCTGGACGGGTTCTCTAGGTACAAAAACCAATGGACTGAGGATGATGAAGTCACCATACACATGCAGCTATAAATGTGCCTTGAAACTACCAGAGAAGACCAGCCTAGATAAAAAAAATATCAGAAGTTAGATGCAACAGCTATAAAGGTAAAGATATCTCAACTGTGTTGTAAACAGGCACAACACATTTATATTACTCTCAAAAACGATGAAGAAGATATTCATAAAAACAGTTAAAATACCTGAATGAAGATGTTCCTCTGTTTTAGAAATGGTTTCCTCTCTCGAATACTTCTGTGAAGAAAGCACACATAATCAATATCCTTGGTTGTCTTTGTTCCAACAGGAGTGGTGAGGCCTCAGTCTCTTTAAATAGTAAACATCTTGCACCACTTTTTGAAAGCTATGAGAAACATCTTTGTAAAAACTGCTCTCTACAGAAATCAGACCCATTTCCAGATCAGAACAAGTGATCAGTACAGTATTTTAACTAAAAGTCATTGATTTAAAAAAGAGTGTGGCTTATATTTGAGATATTAGGCCTACATGTCACTGGTACACAATTTATTAACAAACAATATACAATTTCTAAACGTACCTTAAGAAAACACTACCAGTAACTCACAACATTGCTGTCTGCCCCTGAATCATAAAATAATTCTGTGCCATAGAGTGCCTTGCCTTGCCATAACTGGCTTAAAATTCCCTAAGAGAAATTCCTACGATATTTGATAATTCAAGCTCTTCAAACTATAACATTTCTACAGACAAAAGAAAACCCATTTGCCCACATTAGCAGATTGGTTTCTTCTTCTGGGTATTTCCCCTTCTTGCACTTAAAAAAAATTGTTTTTGTCAAGAACATCTTTTATTTTAATCTATCTTCACATATTGTTTTCTCATCCACATCAAACTTCCTCCCAGCTGCTTGATTTTCATTTTCTCCATCATAACGTACCACTTGCAGCTTAAATTTACAACTGTATCTTGCCTTTGCATGGCCCATCTTTCACTGCTTGCAGGTACTACTGTTTTGGATTTGGTCAATCAGAAAGTCACCAAAACCGGCACAAGATTACCATTTTTTGGAAAGACCAGAGCAAGTAAATTTTCTACGCCTTAGAACACAGCACAATCGACTTGTCAGCCACAGTACACACAATTTAAAATCAGCGAATCAGACATGTGCACAAGTAGATTGGCACCTGAGTCAACAGATCATGTCCTCCAAGACTGTCCCAAATACAACCTATCAAGGCAAAACTTTTGGCCAAGAGAAACACCGGTGCAAGTCAAACTTTACAGGTCGATGAGTGAATTACAACAGACAGTAAAGTTTATACTAGAGACAACCTTGCAGATATAGATAATTTATTTCAAGCAAACGGAAGAAGAAGAAGAAGAAGAAGAAGAAGAAGAAGAAGAAGAAGAAGAAATTTTTTTCCCCCGTAAATAATTGTCTCAGAAATGGGGTGTGACCTACACAGCATGCAGCCTATAAACACATAAATATGATACTGTGCATTAGAACAGGGCACAATCATTTGTTGTTCAATAATAAAATTACAAAACAGATGCCAATATGGGAAAGAAATTGACTGAGGAAGCGAAGACATCTAAAGAAATACAATGAAGAATGTTGACAACATAGGTTGGAATTGCTGAACTAAATTCCATACACAAAATAAAATAAATAAAGCTATCCAAAGAAGCATTATTCAAGACAAATGTATATGAGGTTTAAAAAGGGTGTTATTGGCTATGTGCATGTTTCAGCCATCACCCTAGACAGTAGAACACATACTCTAAAACTGCCCCAGATATGACACTTTATGGCAAACTCTTTGGTCAAAAAGAACAGCAGTGGAAAATGAGCCACTGATGACTTGCAGAAAAGACAACTTATTTAAAATGAACAAAATAAGAAGAAAAAGGAAGAAGGAGAAGAAGAAGAAGAAGAAGAAGAAGAAGAAGAAGAAGAAGAAGAAGAAGAAGAAGAAGAAGAAGAAGAAGAAGAAGAAGAAGAAGAAGAAGAAGAAGAAGAAGAAGAAGAAGAAGAAGAAGAAGAAGAAGAAGAAGAAGAAGCCAAAGAAGATAAAAACCCCACCCCAAAAAAAGAAGCTGAAGAAGAAGCCAAAGAAGAAGCTAGAGAAGCGAAAGAAGAAGCTGAAGACAAAGCCAAATAACCAGAAGAAGCCAAAGAAGCTGAAAAAGCCAAAGAAAAAGCTAAAGAAACACTAAAAAAAAAAAAAAGCAAAAAACTTACCTTTGCCTCAGCGGTAAATTGAGACCAGCTGATATCAACAAGTGATCCTGTGAGTGGGAACATACTCTGAGAGTCTTCTTGGAAGGTTGTAAGGTCAGAGGTCAAGGATATCATACTTCTTTGGTCAGATGGTGTTGGAGTTTGTTTCTTCTTCATGGCTGAACGCGTCATGCTGAGCCTTCAAAAACAATGAAATAAACAACAGATATATTGTGATAAATCTAGCTTCACAAGTAATGTTGTTCAAGGGGATCAAGGGAAAAAAACAGGTAAAATTTAGCACATATATAGTTGGAGCTATGCCAAATTCTAATGAGCAGAAGATCGTAACAACAGAAGTGAGATAGCTTAGGAGAGCTGCCGGTGTGACAAGAAGAGATCAAATCAGGAATGAAGAAATTAGAAGAAGAGTAGGACTGAAACCAGTCATACAATTTGCCAGTCATACAATTTGTTAAAGAACAACAAATGAGATGGTTTGGCCATCTGATGACAATGCACTGGTACCAACTGCCACAGAGAGCCACGCTGAAGAAATAAAATGAACACAGAGCAAGGGGAAGGCGATGCAAGAGATGGAGCAACATCATCAGGAGCAATCTAACAGAAATGAACACCAACTTGTACAGTGCATCGGAAAAAGTGCACAAAAGATGCTTACATCTCCCCACAACACCTCAACGAGGTCAATGCTGGAAGTTCTTCTTCTTCTTCTTCTTCTGCGTTCGACATCAGTCACGCTACACATTGAGTCCCGTCTGGGTCAAAAATAGGATTGTGCGTTTAAGGTCGCCACCAGTCCCCCATAGCTTCTCTCGCAATGTGGATCCCCTGGGCCAGATCCACAGTCTTTGCTGGGAGAGGTAAGGGCAGTACTGCAGTATGTGTCCAGGGGTCTGTCTTTCTGCTCCACAGTCACAGGCAGCAGATTCTTTTATGCCTATCCTGTACAGGTGTGCCCGAAGACCACAGTGTCCAGTCCGAAGTCTAAAAATTGATGTTTGTTCTTTCCTGTTGAGTTTGTTTATGCTGTCACTCTCTGGTCTGTAATCTCTATTCTGCTTTCTCCACTCCCGCTTGAAAGACTGCTTTAGTGCTGTTTTGGTTTCCTTGTAGCTGTGTGGTGGATGAGGTTGTGGAAGATTACTCCCAGCTTTTGCCAACTCATCTGCTCTCTCATTTCCTTGAATACCACAGTGGGCTGGTATCCACTGCAAGACCAGTTCTGCTTCCTTGGAGAGTAAGCCAATAATGCTGGAAGTGAAGAAGAAGGAGAAGAAAAAGATTATGCCAAATTCACTTAAATGCTAAATCCTTGTTTAAGAACAATCAACTGCATGCAAATAAGCCAGTAAAATGAATGTGCATGTAAAACTCAGTCCTGGCACAAAGCCAAAGTCTGAATGGACAAACAACTAGGACTTTCTGCCGGAGCTTACAGCCGGGTAACAAAGAAGAAGAAGATCTGCTGCTTTATTAATATCCTACCCCAAACAGGGAGAATCCACAGCTCACTGGATAGTCTAATATTTCAGGGGCTGGTAGATAGGCTGCATGCAGTCATGGGACCTAGGCTGCACTCTCTCATGGGACGTAGGTGGGTTGGGGTTAGGGCCACTTCTAGATGTTTTGGGGTTGTTAAAAGCATCAGAAAGCAGGGAAACCTATTCTCACTACCCTCTAAAATGATGGACTGTTCTGGGACGTCATCTGGGGGTAGGATATTAAAAAAGCACCAACAATCCTGTGAAAACTATAGAGGAATTATGTTGCTGTCAGTTCCTGGAAAAATATTAAGTAGAATTATTTTGGAAAGATTAAAAGATGCTATTGATAAAATGCTAAGAGATGAGCAGACAGGTTTTCGGTCCAACAGATCCTGTACTGATCAGATAGCCACATTACGTATTATAATAGAGCAAAGCATTGAACTGAACTCACCACTTTATATTGGATTTATAGACTATGAAAAAGCATTTGACAGCATTGATAGGGAATCTCTCTGAAAATTGATAGGGCACTATGGAATCCCACAGAAAATTATCAACTTAGTAAAGGCAACATATAAAGACATGAAATGTCGAGTTCTTCATGAGGGAAAGCTAACAGATGCATTTGAAATAAAAACAGGTGTGCAACAGGGATGTCTTTTGTCGCCTCTCCTATTTTTACTGGCTATAGACTGGACTATGAAAACAGTAACTGCTAACACCAAGAATGGAATTCAGTGGACCCCTACAAAACAGCTTGATGATCTGGACTTCGCTGATGATATTGCCCTTCTGTCCCATTCACGGAATCAGATACAAGATAAATTAAATATACTTAATGCGAGATCACAGCAGCTTGGTCTGAAAATCCATAAAGGAAAGACAAAGATAATGAGAATAAATCAGGCAAATAGTAATGTGATTTCTCTTAATGGCACCCCACTCCAAGAAGTGGAGTCGTACACCTATTTGGGCAGTAATGTAGATAAAGATGGAGGAACTGATAGAGATATTAAAATAAGAATACAAAAGGCAAGAGGGGCTTTCATAGCACTAGGGAATTTGTGGAGGTCAAAAGAAATTAAAAGAAATACTAAACTAAAAATTTTTAATTCTAATGTCAAATCAGTACTATTGTATGGGGCGGAAACATGGAGAACAACGAAGGCAATTACTAATAAATTACAGACATTCATTAACTGGTGCCTGCGCAGAATAGAGGGAATAAAATGGTATGATAGAATAACTAATGTAGAACTTTGGGAGAGAACTAAACAGGCTCCAGTGGATCAGGAGGTGAGGAAAAGATGCTGGCGTTGGATAGGGCACACACTGAGAAAACAGGAGAACAGCATAACTAGAATGTCCTTGCATTGGAACCCACAGGGGCATAGGAATAAAGGAAGGCCAAAAAACACATGGAGAAGAGAGCTGGAGAATGAGGTCAGAAAGATTGGGAGGACATGGGGAGAGCTCCATGTAATGGCGAAGGATAGAATGATTTGGCGTGAGTTGGTTGAGGGCCTATGCTCCATTGGGGGATAAAAAGGCAGAAGAAGAAGACCAACAATCCTTATTTCCCATTTTTGTGCCTGTCTGGTGATTCTCTGCTCATGTCTTCTTAGGATGTAACCAATACAGTGCCATCTTCCCCCGTGTGGGTTCAGGGGCCCCATTATAGGGAAAACAAGAACAGACCCACTGCCTCCCCAAAAGCATGTCGTTAGAGTCGACTAATTGGGGAGCTTCCTTTGAAGTCGGAGTACATCTGCTGGAGAGGCAAGGAACCAACAGTCTGTATTCAAGAGAATGAGATCTGTAAAACTGATGCACATGCAACACTCAGGTTCTGAAGCAGAACTGCTATTCACTAGTGGACGAGCAACCAGAACTTTCCGCTAAAGTGTACAGCTGGTGAAGGCGAAGAAGAAGAAGAAGAAGAGTGCCATCTTCTTTATCTTAAAGTGGTTGTTAATGTGGTTACCCAGACATTTCTCTTATTTTACCACCCCTCTGAAATTCATCCCCATATTTTCAACATTTTGTTTCACAGAAAAATCTCTTGCATGTCTGTCTCAGGAAAAATACACAGTAAGGTCTACTTATATCTATCTAAGAAGACAGGAGAGCAAAATCTACCTTTCCTATCTGTCTTTCCCAGACAAACAGTTTGCTAAGTCTACATATTCTCTGTTTGTCCCAGGTAAAAAAGACAAAAAAATCTTTCTTTAGTCTGACACAGAAAACTGTTCTGTAAAGTTTACTTTTATTTTCTATATTTCAGAAGGATAGTAAAATTTACCTGGCTTCTGTCTACCTCAGAAAAATTGCAGTAATATCTACTATTCTTCTGTCTACTTATGAAATCCAAACAGTCAAATCTGCCTTCTTCTGTTTACTACAGACAAGCTGTAAATTCTTCACTCACCTTCACCATCATCATCATGTAGCAGGTCCTTTGCAGAACATCGCTCTCATCACGGTCTGCCTGAAAGAAACTCGGTCTCGCCAGCTTTCCCGCCTCATGTACTTTTATACTCAAGGAGTCACTTATATTCTGTGCCCATCTTCGTGTCGGTCGGCCTCTGCCCCTCCTTCCTGGTACCATGCCTTCTGCTATAATTTTTTCCAATCCATAGTGGCGCTTGATATGACCCAAATATTTCAGTTTCCGATACAGGATGCTGTTTATTAGACAATCTTCCATGATGTTCAGATCTTTCAAGATGTCAGTATTTCTCATTTTCTTTGACCATGATATTCTGAGAATCTTTCTATAGCATGTCAGCTCAAAAGCTGAAATTCTTCTCTAATGCACACAAAATACAGCAAAAACAACCTTTCTTCTGTCTACAACAGAAACCTGACAGTAAACTATACCTTATTCTGTCTACTCCATACAAACTGACATTAAACGATACCATCTTCTGTACATTCTTCACTAATCCAATCAAATAACATGATGGACTACATTTCTTCTGACTACTCCAGAAAAACATACAGTTAACTATATCTTCTTATATCTAGACCAGACTAATTAACCGTACATTATCCACTACTTCAATCAAATGACACGAAGCACTACATTTCTTCTGTTCACAGAAAAAACATGCAGTTAACTATATCTTCTTGTATTCAGCCCAGATTAACCAACTGCACATTCTTTACTACTCCAAAAAAAACGACATGAAGGCCTACCTTTCTTCTATCTGCTCCATCTCCACCAGCCCCTCTGACTTATCCATCGCCCTGTCATCTCCCATGGCCATATCAATCAGTGGAACCTCTGTCATCTCCATTCTCTGCTTGAACTGTTTCAGCGACATCACCTGGGCTGACAAGGACTCATTCTGTTTTCGTAGTTTTCCACTGAAAATATAAAGAGACGGCTACATACAAAAAAAAAAAAAAAAAAAACATACTGTCAACAGCAGAGGGTCCAGACTTGATATTCAAAATCCCTGTGGGTCCCAAGGCCACATTTTGGAGAAAGAATAAACTCATTGCCCCCCACCCCCAACAAGCATGTTGTAAAAGTTGACTTATTAGTAGCATGTCCTTCAAAGTCAGAGTGCGTCTGCCTGAGAAGCGAGGAATCAACAGTCTGCTTACAATTAAAATGGATGTTGACGCAAAACTCAAGTTCTGTAACAAGACTAAAGTCCAGAAGTAGACTTCACTGGATTTTACAGACAATGAACATGAAGAATAAAAAGAAATATGCATGTGAATCAAGTACAATGCCAGTAATGCATTCTAAGGATTTTTTTTTTTTCAGCTAACATTCCTTGTGACACTCTGCTACATCTGGGATAAGATGGTCTGTATTACGTCATCTTGACTTTACCACAGAAATGTTTAGCATCTGTTTTAAAATGAACTGATATGAAATCATTTGTACCATTGAAATTGATTATAAATTAACACTGTTGCGTTACATTGTACCCCGAGAGTTAATCATGACCACATTATTATTTTATATTATATAGTCTGAATTTTTTTCCTTTAAACTAAACAAGAAAGAAACACTGATAATGCTTTTCTGTTAAACAAAAAAAATGTAGTTATCCGATGGCACATTTTTATTAGTTGACGGTTAGTCTATATGCTTAAAAAAACTATTGATCACCCAGATGTAAAGGTACTGTCATCTTATTGGTTGAACCCTAAGGTATTCCTATGTGCAACTGTAACAATTTTGCTAATTAAATTACAAAGATTTTGAATGGCAAAATTATGACCAAATTGTGTTCCTTTCAGTATCTATGCATTTCGTTTTTGAGTAGTAAAGCCCCATCAGGTAACTTATTTTTTCACATTCAAAAAAAATAAATAAAGAATATTTGCTTTCATCATCACACACAAGTTTCAAAAGTCTCTTCTGGAACATAAAACCTACAGTTCAGCTTGAAGTTCCAGAATACAAGCGTCCATCGTTCTGCACTCCTTCTGCCAGCTCCTTTCTGCCATGTTGTGCTCAAGTTTCATGTTTTCCATCTTGATGTTTGTTTCTTTTATCTGTCTTTCACGTAATCTCACCAGTTCTTCCAGATAATCCTTCAGAAGAAAATAAAAGTATCAGAGAAATTAAAAGCTACAATTTATAAATATGTTGTACATTTCTACATCATATTTTTGTGTCGTTTGTAAATGATATAGGGTTTGCAGTAGATTTCTAAATTTCCTTCTACCCAGTGCAATTCTTTTGACATTGTGGATGGGTATCAATTTGACATGTCTCTCAGCAGTTTTTACAGACATGTCAGCTTTTAAAATAGTAAATTCCTTTTTCTCCATTGTTCATCCAAGGATTTATTCCCCATGCTCATTTATATCTGTAAGTGTTTCTATCAGCATGCTAACCTGGCAGAACTGTTTATGAAACATCTAGTACTGTCACTACAACACCAAGCAGTTTGACGCTTGAAACACTAGCAGTAATAAGGAAACTTATTTTGAACCACAAATTTACACATTTGGTTGCAAACTAAGTGATTCCATCAGCATGATCCAAAAAGTTATTGTAGAACTACAATACTCATCATTATCATCATCATAAACCACTTCTGCCATTATTGTCATGCCGTGAAGGCGTAGAGTGTCATTAATGTTAATGTTGTCGATCCATATTTCCTCTTGCTTTTGTAGCTGATCTTCTGAGATGTGATGCTTGTGATGGTTTTGATCTTGCTGCATTCTAACGAGATGGCCAAAGCACTTGATCTGCTGTTTCTCGATGACTCTAGTACAAGATGTCGTTCCAACAATTTGCCTGAAAGTTTCATTATTCACTCGAACTACAATACTTACACATTATAAGGCACTATGACTGCATTGTCAACACGACTGTCTATAAAATGTACAACTGTAGAACTAATACATCATAATGCTGTACTTAGTTACTAAACTACAGAGTTGATTCATCATAATATTGTAGTTATTATAAAACTACAAAGTTTAATAATCATTATGTAATAGTTCCATGATTACAGAGTTCACTGTAGAGAACTAACTGCTAAAGTAAAAAGAAAGGGGAAGAATAAGGAGTAGGAGGGAAAGATGAAAGAGGAGGAGGAGGGGAAGAAGAAGAACAAGAGGAGAAACAAGAGGAGGAAGAGTAGAGAAGCAAGAACAAGAAAAAGGATAAGAAACAGAAGATGAAGAAGACAAAGAAGAGAATTAGGAGGAGAACAAGAAAGAGGAGGAGGAGAAGAAGAAGAAACAGAAGTTAGAAGACGAGTTGTGTCACAAGTAATATATTATTATATAGTCATTTGTGCCTATGAGTTTGCTAAAAACTGGTAGGAGACATGGCTCAAATTCTATTTACACTCAATAAATAACCCAAAAGCCAACCTTAATTACAATAGCTGCATCTTACCTTCTGTTCTTTGATTTGGTTGACATTTTTCTCCAGGCTCTGAAGTCTTAAAATATCATTAATATTACTTTCTGTCAAGATGGTACCCGGATGCATATCTTCATCTGCATCCTTTCCACTCAAACGCAGCATCTCTATGTCATCAGTGTATCTGCTGGCCAATCTTGGTTGTCAGAAAGAAAAAAAAAAGATTTAGATGTTCAAAAAATGAATGAATGAATCAATCAAGAATTAACATCACTGCACTCAGGACATTCTTTCACATGCTCAGTCCTACTTCAGTAGCCAATGAAGAGTTGACATGCTAATAGTAACAAATGCAACCTGATTAAAAGTTTGCGTATATGCTTTAGCCCCAGTGTTAAATAATATCTTCAAAAACCTCTACTCACCCCTCCCACCCTTCCCCTTCCCGGTTTAATCACTGCATGGTTTGTCTGTCTGTTCTACTGCACTGTCCATTTGATCCCAGTGAAGCATCACCATATCTGTTTTTATCAGAAAGTAGCTCACTGCTTAGAGGAGTGGCAGCAGCTAATCTTCAGCCTGCTTGTTACCTGGCACACTTGAATATCCTAGACAGAAAAACCAGAGCCATTTTTAGGGGAAAAGAATCAATTTACTTTTTTCCAAACAGACATGCAGATATTGCAGCCTATCTGTAAACGGCCACACAATGTGCCAACAACCCATTAAAAGATAACACATCCGAGGTAGAAGAATAGTTGTTATCAAGTGAATTACTATACAACATAGCTCTAGAAGACCAGATAGCTAGTATTTTTGTGAGGTAATGAGGGATTAGTTAGCCGAAAAGTCAAGAACACTGGGCTCTCCTACGAATAACCCAGGTTTAAATTCTTGGTAAAGTTATGGATTTGTTTTCGGTCAGGGCACAAATAAAATCTTAACCTGCAGAGTCCATAGCAGCAGCACTAGCTATGTGGCCCTAAATCCTCAGTCTCAAGGGGACACAAAACACCACAGAAGTGGTAAATGCGGTCAGTAATTTGGGCACTTTTTTGCCAATGAGAGATCTAGGAAGAAAACTACCAAAATTAGCAGATGACTGAGCAGTTACATAGCTGGATTTTCCTTTGAGAGAGAAATAATTGAATCCTTGGATAGGTGTTTTCTTCTGTGGCGCTAAAGTTCCAGTGATTTATGAGGTGAGAGAAGACACTAGTCCTGAAAGAAAACACACAGAGAAAGCTTGACAATAGTATAACAGAAATGTAAACACAATGGAATCCACAGGACAAAAGAGATTGTGGAAGACCTGAAAATACATAGAAAGAAGAAATGGAAACAGAGAAGATGAGGAGGACATGAAGAGAGCTGCAGGATGTGACAAAAGATAGGAGTGATTAATGTGAGTCTATAGCAAAAACAAAGATAATGCATACAAACAAAACTGCCATGGAGAAGGAAATATATGTTAATGAGGAAAGATTGGAAGTGGTGGAAAATTTCGAATATCTTGGGTCACTGGTTACCAACAATGGTGACACAATGAAAGAAATTAAACGGCGACTATCAATTGCTCTTCAAAGACTAAAACAACTGAATAAATTATGGAATTGTACAGATAGAATTACAAAGGTCAGATTTTTAAGAGCATGCATCTTTCCCATTGCAACATACGACTGTGAGACCTGGACACTTACTAAACAAGCGGAACAGCGCATAAATGCATTTGAATATAAATGTTACAGACAGGTTCTAAGAATATCTTGGGTAAAGAAAAGAACAAATGCATCCATACTTCAAGAGCTGAATATTGAAGAGGGTTGGCTAGTAAAGACAATAAAACAAAGAAAATTGAAATATTTTGGTCACTTGAAACGTCATGGAAGTCTAGAGAGAACAATAATGGAGGGGTATATGCCTGGGAAGAGAGGAAGAGGAAGGCCAAGGAGAAGATGGGTGCAGGATGTGGCAGATGATCTCCAGATGGGTGTATCAGACGCAGGACATCTTGCTCAGGATAGGAAGGTTTTCCGGAGGGTTGTTATGGCAGCGAGGTTCCGCGAGGGACATGCTACTGAATGAATGAATGAATGTGAGTCTTTACCCTGTTAGGGGGCTGAGTGGTCTTGAGGTATGGTGCCTGCCTCAAGTGCTGGAGGTCCCAGGTTAAAGCTCCGGTCGAGGGTTGGATTTTTTCATGTTGACTTCTAGTAATATTCACTGATCTCTGGGTAGTAAGATCGCACGTCCGTGTGTATTGTTGCGCACATTAAAAAATCCCTTGGCAGTTGGATATCTAAAAGAGTAGCCTAACGATGCGGTTGAGTTAAAAATCTACCCAAAGTATTTGAGGATCCCTGCCAGTGCTATGGAGTTTGTGCACTGTTCTGAGATTTCATCAGACTCAGGCTTGAGTTAGAAGTAGCACACAGCACTTATGGGTTACACCTGTGTGCCATGATGTTGATCAGTTGAATAAACATAAACCCTGTTCAACCTCCAAGAAAGTTATCATTAGGACATCATATAATGGCCACACTAGCTTTGTGCAATATATGTCCATCAGAGTTAGGATGAGGAATGTATGTCAACGTATTTCCAAACACAAACATTATCTGAACTTCCCTGACTGATAGCCAAGTCTGGTTTTTCTTCCCTTCTAGAAACTTACGTCTGTCTGTACTTTAAGAAAGGGCTGTAGCTGATCTCAAGTGGTCCAAGTAACTCATTCTCATTGCCTTTCAAACAGAAGCTGTAGAGAAATCGGTGCTTTATTAATATCTTACCCCAAACAGGGGAAATCCACAGGTCATGGGACAGTCTAATATTTCAGAGGGTGGTAGATAGGTTGTATGCATTCGTGGGACTTAGGCTGCATGCACATGGGACCTAGGCTGCACTCTCTCGTGGGATTTAGGTGGGTTAGGGTTAGGACTAGTTTTAGACGTTTTGAGGTCGTTTAAAGCATCAGAAAGCAGGGTAACCCAGTCTTACCACCCTCTAAAATGTTAGACTGTCCTGTGACATCTGGGGTAGGATATTAATAAAGCTCTGAGAAATCAATACATACATGAGCATACAGAAACCGTTTATGTAAGGATCATCTCATTATGGATATTTCCAGATTATCTCATCATGATCAAGTGCCTTGCCGACTGGCGTGGGCCATCATGCCTCTCCACAATCTGTGATCTGCAACTGCGTGTATCAGTTTGTGTGTTGACACCCCTCCATGCCATGACAAAAGACTGTCAAAAATCTTTTCACACTGTCTTCCTCTATCTCTTTTTCCACAGATCTTTCAAGTGGTCACAATATGTTCCAATTTCCCTCTTCTCATAACATGACAAAAAAATTATGACTGTCTCTTTCTGATGTTTGTGATAAGTTGTCTTTGAGCATTCGCCTCTTTTAAAATATTTGGGTTACTCTTCTTAGCTGTCCAAGGAATTCTAAGGATTCTTCTGTAAAACCTCATTTCAGCGGCCTCAAGATATTCTGATTATCTACCTTCTCAAAATTGTGGCGGATTGTCTATCATTTCAAATACATTAGCAATGTTCATTTGAAACCTGTTTATGCCAAACTGTGTGTAACTGGGCAAGCAGGATCTTGTCATATTCATGTGATAAGTACTGACCAAACAGTATGTGCTTATTATCTAATGAAGCACAGGTTCTGTGAAAATGGCCTAGTTGATCCAAAATGAGCTCAAAGAGTGTTGACCCAAATTCTTTCATACTCGTGTGGGTTCTGGAGCCCCTGTGTTAGGAAAACAAGATAGACCAACTGCCTCCCCAACAGGCATGTTGTAAGAGTCAACTAATTGGGGACCTTCCTTTGAAGTTGGAGCGTGTCTGCCGTAGCGGCAAGGAACAACGAGTTGCATACAAATATGCCAGTAAAATGGATGTAAACACAAAACTCAGGCCCTTGGGCAAAGCCAAAGTCCAAATGGATAAACAACCAGGACTTTTCCCCAAATAACCAACAGCTAGAATGTAACTAGGGATCTCAGATTTAAAAAAGGGTGCTCAAAGGCATAAGCAACAGACGTCGACTGTGGTCATGTGGTTAGTGATATTTTTTCTTAGATTTAACTGTGTGGTAGAAAAAACCTGCTTTGTACACCTTTGTTTGTCACTCATGCCAGTGAGTTTTTTATGAATCTGAGATGTTGTTGCTCACTTATGGACCTCAACAAAGACTAGTCCCTACAGGGACTCCATGGAGTCTCTTCGTCTTCTCCTTTATCTCCTCCTTCTTCTTCTTTTTCTTCTTATTTTTCTTCTTCTTTTTTTTTCTTCTTCTTCTTATTGTTCTTCTTCTTCCTATTCTTCTTCTTCTTTTTCCCTTCCTTCTCCTTCTTCTTCTTCTTCTTGTTCTCCTCCTCCTCCTTTTTCTTCTTCTGTCTTCCCATTTAAAAGAGCGGTTGGCAAGCTGTGTTACGGTTTAAAGTTTGGCTGCGATATCTGTACCTTTCAGCCCTAACACATCAAATAGTTAGGGGTCTGCTGTCTGCCGTTTGACCTCCACCAGACAGTCTCTTGTGCTAGTGTCTCATTTCCCTCAACTTCATGACCCGTTTAGCCTGTACGGAAAAGTAATTTTCAACCTTTCCTTGGCATTTTAGCTTTATTTTTAATTATTACCTAAATTCAATGTTTCAAGATGTGTTATTTAGTTGCACAGGCTCTACAGAATGTTGCAGAACCAACCCTATCATATTTTGGCTGTTCGTGATTTTACTAGCCAATTTTGAATTCAACAGTTTGCCACACAGTCAACTCTCCATACCTTTGTCAAAACCAACGCAAAGCCATATGCTTCCAAAATGTCTGCAGCTGGAATCAAATCAGGTATTTTAGAACTATGAAGCAGTGTCACAATGCCTAAAACTCAGACACCCAAGAGCAAGATAAAAAAAAATTAACTTTTCGAGTATCAAAATATTTTACATGAGATGCACATATGTATATATTCATCAGCATCATCATCCCGTATCACTACGTGTCGTTGGGTCACCAGTTCCTGTTGACTGTCTCATCAGCTCTCTCCACTTTTGGCGGTCAGGTGCGATGGACTTCATGGTTGCATGCCTGAGGCCTGTCCAGTGAGTCAGGTTCTGTAACCAGGTCTTTCTTGGTCTGCCTCTTCTCCTCTTTCCCTCTACTGAGCCCTGCAGTATTGTTTTTGAGAGGTCGTTAGATCTTATTACATGTCCATACCATAGCATTTTTTGCCTTTTCACTGTAGTTAAAAGAAGTTCATAGTTGCCAATGTGTTGTATAATTTTATGGTGAACCTCTTTGTTTGTAATGTGGTCTCTGTATGATATGCGAAGAATTTTTTTGAAATATAGCATTTCAAATGCTTTTATCTTTCTAAGTTCAGCCATATGTTAATGTATTAATAGCTATTACTCGGAGCAATAAAATCTTAGTTTTGCATGTTTTTGGATTTCCATATTGTTTGCTAGAATAGGGGCTTTTGAGCTGAAATGCTATAGAAAGATTCTCAGAATATCTTGGACAAAGAAGATGAGAAATATTGACATCTTAAAAGATCTGAACATCAAGGAAGATTGGCTAATAAACAGCATCCTTTCTCGAAAGCTGAAATATTTTGGTCAAATCAAGCGCCATGACCGATTGGAAAAAACTATAGCAGAAGGCATGGTACCAGGAAGGAGGGACAGGGGCCGACCAACACGAAGATGGGCACAGGATATAAGTGACTCCTTGAGTGTGAAAGTTCATGAGGCGGGAGAACTGGCAAGAGACCGAGTTTCTTACAGGCAGACTGTGATGAGAGCAACGTTCTGCAAAGGACCTGCTACATGATGATGATGATGATATTGTTTGCTGCTTAGCAAGGACTGATGTTGTCTGGGTTATCCTAGACATGATTTCTGGTCTTGACCTCTAGTCACTTAAAATGAATCCTAAAAATGTGAAATGAGTCACTTGTTCTAATTTTTTACCTTTAAATTAGATTGGTGAAATTCTGCCTGCTGGATTATTAGTCATGACTTTTGATTTTTCTTCGTTTATTTCCATGCCATACTTGGTGATGTTTCATCGAGTAGATATACAAGCTCGTTTAGTTCTTGTTCTTCTCCGGCCAACCCACTGATGTCATT
>CAJHNH020000902.1:237500-262500 GCA_905116865.2 Candidula unifasciata
GGCGGGTCTTGCTAGTCACACTCGCCATCGCCATGGTCTGTGAGTCTCATGTCTCCTCATAGCGCAATATAACACTATCATCTGGAAAGACAGAAAGGTGCCAATCAGGCAAAAATAAGAGGAGAAGAAAGATGAGGAGAAGGAAAATAAATAAAAAATTTAGACATATTTCATATTTCAGAAAGTATCTAAATGAAATCATTCCATCCACCTTTGCCTTTGGTGACTTGAATGCTTCTATGGCTTCAATGTTTGGGATGCAGCTCTCAAAGAGAAACTGACGATTTCTGGTGTAGTTCTCCAGCAGGACATCCCAGAAGTGTCTCGGTGACCCCTGACCGGGCAGCCACACCTTCTTTTGGTATGCTGAGAACAATAAAAATATTAACAACAATAATAATGTCAAAGCAATGTTTCTGTATTGTAAATTTGAACCCAAAAAAAGACACCTACAGTAGATTGCACAGTTAAAAGTCTGGCATATTTTGCTGTATTTTGTCAGGCACATACTACAGTAACAATTGATTAAAATGAAGCAAATACATTTTTAATTTGAACTGAAATACAAAATCGACTACATAAAAAAAAAAAGAAAAAACGGTTTCACCAGAGTAAACGCAAGATGACGAGCATGTCCTTTTGTCTGCATAATTCTGGACCAAACCAGTTTGTAGCGACCGCTGTCACCAATCTCAGTAATAATGAAACAGAAGTTTTTGTATGTAGTTGATTTTGGGTTTCAGTCTGAAAGATTCTTTTGTCTTCTTCATTTTTTAACCAACTGTTACTGTCGTATGCACCTGATGAAATACAGCAAAATATGCTTGTGTAGAATAAAGATGTCACTGTTCTGATAAATTGTGCAGTTAGAAATGATTCTAGGACTGGCCCAGCAAACCGTTAGAGGATTAGTTGCTCAAAAGCACATGTTTAAGATAAGAAAAGGAGAAAGTCTCCAAATCTAACTCTTCTCTGTGATGCATTACAGCATAAGCAGTGGGACAAAAGAAGAAGAAGAAGAAGAAGAAGAAGAAGAAGAAGAAGAAGAAGAAGAAGAAGAAGAAGAAGAAGAAGAAGAAGAAGAAGAAGAAGAAGAAGAAGAAGAAGAAGACTTCTTCAGGGGACTAATATTTTGACTGTATCGCTGTTTTTGTTTTGCTGCTGTGATACTATTTCTAGTTTTGGAGTATGAAAGAAGGAATTAACAACCTTTATTTTCAAAGGGTTAAACATTGGACATGCAGGCCTGTCTAACATTCTGCCCTTCCAGACCACACTTTGCATACAGTGATTCAGTGGTACCTCATTTCATAGTGAATAAGGCGGGTAAAACAATAATAATAAAAACAAATGTTCACAACATCTAAATTTCAATTACAATGCTCTAATTATCCTACACTACTGACTATTTGAAACTACAGTGAGTACTACATAAAGTGCTATATAATGAGGTACCAATCTCTTCTACATAGCCAGCAGTATTCTCTATTTATCAGTAACATGCCAAAAATATGCCACACACTGTTTTGTTTTGCTTTACAAGCTGTGTTATCTGTAAGATCGTTCTGCCTTCACCCAATCTTCATTTACTAGAAATAGACATCCCCTTTTGAAAAAAAAAGTAAAGGTCCCTTTTCCCCGCCTTTAGGCGTATAGGGCATATAGGTCTAGACCTATATTTGTAGAGACTAATTGGCACAAGATGGGTGATGTGGTCAGCATCACGCCGGCTGCCTTTACCTCCTGGGACTGCACCCGGTACCCACTCAAGGCTGGGTCGACCTGGGAGTCAAGTCATTTTTTAGAAAAGTCTAGCTTCACCAAGGAGCGAACCCACGACCTTCCGATCCGCATATGAGCGTCTAGCCGCTACGCCACAGTGACTCCCCATCCCCTCTTTCACTCCCACTTCAGTCACATAGTTTAGCCCACTAGCCAAGACTGTTACCTATGGTATGTCCACATCCGCACACAAGTTTCTGTGGAGCCACACATTTACTTACTTTCCATTAAAAAAAAATTTGGAATCAAACTTACGGCGAAGTCTGTGCGAGACCAACTGTTCAAAGACAGCACAGAAGTTGATAAACTCCTCACAGTCATCATCCACATGGGTGTACAGGCAAGCATAGTCAAGGAGGGACTTCACTGATATCCTATACACACGCACAACAGAAAAAAATTAACATCACATGTATTTGCCAAAATACATAAAAGGTTGTTAACTCTTTGAGCCCCAAAAAACGCATCATATTATTACTTTCTTTACTACCCCCCTGGACCTGTGATGCTAAACCCCCCGGGACTCAAAGAGTTAAAAGTAGGGTGATTCTTCAAGGGTGTCGAGACCAGTCACGAGGAAAGAACCCACTTCTTCTATAGGACGTCATCTACTTAATTCGGGACACGTAATTGACACAGACAGTGCTTTCCGTGTGGTTTATCACACTCCGAACAGGAGACTGTTGAGAATGGCCAAAGCTTTAACAATTAAAATCAACAACCCCCTCCTTTGTAAGCAGGCCGAATTTATAGTAAATTTGAAGTTACCCTGGTAAGTCAAGTGACTACGGTGAGCTTCCGGCGGCAAAAACACACACAATGTGTCAAAATAAACTATTCGCATTTCAGTTTGATTTATTCAGTTTTGTGCTTTATTTTATCTTGATGTAACCTGACAAGATACAGCGAAATATGCCTGGCAATAAATTGTGCAATGTATTGCTTGTGTCCACATTATTTAAATTCATTACGGGAAAACATTGTTTTGAAAAGTAGGGTAATTGATATAGTTGCACCTTATCCTGTTCTTCTACTTTCTTTTCTTCTTCTGTATTTAGCCTTAATAGGACCTTTGGTACAGTCTCCTAATTTACAGCTAGGCTGTGATATTTGCTCCTTTTGGTGAAACACATCAGATTTCAACAAACTCTTAATTAGTCACCTCTTAGACATGTACTCACAGAGCATGCTGAGAAAGGTAGAGAAAGGCAGGCTCCATGCAGAGTGGCAAGCATCACTTCAGAGGTCCCAGGCAGTTAGCGTCCTTTGGATATTTCCTCCAGGTTATACCGGTGTGTTGGGAAATGAGCAGGCAGATAGACTGGCAGGTTCTGCACCACTTGGTGGTGAACTGATGTATGACAAGCTGGATCTTGTTAGGGCCCCTTGGCAGCGAGTGAACAGTGCCGAGGAACAGACAGATCATTATGGTCTGAGGATAATGGCACTGCGAGGAGTTACAAGGGGATCTGGCCAACGCTCGACACTCAGGGGAAAGGCGAGATGATATAAAATTTGACAGTTACTGGTACCATCAGAATTTTAACTCTGCTTGGTGCTGAAGATGGGGACGGAGCACTTATCGGAGTGTCCTGAGTGCTGTGATGTCGATTCTTAATTCAACAATCAACATACTTTTCAGGTAGCAGTGCAACTACCCCCCCCCCCCCCCCCCCCCCCCCCCCCCCCACCACCACTCTCATTTTGGGATTCTGGAACATTCTGTTCCCACAAAGAAAGTTTTTTTTTCAAATTAATTATTATTTAGTCCCTCTTTGATCTGAATTATAACAATTGAACAAATATCATCCAATGCTGCCATAACATTCCCTATAGCTTCAGATATGTGATTTTTACACAGTAGAATGTTTTAAAAATCTGGCACAAAATGAGTGGTGCTTTATTAATATCCTACCCCAAACAGGAGAAATCCACAGGTCACAGGACAGTCTAATATTTCAGGGGATGGTCGATAGGCTACATGTGTTCGTGGGACCTAGGCTGCACTCTCTCATGGGACATAGGTGGGTTGGGGTTAGGGCCAGTTCTATAAGTTTTGGGGTCATTAAAAGCATCAGAAAGCCGGGAAACCCAGTCTTACCACCCTCTTAAAATGTTGGGCTGTTCTGTGACGTCAACTGGGGTAAGATATTAATATAGAACCAAATGAGTAATCCAAAGGGTTTAGATTCAAAGGCAACTCAACACAAACATCTGAAAGATGGAGTCATCATTTCATGTGGGGGCGGGGGGGGGGGGGGGGGGGGGGGCGGTGGGGGGGGGGGGGCATATTATAAAAAGAAAAACATAGTTGGAATGTGGTGGGACAATTGGAAAGATTTATGGAAAATGGAGAAAGAGATAAAGGGACACAACAAGAAAATAAACAAGCATTCTTCTATGCCAAAAAGTAAAAAAGAGCTCACCACACACAAACTGATACACAAGACGAATAACAAAGTGTGGAGTTACATGACGATCATCCATGATGACAAGGGATATTCTTCTTCTTCGCATTCCACAGCTTTAAACTTTGATGGCAAGTTCTGGTTGTTTGTCCACCTATGGACTTTAGTCTCGTTTGAGAACTTGAGTTTCTGCACGTACATTAATTTTACAGATCCGACTTATGTGTACGTAGACTGTTTCTTGTCTCTTAGGTAATTGCGTTCCAACTTCAAAGGACACCCACAAGTTGTTAACTTTTACTATATACTTTTCTGAAGTAGGCAGTAGACCTATTCTTGTTTTCCCCATAATAGGGCCTCAGCACCCAAGCGGGGAGGCAAGGCATATGATTATGAATCATTATACATTATAGGAACAAATATTTGCCTAGGAGGTGATAAGATATTATTAGACAGAAATTATGTTATCCAAGATTTAAAAAGTAAATTTAAAATAGATTTAACTAAACAATAACTGCAGTTAGTCTGTTAACAATAATGCATAATCTATACAATACAAAAGTATTGTACACTCAAAAGACTACAATAAGTTCAGATCAAAAGAGGCGTCGTCAAACATGAATGCTATACAGGTAGCTAAAGAAGAATAGTAAACCAACACAGAACTGGTGTTATCAGTCGCCACACGTTGGGGGATTTACTGAAGGTGGGATCCGAGCGCTTATGGACTTGTCTGATGTGCAATGAGGATAGTCTGCTGATTAACTAACTGACTGACTGACTGACTGACTGACTGACTGACTGACTGACTGACTGACTGACTGACTAACTGACTGACTGACTGACTGACTAACTAACTAACTGACTAACTAACTGACCGACTGACTAACTAACTAACTTCTTTAAAATACTACTACTACTAGTGTTTTAATTCTAATGAGGGAAGAAGGGGGGAGGGGGAAGAGAAAAAAAAAGTGGTGGGGGGGGGGTGTTGAGCATCAATAAACCTTGTGTATTGCAATGTTAATTTTAGATTACTAATCAAACCTCATTTCTAGGAGTGTTTATGGATATAGCTGTTTGCTCTATAAGCACTGTTACCAGAATATATAGCAGATGTTTTGTTTACCAAGTATCACTTCACTTACAGTACATTTGAAAAAGGTGTTATCTTATCAGAAATGTTCAAAAGTTATCATCATCAATGCTTCAGTTATGTTCCAGGGTCATCAAAGTTATCACTGATCCTTTCACAATGTAAACAGTCCTTGAACTAACTGCTTTGTTGGTCCAAAATGTGTGTACTGCAAAAGGTTCAGAATGAATAATTGTGGCATGTCAACACTACAGGCACTCATGTAGATAAACCATGACCAGCTCCAGCTGACTGGACATACTGCTGACGTCACCGGGTTGGGCTAATGCAGTGGTTCTCAAACTGGGTGCCTCAAGCGTATGCCAGGGGTGCTGCGGCAATAATCAAGAAAAGTCGGCTAAAAATTATGAAATTGTTAAGGAAATTCATGTAGATACTTCAAAGTTAAAATTTTTTTATCTTCCCTCGCACATGTCGAAAATAGTTTATTTCTTGTTTGAGAACCGCCCGGTGACGTCAGCAGCATGGCCCGTCAGGTGAAGCGGGTCATGGATAAACTGACTGGGATATGCAGGTGTGCCAGGTAAGAAAGGAAAAGATAGGTTAGCTAGTAAAGCAATAGCTGTAGAAACACTAGTTAGTCAGTCGACACATTTTCCTCACTGCACATTCAACAATTCAGTCCATAAGTGCTTGGATCCCCTCCTCAGTAAATCCTGCAACATGTGCTGATGACACTAGTTTTGTGCTGTTTTCTTATTCTTCTTTGGCTTTGGCTTCTATGGCCAGCACAGAGTTTCAATACTAATGGTACCGGTCATTCATAGTGTGGTTATATGTCCGTCTTGCCTGTCCTCTAAGTGTACTGAGCCAGCCAAACCCTCTGGTCACATCCAGGTGCATCATTCTCTCCAGGCCATATTAATCTGGTTTCTCTTCTCACTTCGTTACTTGTTCCTAAAGGACCTGGACCACATCTGCCTATCATCAGTTCACCGCCCTGTGGTGCAGATCCAGCCTACCTGTCTGCATATTCATTCCCCACCATGCCGGTGTGGCCTAGAAAAAAGGTCTAAAGTTTGCTCACTACCCATGACCTTCCAACAAAACAACAAGTCAGGTTGCACAAATGTTGGTTTAAGTGTTGTTCCAGCAACTTCTGTGTGGGTCCTGGGGCCTCGTTGTGATGGGAAAAACAAGAAGAAAAGACCCACTGTCTCCTTAACAAGTATGTTGAAAGAGTCAACTAATTAGGGGATTCCTACAAACAACAGTCTTCATACAAATAAGTAAGATGTCTAGAACAGATGTGCACATGAAACTCAGATTCTGGAACAAGACTAAAGTGCAGAAGTAGACGAATAATTCCTGGAAGAATGAATGTTTGAGAGGAAGAGAACAATGTGTGTACAAACAATGTGCTACTGAAGACATTTGCTGCGGGAGACGGAGCATCTATGGGTATGCCCGGTGTTTTATTATGTTTGATTCTTAAATCAGTAATCAGTGAATAGAAAAAAAAAATGTGTAGCATGCATCAATCATTGACTGAAAATCTGTGATAACAGCTCATGTGTCTGTTGGTCTATTCTCAATTGATTTACTTTTATTAACTCTGCGTGGTCCATCTAAACATTACAGTAACCCACTATATCCCAATTGTACCTGTTACCATTTCTGTCTTCTGATGTTATTTTAAGCTCTTCATCATCATCATTGAGAGCCTTTCCAGCTGGCACAGGCAGATCTCGGTCTTTAGTATTCTGGATCAGTTCCACTGATGATATTCCACCATGCCAGTGTCTTAAACACTTCACATCCACGTTTTTATGTCTGGTAGTCTGGTAGTCTTAGTTTCAGCTTCATAACAAACGGGTCACCCCATCGTTGCTCTGCTCATGTTGGTTGTTTAATCGGTTTTTTTTTTTTTTAAAACTAGGAAATAGTTAATAGTAGAATAGTAAAAGTAACACAATAATATTTTTTTTTTGCACATTCATATCTTCGTGGTCTGTATTAAACTAATTTTGTGTGTTTTGCTTATTTTATTTTTCTTAAATCATGCATCGATGCGTCACAGCTGACCTAAACCTGAAAGTAACATGTTTTTGTTTTATTTAAGTTTAGGTTTAGGCGCTGACTAGCATATTTTTATTAGCCTTATTGTACTGAGAAGGCTAAAACCAGTCATCATCATAGGCTGTGATTTGCGTGTCTCCCCCACAGCACAGTATACAACACTATAATCTACAATTTGAAAGATGCCAACACTACATGAATATGACATTGCCAAATATAACGATTTGTTAATGTTAGGTAAATTTACTCATGTTTTCTTTTCCTCTTCTACATTCACTCTTAAAAGGGTGGTTGGCATGTTGTGTTGCTGTGATATCTGTGCATTTCACCCCAACACATGAGATTTTGACAAAATCTTAATTAGTTACCTTTTACAAGATGTTTGTTAGGGTCCGAGAGTTCATTCCCGTTCTTCCCAAAATACATGAACGCATTCGGAGATTACACGTTTTGTATATTGATGGTTTGATGGTTTGAATAATGGATCAACATCATGGCACAAGAGTAGTAACCCATAAGTGCTCTGTTCTACTCTTTTTGATTTGGAACTGCCAAGGGATATTTTTTTTACATGTGCAACAATACACAAGGGCATCTGATCTTACTACCCACAGACCAGGAGAAGTCCCCATGAAAAATCCCAGCCTTTACTGGGGCTTGAAGCTCGGACCTACAGCACTTGAGGCGGACGCAATGACTCATGACCATATATTGAATGTCCCCCCCCCCTCCCCCACCCAAGAAGGCTAACCCAGTTAACAAATGCCCAACGAAGTCGGAAGTGTGGGCTAAAAGGTACAAATATCACAGCTATGCTGTATACAGGCACCGCAAAAATATGTCACTCGGATGAACAATAGGCCATAAAAATCACAATAAAAAAGGTACCCCCAGGAAGCTTGAATATCAATTTAAACTGGAAGAACTCATGTTATTATTTAAGGATACATTATATTTACAACCGAAATCGTTTAAAAAAATAAACAATATTATCTCTGAATAGTGACTGATAATTGCAAAACAGACAGTGCAGTGTTATGTTCGACTGCTGTATAGTTAGCTATAAGCTAATAGTGCAAGAATAATAATAACAAATAACAGCATCTTCTTCTTCTTCATCATTCCAAGCCCTTAAGGTTGCAGACATCACCAGCCTCTGTTCATCTCTCTGGTTGGCCTTCTGTTTCCAGTTGGTGACACTAAGTTTTTGCAAGTCTGTCCGGACATTATCCCTCCATTGTCTTCTTGGTCTGCCTCCTGGTCTACGACCGTCCAGCTCACTTGCGTATACAGTTTTCACCTCTCTGTCATCTGACATTTGCTCAATATACTCCAGCCATTTCAGTCTATTAGCTCTCATAATGTTAATAACAGAATCACTCAAGTAAAATTAAGTTATATTCCCTGACTGCATACCTAACATATATTTTACAAACTATAATTGCAAAGAATAGAACATAGTACTGTAATAATATATGTGATTATTGTAGTCAGGGCTGGATTTATGCTAGATTAGGCCCTAAGCTATGTAATGCCCTGAGGCCCCTACAGTTTTACATTACACCAGCTATAATCTTAGAAGACTTCACAATATATTTGCTTTTAAAAATATGGATAAATGAAATATTTTGAAGTTATATTTTAGTTAAAAAATTATAATAAAGAATAGGTTTGCAAAATCACCAAAATTATAATACATAATCGCTAAAAGTTACAACCGAAAACAATTTTTTTACGGGCAATTTTTGGTTCTTTCGTTATATCCTGCCCAAGATGACATCACAGGACAGTCCAACATTTTAGAGGGTGTTGAGACTGGGTTTCCCAGCTTTCTGGTGCTTTTAACGACCCCAAAACATCTAGAAATGGGCCTAACCCCATACGTCCCACGAGAGATTGCAGCCTAGGTCCCACGAATGTATGCAGCCTAGGTACCACGACTGCATGAAGCCTGGATCCCACGACTACATGCAGCCTATCTACCACTACCTGAAATATTGACCTGTGGATTTCCCCTGTTAGGGGTAAGATATTAATAATGCACCCAATTTTAAAATGCATAAAAAGAAAAATGCTTTTAAAATATATTAAAAGTAATTTTTTTAGGTACCCAGCAGATCTCGAGGTCTCAAGCTGGAACTTGTTAAGCGCATAATACCGGTATATCTAAATTCAGCACTGACTGAAGTTATAATGTATAACAATAACAATAATGTTACATTTTCACTATTTACTGGTTTATTTACGTTCCCTACTTTATCGTTGCAAAGCTATCAATTATCATAAATTGCAGTTGCAAAGCAGATTGTATAATAAATACTGAAATAATGCAACAGCATATCGCAAAAACTGTAACAAAAACGTTAAATAAAAGCAAATAACACAAATAAGAAGCAACACTAAGACAAACATGAAATCTATCTATCTAGATCGCAGACGGTACCTGCACATTGAAGAAATATTTTCCCTCTGTACATTGATCTGTCTCCGTGAAAGCATTTTAGAGATAATATCTCAATGCTTTAGCTTCTTTGTAACAATCGGAGTACAGAAAGGACAGAAACACAATATGGAGAGACGATAGTCTGCTACTAAGTTGTCGATGTTGAACGATCTTTGGCCTGAGCATTTATTATGTTGACTTTCTCGCCAGGCTGTGACGAGATCCTATAAATAGACAGACAAACCGTCTGGTCTGCCTGTATTCTGTGGCTGGTGAGTGTGTTAGCATAAAGGCTGCTTGTTATCAAACCCTGCTGGGTAATAGAAGCAAGAAGGGAAAGTTGTGGTGGTGGTAGTAGCAGCCGTAGTCGTAGCAGTATCAAGAAACGATATCAAACCGAAAAGTAGAACTAAGCTGCACGTTATCACTGTCACAAACGAATAGTGAAAGTTGCGGCTAGATAACCTTTATCAGCACTTGGCGTGAACAGACAATGTTACATTGCAGCAAATTCAGTGAGAAGCAGAAGATAAAATGGTTTGGTCATTTAGTAAGAATGCAGCTAGAACAACTAAGAATGCAGCCAGAACAACTAAAAATGCAGCGAGAACAACTAAGAATGCAGCTAGAACAACTAAGAATGCAGCCAGAACAACTAAGAATGCAGCTAGAACAACTAAGAATGCAGCCAGAACAACTAAGAATGCAGCTAGAACAACTAAGAATGCAGCCAGAACAACTAAGAATGCAGCTAGAACAACTAAGAATGCAGCCAGAACAACTAAGAATGCAGCTAGAACAACTAAGAATGCAGCCAGAACAACTAAGAATGCAGCTAGAACAACTAAGAATGCAGCTAGAACAACTAAGAATGCAGCCAGAACAACTAAGAATGCAGCCAGAACAACTAAGAATGCAGCTAGAACAACTAAGAATGCAGCTAGAACAACTAAGAATGCAGCTAGAACAACTAAGAATGCAGCTAGAACAACTAAGAATGCAGCCAGAACAACTAAGAATGCAGCTAGAACAACTAAGAATGCAGCCAGAACAACTAAGAATGCAGCTAGAACAACTAAGAATGCAGCTAGAACAACTAAGAATGCAGCTAGAACAACTAAGAATGCAGCCAGAACAACTAAGAATGCAGCTAGAACAACTAAGAATGCAGCTAGAACAACTAAGAATGCAGCCAGAACAACTAAGAATGCAGCTAGAACAACTAAGAATGCAGCTAGAACAACTAAGAATGCAGCTAGAACAACTAAGAATGCAGCTAGAACAACTAAGAATGCAGCCAGAACAACTAAGAATGCAGCTAGAACAACTAAGAATGCAGCCAGAACAACTAAGAATGCAGCTAGAACAACTAAGAATGCAGCCAGAACAACTAAGAATGCAGCCAGAACAACTAAGAATGCAGCCAGAACAACTAAGAATGCAGCTAGAACAACTAAGAATGCAGCTAGAACAACTAAGAATGCAGCTAGAACAACTAAGAATGCAGCTAGAACAACTAAGAATGCAGCTAGAACAACTAAGAATGCAGCTAGAACAACTAAGAATGCAGCTAGAACAACTAAGAATGCAGCCAGAACAACTAAGAATGCAGCTAGAACAACTGCCAACGCAAACGCTACACATGAAAAGATCTGAAGGGAAACCAAAAAGCCGCCCTAGGAGATTAGGTTTACATTAGGTTTGGACGAAGGAACAACATCATAGCACAAGGGTAGTAACGCACAAATGCTCCGTTTTGCTTCTGACTCAAGCCTGAGTCAACATAATCTCAACACAGTGCAGGAACTCTGTAGCACCGGCGAGGATCATAAAATACTTTGGGTAGATTTGTAACTGCAATAGGAGAATATGGATTGATGACATTAAAGATCTTCTATACCGACATGGGGTGACACTAGCCATAGATGCCCATCAAGCAATGGATCGCAAACTGTTCCTCCCCACAACGCTTAACTTTAACGGCAGATGCGGAAATTGATGATGATGATGATGACATTTTTTTCTGTCTTAAAGAGAGCGACGTTTCGTTCAGTATCCAATTTTGTAACAGCAAGTTTTTTGTTTTGAAAAGAATATGAGCACTGTATTTTTTTAAAACAGCAATGGCAAACAACTGACTGCAGCAGTAAACAACATTCAACTCACTATTATTTAATTTTTTTTTTAAACGTGTAAATATCCCTCACCCCTTCCTCTTTTTAATACGTCTTCTTACTTTTTTCGTTTCGTAATATAGTCAATCAAGACTATTCCCTCCCGCCTTCTTTTCAAACTTAGTATTTCTTGTTTTTGTGTTGACCTGTGTTGTTTAGATGTTCTGTTGTCTTGTCCCTGGAGTTTTCCAGTCACAGTTTGTGCTATTAATATATAGTATTCGTTAACAAAAATCAATGTAATATGTGCAAATCAGGTTATGGGACAATTAACACCTCTTCTGACGCATAGAACGATATCTTTGTCAACCAAAGAAACTTTCATAAATTTTTTTTTTTTTTTTTTAGGCCGACATTGTGCTACCAGTGCCAAACATTGACCCTTACTACAACTGATGAGCGGAAGGTCGTAACAACAGAGATAAGATGTCTTAGGAGAGCTGCCAGTGTGACAAGAAGAGATGAAATAAAGAATGAAGAAATTAGAAGAAGACTAGGACTGAAACCACGCATACAATTCATTAACAAACAGCAAATAAGATAGTTTGGCCACCTGACGAGAATGATTTGGTACCAACTGCCACAGAGAGACACGCAGAAGAAATATAATGAACACAGAGCAAGGGAAAGACCACGCAAGAGATGGAGTGACAGCATCATGAGCAACCTAACAGAAATGAACACCAACTTGTACAATGCATTGGAAAAGCGCACAAACAATCATTACATCTTTCCCCAACACCTCGCTGATGTGAAAGAGATCGATCAGAAAGAGAGAGCGGAAAATCTAATAAAGACACTTTTAGTAACAGCAGGTGACAGGTGAGTGACACATTCTACAATGTTAACATATGTTTTTCGTAAATTATAAGGCGCACCTTGATTTTTCCATCGAAAATTTGAAGAGAAAAAAATGATCACATAAAGTCACTAACTCGCGCTTTATTCAACACAAAATACAGGCAGCTCATCCTAACTGTCAAAACTCATCCTTGTGATACTCCTGTAACTTGTCCTCGTCTGTATTTGATGAAGATTCATTGTCTTCAGACATTGCCTCATCCTCAATTCCGTCTGCAGCATTTGAAACGTCACACTTCTTGAATGCATTGACAACGATCTGAATTTTCATATTATCACAGGATCTTTTCACCCAGGTGCAAAAGTCTCATATCGTTGGTTACTTCATACTACCTGCTAGTGTCAGATTGTCCCCAGAAGATTTCATCCAGTAGTTCTGTTAATCTCTCATAGAAACTCTTAAAGGTTTGCTAATACTGAGATAAAGTGGTGAAATCTTTGCGGACACAGGTATTGCTAATGTAACCATTGCGAAATAATGGGGTCTTAGTGTATAATTGCCATCCTTTTTAGGACGAAATTTTTCGTTATTTTTAGCCCTACTATGGCTCTTGTCAGGGGCCGCGATATAACCTGGCAATAAATATGGCCTAATGGCTGAACGCGGTTTCTGTGACCTCTCCACGGTGATCCTCATCCACATGGTGGCACATTGTGTCAGCGGGTGTTTATCGCTTGTGTGATGTCCTGGTGGGGTAAAAAGTCGGTCAGTCAGTAATGGGAGCGAAGTCAAGCACACAAATAGAGGGGACAAAACTTTTTGATTTC
Organism: Candidula unifasciata; assembly: GCA_905116865.2. Lineage (NCBI taxonomy): Eukaryota > Metazoa > Mollusca > Gastropoda > Stylommatophora > Geomitridae > Candidula > Candidula unifasciata. The sequence continues at coordinate 251,112 of CAJHNH020000902.1, forward strand.
ATATTTACATGTTTTCCATGGTTTAGTGCCCCTGATAGGGTTTTTAAAATGAGGCACTGTAGGGAATATTTACCATTGTATAAGACGCTTTCTTGGACGCCTCAGACAGGGAGCATGCAAAAGAGCTGCCAGAACTAATTTTCTACAGCCCCAATGGTGGACTCCAGAAGTAGAACAGGCATGGAAGGCAAAGAGAGCCGCAGTGAAGCAGCTAAAGAAAGTACGACAGACATCCTCAAGCTCACGGGAGGAAGTGGGGATTGCGGAGAATGTGAAAAAAGATAAGGTGGAGGTTTTCAAGCGCTGTGCTGCAGAGGCCAAAAGAGCAAAGTGGGAAACTTGTGAATGATATGGGAGGCGATAAAACATTAGGGAAATTCTGGAATTTGCAAAGGCAGATGCAAAGAAAAGATCGGCCTAGACAGTCGGAACAATTTGTAGAGACGATGGTGTGCGTGTGACAACAGACAAGAAGAAAGGGGAGGCCTTTCTCCATAGGTTTATAGCTCAGACAGATCAAATTGATGTAGATATCAGGGATGCAGTTAGAATAGAGTTAGCTGACACTTTGAAGAATGTGCAGTATGAAGCCATGATACAAGTGGAAGATATCAAACAAATTTTGAAAAAAGCAAAGGACACTGCACCAGGGCCTGATGGTGTCAGGTATGGTCACATGAAGGCTTTGAGCGATGTAGACCTGGCAGAGATAGCCGACTGTTTTAACCAGAGTATTAAGACAGCATCAGTACCGCAAGACTGGGTGCACAGCTATCTAATCCCACTACCAAAACCTTTTAAAGATCATACAAAGCTTAGTGGCTTTAGAATCATCACCTTACAAAACACATTTGGGAAGATCTTGGAGAAGATAGTTGCTGTAAAGTTACACGAATTTTTGGAAAGGGGGAAGCTTCTCACAAGAGGTCTGGGAAGTTAAAGGCCAGGAAAAGACACTTGGGCAAATGCGGCCACTTTTGCTTTTGACGTCTATGAAGGGTTCCAGAACAGATAGGAAACTATGGCGATAGTAATAGATCTCGAGGATGCTTATAACAGAGTGAGATACGATCTTAATGACTGCACTGAGGGAGAAGGAGGTCAATCCATGGCTGGTGAACTGGGTTGCAGCTGTCCTGTATTCACGTCGGATTGCTCTCCGACTGGGCTCATGGACCTCTGAACCATGCACTTTGGCCCCAGGACTGCCACAGGGATCCGCCATCTCGCCTGTGCTCTTCAACGTGTATACGAGCAAAATTGCAAGCCTAGAAGCACCAGGAGTTGGAAGGATACTGACTTTTGCGGATTATATACTTGCATATAGGCAGGGGGAAAAGAGGGAACAAACAGCTCGGGAGCTACAAGCGACAGTAGACAAAGTGACTGAGTGGTGTACAGAAATGAGGGCTGTCGTCCACCCGGAAAAGGCGTCTGTTTTGTGGTGTTCTCTGGACAACAGAATCGTTAAAACTAATGCCCCAAGTCTCACGATAGATGGTAGAAACGTCAATAGATAGAGCAAACTGAAGTATCTATGAATTACATTTGACAGGAGCCTGTCATTTAAGGACCATGCGGAGAGTGTTGTGACGAGATGCCAAAAAGGACTTAGTACACTTAAGACTATGGCTGCAATTGACATAGAGCAGAGAATGCTTTTCACACTATATCAGCACCTGATCCTGTCAGTGGTGGATTATGGCGTGGGACTGCTTACCGTCTCAAAGAGTCAGATGGACAAACTAGAGCGCATACAGAACGCGGCTATGCGGGTCATTTTGGGTTGTACCAGAGACACCCCAGTGGTGTGAATGTGATACATCCTTAGTTTGCCGACGGTTGCAGGTAGGCACAAGGTGCTGTAGGCGAAGTCATATCTCAGGGTAGCTGCAGACACAGACCACCCTCTGCATGAAGGTCTGGGTGCAGTCAAGGGTCAGCGGTTGATAAGAGGGAGGTCATGGATGGCTCAGACAGAAGACACAATCAAACAGGTTGCATCCTTGAGAACATTAGGCTAGGAGAGGAGTGGTTCAAAATTCCACCTGAGCAGTCAGACCTGTGTAGAGTCACAATCACGCTGAGCCGGGAATGCAGAGACTGGCCAGCAGGTGCCACAGAGGTGGACATTCAGCAAATAATTTAAGATAATGCTCGCTCAGAGGATTTGCTCATTTACACAGACGGTTCAGTGTCAAGAGGCAAAAAAAGTGCTTGGGGCTTCTTAGCAAAAGTTAATGGTCGACGTTTGGTGCAGGGGAGCCTAGCTTATGATACCACAACATCCAGCTTAAGAATGGAGGTGGAGGCGGTCACTGCAGCTTTCCGCTGGCTAAAGAACACGACACACACACACATCGTGATTGTAACTGATTCAGAAAGCATGCTGAGGAAGATCAGAACAGGTATGCTTCGTGCAGAGTGGCAAGCTTCGCTGCGAAGGACACGAGTGAAGAGTATTGTCTGGATTTTATCACCGAGTCACGCCGGTGTGTTGGGAAATGAACAGGCGGACAGACTGGCTGGCTCTGCACAACTTGGTGGAATATTCGAGCACTATTTGCAACTTCTGTGCCACAAATCTCACATATAAAGGATTTAATTGTCGGTAAGTAGTAGACTTTGCCCTTTTCCTTACACTTTTCGTTCCTTTTTTCCCCCGAGCTACACCTGTTAAATGTTTGTAGGCCAGGACGTAATGAGGCTCTGTTTGGGTTAACTTTCTGCATAGTTCCTTTTGGACCGTTATTTAAAAGAGAGCCCAGTTTTTGATTAGTACAGACACCAATTTTTCTTATGTAGAAGCTCCGGTGGTAGTGGTAGTAGTGGTGGTAGGGGTAATGGTAGTAAGTACACCAGGCTGGATTTGAAATTACGAGTGCCTTAATTAAAACTATTTTTTTTAAAATATATTGAACACGGTATCTGGGATTGCGCTGCTGGTCGTCATTGATAATTAAACATTGTAATTTCAGGGTTTCATAAGTACGTCCTGTTTTACATTCCAACAGTCCAGTTTTTACGTTATGACCCAACCATCTCTTGAGTACTCGACCCCCCCCCCCCCTTTTACCAAAAAAATAAAAAATGAAGACGGCCTTAGTTGAACAGCGGCGTACGTGGCTTGGGCTCGTAATTCCAGCGTACCGCGTTCGAAACCCACTGCTAACTGCGTGGATTTGTATCATGGTATGGGGCGTCGCAGGTCGACCCAGCCTAAAATGGAGTTAAAAACGGCACGCACACACGAACAAACAAACAAACTTCATTTGCAAAGGGTTAAGAACTGCGCACGCAGGCCCGTCTAACATTATGTCCTTTCACTCGGCTCCTTGCATAACTTTTTTCATTTGTACCTCTTTTCATAGTTAATAATAATAATAATAATAATAATAATAATAATATAATAATAATAGGAATAAAAAAATTAAAAATATAAGAGTTAGAAAAAAAAAGTTTACAATATCTAAATCTTAATTACAAATTCTGGAATGTGCTCTAATTACTCTGAAATTACTGAACGTTTTAAAGAGTATAGCAATAAGCAGAAAAAAAGCCCTCCCAAACCTAAAACAACTGAATAGACACAACACCTGGTGTGTCAACGTGCTTTCTAACCTAATTAAAATAGTGGCGAATCGATGAAGCCACCAGAGGCGTAGGTTACTATTGAACACACACCACAAAACTTCTAATGGAAGTCAACTTGACTGCAGTTTTTGCGAGTTAGACTCAGAAAGTGTGAAATGTAACACAAGCTGTATTTAGAAATATTACTGGATGAAATAGAAAAGCCGTAGACAAAAACAATCAAGCGTTTTCACAGAAGGACTCACTTTGATGTAACACCAGCTGTACTCAGAAAGATCACTGGATGACATATAAAAGCCGTAGACAAATACAGTCAAGCGTTTCGACCGAAGGCCTTATCAACAAAGTGGTAAATACAATACAAACTGTGTCTAGAAAAAGCATAATTTTTGTCCAAGCTGAGCTGTATTCAGTACGAGTCTTAATCTTAGTCGTGGTTTCAACTTTACTGCAAGCGGGTTTTTCCCATTTGCTCCGTTCCGGTGCCAGTGCAAATCAAACGAAATCACTGATGTCCCTCACTGTCACATTTGAAACACTGGTAAACAATCAATTAGTCCCGGCACAACCCAGAAATATGCGCAAGCAGTAAATGCATATGGCAGGTACTAGAAGCGCCAAAGCCAACAGTCGCCACCAGAAACGCAGTTTATCGTCGATGGAAGTACTCTGTCACAATAAGTTGGCCATACACACGTACAATTACTACATAATTAGTACGAGTACTTACTGGCAGACACAAGAGACCAGTGGTTCTCAACCGATAAACTTCATAGGGACTATGTGGCTTTAGACGCTCCCCACTGGAAATTAATCCCCAAAAGGGCTAGGGAGTTTAATAAGTTGGAAGCCGCAGCAGTAGGAAATACGATATAATATTCGTATAACATTCGATAGATAGCTATAAAAACTATATGAGAGAGCAAACCTGTCATTAGAAAGAGCTTCTTTATCGTGTGTAGACGTTCGCTTTTTAAAAGGATTTGTGCGTTTGTGTGTGTGTGTGTGTGTGTGTGTGTGTGTGTGTGTATATATATATATATATATATATATATATATATATATATATATATATATATATATATATATATGATTTTATTTCTTAACATTATTATGTTTCTTTGATACCTATTTGCCTTTCAGTACATAAAAATAACACAACACATACTACTTCTAATATTGAACAATTAATATAATTATTATTGAGCGTCGCCCTGGCGTACCGGCTAGACGCTAGCGTGCGGATCGGATCGTCGTGGGTTCGCTCCCCGGCTTAACCAGACTTTTGTCAAAAATGACCTTGACTCCCAAGTCGACCCAGACTTGAATGGGTTCCGGGTGCAGTCCCGGGAAGTAAAGGCGACCGGCGTGTATCTGACCACATCACCCACCTGGTGCCGATTGGTCTATTAAAAATATAGGTCTAGCCTAAACGCCCTATATGCCCAAAGGCGTGGAAAAGGGACCTTTACTTCACTTTTGTCATTAGTATTAGTATTGTCGGCGTCTGCGGCTTAGGGGTTACGCTTTGTGATGCCGGGGTGCCGGGTTCGATCCCAGCTGCAGTGGTATCAAGAAGCTGACCGTCCAGGAAAGAAATGGCAAACTACTGGACGTAAGCCTTCCTAGAAAAACTAACAACAGCCCCCCCCCCTCCCCCCCCCCCCAATGCAATGCTGGGGTTGGTTCTACAACGCCCTGTAAAGGATACGCAACCAACTAACACTTATTAGTATTAGTATAAAAAGGTGCTGTTCTCTAGCAGAAAAAAAGATGCTGACACTCATCAGCAAATTTGCCAGTACTTACACAATGTCTATGTTGTAGCGCTGAAAAAAGGTGCGAGTTTGTGTGCCGTTCCGTACCGCCGTAAAAAAAAAAACCCTGATTAATATTACTGGACACTTAAAGGCTTAAGTCCCACGAGACTTCCGCCAATAGAAAATTAGTAGGGTGCTGGGTGCACCCTTCCAATGTTTGCTTAGTATTCAGTCGACCAACTAATCAGCCAGCCGTCCAGCTAACCAACCGGCCAGCCGTCGAGCCAATCATTCAGCCAGCTGCCCAGCCAACCCGCCAACCCGCCAACCAGTCAGCCAGCTTTCCACCAACCAATCAACCAACCAGTCAGCCAGCCGCACAGCCTACCAATCAGCCAGCTTTCCCGCCAACCAACCAGCAAGCTAATCAGCCAGCCTTCCAGCTAGCCAGGGAACCAATCAGCCAACCAACTGGCCATCCTTAAAGCCAACTAGCCAACCAGTCAGCTAACAAATCAGTCAGCCTTCCAGCTAACTATGCAACCCATCAGCAAGCTTTCCAGCCAACCAGTCAACCAATCAGCCAGCCGTCCAGGAAACCAATCGACCAATCAGCCAAACAAGCAACCAACCAACCAACTTTCCAGCCAACTAGTCAACCGACCAGCCAGCCGCCCAGTCAGCCAGACTTTCAGCCAACCAGCCGAAAAATCAGCCAGCCTTTCAGCTAACCAGTAAGCCAGCCTCCCAGCCAACCAGCCAACAAATCAGACAGTTTACCAGCCAACCAGCCAACGAACCAGCCAGTTTTCCAGCCAACTAATCAGCCAGCCGTCAAGCTAACCAATCAGCCAACATTTTAGCTAACTGACTAGACAGCCAATCAGCCTGTCTTCCAGTCAACCTGCCAACAATCAGCCAACCAGCCAGCCAGCTTTCCAGCCAACCAATCAGCCAGTCGTCCAGCTAGCCATCAGCCAACAGTCTAGCCACTCAATCAGCCAGCCAATAGCTAACCAATCAGCCAGCCAACCAGCCAGCTAAGTAGCCATCGTCCAGCTAACTTATCAGCCAGCCTCCAGCCAACCAATCTGCCGTTCAGCAAACCAATCAGCCAGTCAACCAGCAGCCAAGCATCAGCCAGCTCAAACAAGTCAGCGAAGCAATCAGCCGCCGTCCAGCAGCTAATCGGCAAGACTTCCAGCTAACCAATCAGCCAGCCTTCTGGCCAATCTGCCTGCCGTTCAACAAATCAGCCAGCCTTCCAGCCAATCAGCCAGCCATCCAGCTAATTAGCTAACCAACCAGCCACTAAATCAGCCAGCCGTCTAGCCAACCAGCCAGCCGGCTAACCAGCCAGTCAACCAATCAGCTAGCCGTCCAACCAACCAGCCAACCAATCAGCCAGCCGTCCAACCAACCAGCCAACCAACCAGCCAGCCGTTCAACCTAACAAACAAGTCAGCCAACCCTCCAACTGATCAACTAAGTAGCCAGCCAGACAGTGAAACTATCCTTCAACCAGCCAACCAATCAACCAGATAGCCAACTAATCGACTAAGTTAGAAATCATCTTATCAGACTGTGGGAAGAAAACCATGTATCAGAAACAGAAGATTAAATAGTTTGGTTATCTAGTAAGAATGCAGCCATGACAACTGCCAACTCAGGCACTAAACATAAAATTGTCTGATGAAAGCGAGAGCTGTGAAAACGAGAGGTTGCCAGAGGAGTACATGGACCGAAGATATCAAATAGCTTCCACGTCAACAGGGAAGGACAACAGCCATTGCTGGCAATCAAGCAGTGGATCGCAGAATGTTCCTTCCAACGTCACTCAACAACAGAAGTGAGAATTGATGATGATGAGTAGAAAGTATTGTAATTAAACTAGCAGAAAAGCCTTTTTTTTTATTGTTCCTTGAGGTTTGAGGTTTGAACAACGGATCAACATCATACCACACGGGTAGTAGTAACCCATAAGTGCTCCGTTCTTCTTCTAACTCATGTCTGAGTCTGAAGAAGCTCAGCACAGTGCACAAGCTCTGTAGCACCGGCGAAGATCCTGAATTATGCCCGGGAAGCCCCGTCGTTCTTTGATACATACATTTCCAATTGGTTTCTGTGTACTGTGATTATGTCTTCTACTTATGCTCAGCTGATTTTAAATTTGAAAGCTTGCCCAAGTAGCTTTCAGTTGCCCACTTGATTATGTAGATAATATTTATGCATAATTTTCATGCAGCAACGTTTTAAGCAACAAATGTTGCAAAATTATCCTAATAATTTGTTTTTCTGTTTTGCTTCCCTTATCATATAATAACATATTTTCTCTTCTTCCGTTTTCTTTCTGTAATTACTAAACGCTCTTTTTTATTTACTTGATTTAGTCACAAACTTTCGTCGTTTGCATTGTCTTTATTGTTCTTTCCTTACGGCAGTGGTCTTCAAGCTTTTTCAGATCATGCCCAGTTTTAGTATATGGCAAGGCCTCGCCCCCCCCCCCGACCCCTCCCCCCTACACCCCTTCCAGCATAACAAAATGTGATTAAAAAGAAAAGGACAAAAGATTCCAAAACAAGCGAAACAGACAATATGACTTACAGGCTGGAAGAAAAATAATGCCTACCCCATCTCCTTATACGAGTATGCAGTATTGGTTGGTCTGTGGCCCACCAGTAGGCTGTGGTCCACCAGTGGGCTGTCGTCCATCAGGGGGCTGTGGTCCACCAGTGGGCCGTGGTCCACCAGTGTGCTGTGGTCCACCAGTGTGCTGTGATCCACCAGTGTGCTGTGGTCCACCACTGGGCTGTGGTCCACCACTGGGCTGTGGTCCACCAGTGGGCTGTGGTCCATCACTGGGCTGTGGTCCACCAGTGGTCTGTGGTCCATCACTGGGCTGTGGTCCACCAGTGGGCCGTGGTCCACCACTGGGTTATGGTTTACCAGAGGACTGTGGTCCATCGGTGGGCCGTGGAACATGGACTGAAGAACACTGCTCTACAGGATGCTGTAGAATCAATTCCATCAATATTTTGGCTGTAGTAGTTTTTCTTGGTACATTTTACGTTCAGAAGCTTGCCATTGCTGCCTGGACCATCGGCTCTGGATACCACTGTTGAAACCAACTCAAGACAGTCTGCTGCCAAATCGCCTGTAGCTGGGATCGAACCCGCCACCCCGGTAATACCAAACCCTTTCGCTACACACAAGCCACAGTCGCCGACATTCCTGCTATAGCCGAACTCATCACTTTATATGGTTAATAGACATCTGTGTCTGTTTTTCCAGAAAAGACTGTATAAATAACGTGTTTTGTTTCACACTGTGTAGGCTTTTCTGGTGTTGGCTGAAGTTCAGTGAACTCCACACACAACAAGGTCGATACTCTTCGTTGGATCGTGCAACAGATGCTGGTAAACGTGGCTTCTGTGATTTTATCTAAGCACTAATCCTACTGAAGCGTATAAATATAAACTTAAGCGTGTGTTTCCCTCACTGTTCTCCATTGCTGTTGCTGTATTTTGTGAAGTTATTACTATTATCTTTTTACCCCTTAAATTTGTGCGGATTGGGCATGTGTTTGTAAAGCGTGCATACCTCTTTTTAGTTAACTAATTAATTAGTTAATTACTTAATTCACTCATTCCTTCATGTGTTCGTTCGTTCATTTATTTACTGATTCCTTCATTCATTGTCCCGTTGTGTCATTCTGTGTCACATATGGCAACTTGTTTATTTTTCCACTCCACTCTATCCTATGCAATCTCTTCCCAGACATTTATCTATTTCTTCACTCCTCTTGTATTCGTCTAATTTTATATTCGTCATTTTCATTATTTTTTTTTTTCCTGAATTTGTCATGACACACGAGGATCCTGCAGTGTGTGACATATAAGCCAGATCTGTAAACCGGATCTGCACGCAAACTTAAGTTCTGGAACAACATCAAAGTCCATAAGCAGATGAACAGTCAAAATATTTCGCCGGCGAATGCAAAGAAAAAGATATCTGGAGCTAAAAATTTACCAAACAGCCAAAGTGAGTAACTGAGCTATTCAGAAAGAGGCTAGGTCCCAAAGACAACGCATCCCAAATAGCAAGTTCATGAGTAGAGAGAAATTAAAAGATGCTATGATGTTCGGTTTAAATCACCACTGATCACTGGCATCATGAGAGCTAATAGATTGAAATGGTTTGGGCATATTGAGAGAATGTTAGATGACGGAGCAGTGAAAACTGTATACACACATACATGAATGGTCGTAGACCACGAGGCAGACGAAGAAGACGATGGGGAGATAATATCCAAACAGACCTGCAAACACTTGCTGTTACCAACTGGAAAGAGAAGGCCAACCACAGAGATGAACGGAGGCGGGTGATATCTACGGCAATGAACCTCAAGGGCTCGGAATGCTGAAGAAGGCCAACCAGAGAGATGAACGGAGACGGGGGACATCTACAGCAATGAACCTCAAGGGCTCGGAATGCTGAAGAAGAAGAATGATTGGAAACATTTGTGTGTTGGGAGAAATTGATTCTTCTTTTTTTTTTTTCACGGCATAGCATTCTTGAAGATCGCAAGCTGGGAAGAGTCATGATAGCCCACGCCAGTCGGCAAGAAAGTTGATTGTGAATAGCATGTGTTTCCTTGTTATGATTCCAGGCTGACGCATTATCACTAAATTGTTTCTAAATAATTTTCAGAATATTTTGGAACGACATCAGTTACAACGACTTACTGCGTGCTAATAAAGAGTAACTCGAAATCTTTGCCATGCATCATGGCTTGGTGACTGTGTCTCTCTGTATGATGACTCAATTATTTTTAGGTAAGTGCATCATGAAGTGCTAATTCGCTGTTTGTTATGTCTTTTCCATCCACCCATCTACATATCTTCTTCATCTTCTTTGCTTTCGGTTTTTTATGTCTTTTACTCGGTATGCATGTCTGCCTGGCTAGCTGCCTGCCCGCATAAATGTCTGTTGGTCTGTATGTCTGTCTATTTGTCCAAATGGCTAGGGATACACACTTCTATCGTAGGAAACACCCAAAATTCATCAAACCATCTTCTTCTTCTTCTTCTTCTTCTTCTTCTTCTTCTTCTTCTTCTTCTTCTTCTTCTTCTTCTTCTTCTTCTTCTTCTTCTTCTTCTTCTTCTTCTTCTTCTTCTTCTTCTTCTTCTTCTTCTTCTTCTTCTTCTTCATCATCATCATCTTCTTCTTCTTCTTCTTCTTCTTCTTCTTCTTCTTCTTCTTCTTCTTCTTCTTCTTCTTCTTCTTCTTCTTCTTCTTCTTCTTCTTCTTCTTCTTCTTCTTCTTCTTCTTCTTCTTCTTCTTCTTCTTCTTCTTCTTCTTCTTCTTCTTCTTCTTCTTCTTTTTCTTCTTCTTCTTCTTTCTTCGTCTTCTTCTTCTTCTTGCCTGCCTACCTGCACACTTCTATCGTAGGAAACACCCAAAATTCATCAAACCAACAAATCAATATCTGTGATTTCACTTCGTTCTACTGTTTATTTGATTTCAGAGGCATGCGAGGTCCAACATAAGGATTGCGATAATCTTGAGACCATCACCCATAAAAATGGCTGTTCTATTCTACAGTGCCAGTTTGGGAAACTTGTTCTGATCGACGCAGGTTTGAATCTGTCTTATATTTGGTTTCGTTATTTACTTTTTGAAATCAATTATTTGCGTACCGTAATTAAATTTGTGCATTAGGTCATGTTTCAGGCTTAAAATAACCGTTAGTTTTAGATTAACACTGCTATATATCTGTGTTCTAGTAGCTGATCTTAGCTATAATAGCCTTTACTATTGAGAAAGGGTATTTTTGTTTGAGCAAGTGTTCCTTAACGGTGGCAGGTATTCGAACATGGTTGTTTAACAATTTATGATGTCATTTCCGTATACTTAAGTGCCTCGTGCTAATACGGTGAGCAATTTAATCAGTAGAATAGTCAGTTATCAGAGCTGTAATGTGGAAAACAGAAACCAGAACAAAACACACTATAGCAGTATATGTTGCATTAACT